>JAJPUD010000045.1:0-11714 GCA_023553655.1 Myrmecobius fasciatus | reverse complement strand
AAAAAAAATTGAATGGAGACAGAAGGGAGTTAACTTTTTTTCTCAGCAGTCCATGGAACATATACAAAAATTGACCATGAGTTAGGGCATAAAAACCTCAAAATCAAACACAGAAAGGCAGAAATAGTAAATGCATTTTTTCAGACCATGCAATAAAAATCACATGTAATATAAGGCCAGGAGAAAATAAACTAAAAGTTAATTGGAAATTAAATAATCTAATCCTGAAGAATGAATGGGTGAAAGAACAAATCATAGACACAATCAATAATTTCATTCCGGAAAATGACAATAATGAGACAACATACCAAAATTTGTGGGATATGACCAAAGCAGTTATAAGTGGTAATTTTGTATCTCTAGATGCTTACTTGCATAAAATAGAGAAAGAGAAGATCAATGAATTGGGCTTACAATTTAAAAAGCTAAAAAAAAGAAATTGTGGTTCAAGCTTGCTGCAACTGTGTGAATACTCAGATTATGTGAGACAGAATCAGTTCAGAGAAGAAAGGTGTTCATTACACAGGAAACTAGTTATGGAAACAAAATTATATAATTCTTAAAGGTTTCCAAGCTTTTGTTTATGATCTTGCTGGGGAGACTGAGGCTGAAGAATTGCTTATGCTTTAGAATTCTAGTTGTACTAGATCTCTGGCAACAAGATAATGAGCTCATACAGTGGGGCAGGAGACTACAAAGTTACCTAAAGAGGACCTACATAGCTTTAGTTGGAAATAGAGGAGAGACACAGATAGAGAATGAATGAGAGACAGAGAGAGTTAGACAATTCCTTGCAGATTGATAAATGTGGAAATGTTTAGAAGAATTGCACATTTAACCTGTATTGGATTACTTGCTGTCTAAGGGAAGGGAGAGAAGAGGAGAAAGGGAGAAATACAGGGACACAAGGTTTTGCAAGGGTAAGTGTTGAATATTATCTTTGTATTTTGAAAAAATAAAAAATAACTATTGTTTACAAAAGAAAAAAAAAGAAAGTAGTACAAGTGAGAGTTTAAAAAATTAATTGAATTAAAAAAAAGAAAAAAAAAAAACAATTCTTTCAGAACACAGAAGTATACTGATTTGCCCAGGGTCACTCAGCTAGTCAAAGTTAGAACTCTAACTGTGTCTGTCCCAATTTCAAGACCCAGTTCTCCATCAATTATGCTATAACTATCCTTTTTTAATACCTCCAAAATATTTTTGCTTGCTAAAAAATGTCTGAAATATTGATTTATAAAAATTGACATGCAAATTTCACTTTTTAGGAATGTTCTTTTATTTTTATTGTGATAATGGATAGATGTTTAATTTCCACAGTTATGAAAATTAAATTAGAGAAATACAGAGAAATAAAACTTAAATTAGAAAAATAAAACTGAAACCTAAGAAATAGAGGCTAGGCCTCAGAAGAAGGAAATAAATGGGGTGGGAGACTCAGATTTGCAAACTAATATAATCAGGAGTGGGAATTTAGAACAAGAATCATATTGTAAAATATAATTAGAGGTGGGGATTTGGAAGGGAGGTGTGATGTTATGATCAGAGGAGGAGACAGACTCACTCTTCAGATAAAATAGTATTATCTGATGTGGTAGTCAGGGTTAGTGATAGCACTCAACCAATAGGGAATCAGGGGAAGGATTAAACTACATTCAATAAGATTCCCTTTAAAAAGGGAAAATTTAAACAAAGGCTCTGCCCCACCCAAGCCTGGATCTCCCCAACAATTGTTACTTAATATTCATTTCTCTCACTTAGGAGACTCCATTCTTGTGCCACTGGTGGAACAGTCTTTCAACTCTTCTTAAAAAAAAAAAAACTCTAGCCACTTAAGATAACTATTGTCTGAAGGTTTGCATAAGGGTATAAGAGAGGAGACAGAATGATGGGGTTTTAAAAGATCCCAACAAAAAGATCCTTGGTAGATCATAGAGAGGGGCAATTGACAAAAGAAGGCATTTGTTCAGGTTAGTAGAATTTAAGCAGGACTTCTTTGCAGTGGGCTCTACCTCACTGAATTCCCACAGCTACTCCCTGAGACACATAAAAAGGAGCATTGGCAGGATTAAATTATAATTCCTTATTGAATTCTAAACATTGACAAAATGATCATGACCTCACATTTACTGTAGCCAATCAGAAAGCCAGTCCATGGCATATACCTGGCTAATTTTTTTTTTAGGAATTTAGCCTGCTTTATGGTGTCATGGATTCATTAGGAACTGTCCACTTCATAGCAGCAAGCTCTCTAGGAACTTTGCCAGCTTTACGGCATCTTTCTTCTTGTTACAGCTAACTCTTTCTAGGACACTAACTCTTTTTAAAGTTAGTCCACTTAGGAAGGGTCACAGTTTCTGGTTCATTTAGGAACTTAGTCTGTCTTAATGGATTCTTCTCCCTTATTAATGGGAATTTTTTTTTTTTTTTTTGCTGAGGCAATTGGGGTGAAGTGACTTGCCCAGGGTCACACAGCTGTTACGTGTCTGAGACCAGATTTGAACTCAGGTTATTAATGGGAATTTAACCCAAGTCCTTCCACTTGTTAATGGCTAAACTCCCCCTTTTAGAAATTAACCTGCTGCCAGAAGCATAATAAAAACTTTGCTTCTTGAGTGGTTTAAAACTACAAATTCTTTTGAGATACTTTGTGACAGCCTAAAATCCCAATATATTTTTGAGGTTCAAACCCTGCCCTAATATTTGGGGGACCTTATAGAAAGAGTCCTGAAACCTTAACCTATTTTAGGGGTTCAGAGATTCTATACACTCCTGTACCACATCAAAAAGGTTTTATTCTCATCTGGATCAGGATGTTAAAAACTATGTGATCTTGGTAATGTATGTGACCTATTATTTAACATCTCAAGCCTTCTATAAAACAAATAATGCTCATTGATATAATTCTTCTCTCAGTCTGCAAACCTCTTCATCCATCTCTCCTCTACATGGTAGATAGTACAAAATTCTTTCCATTTTAGATCTGAAGAAATAGACTTTGAGAAAACAAGAAACTTCTACACATAGGTGGCCAAGGACACGTTTTTGGTCTAGATAAAAGTAATCATGTCTATATAGCCTCGTTGCAATAGAAAATAAATAATAAAAAAATTAAAATCCTTGCTAAAAAGTATGTGTGGTCAAATAAATCCTCACATTGACCATCTCCAGACATGTCAAATTCTGCAATCTGAGTACACAACTTCTCTGTCAAGAGGTAAGTAGTGCTTCATCAATCCTATGGAACTATGCCAGATTCACAGTTTTCTTTGTTCTCAGTTCTGGCTTCATGGGACTAGCAAGAGCTATAGAGTTTTTTGGGAAACTTCTGGAAGTCATTTCCTATCTCACTAATGGATATCAGTTAATATTACAAACTATTAAAAACAACTTGATCTTATAAAAATTCACAATAAACTCACTATTCCCATAAGAAAGGTCACTGTCCTTGGTACATTGTGTCTTGTACTCTTTGTACATTTCTTCACATGACTAATTCTATGCATTTATTTAGAAACCTTTTTATCATCCTCGAAAGACTACATTCTTCATTGCTCAAATGGATTTGTGATCTCCTCTATTAGGGAATTCCTACCAATGATGTAGATCATGGCCTATCCATGTCAGCTCATCTTATAGGAGGAAGGGAGGGAGGAAGGAAGGGAGAAAAGAAGGAATGAAGGGAGGGAGAGAGGGAGGAAAAAAAGGTTAGAGGGAAAGAAGAAAGAAGAGAAACTGGGAGGAAGGAAGGAAGGAAAGGAGGGAGGGAGAGATGGAAGAAGGGAGGAAAGGAGAGCAAGGGGAGGAGAAAAGGATAAGGAGTGGGATAAGGAGAGGAAAAGAAAGAAGAAATGAAATATGGAAGAACTTCTTTTTTATATATAGCTAAGAATATCATAAACCCTTATATTTTATGCTAATTTTATACATCACTAGTGAACTCAAATCAGGCTGTACAATGTAATATAAACAATGATCTTTGCCCAGTAATGAAGAGTAGAAATAGCTTCTGGCAAACATATGGGTAAAACATGAGGTTATATGTATAGTGTTGTCTGCATGAATTTTATACAATATAGGCTTGCAACAGAAAAAAAAAATCCATGCATTTACCTGATTTTTCTAATCAAAATCCTTTTTTATACTTTTGATTTAAAAAAAACCCAGTTATTTAGGAGCCAACTTTTGAAATATGCTTCTTTGGAGACTTTTCCTCAAGAAATAGCAGGTCTACTTGACACAAACAAAAACATTCAAGAAACTGGGTTAGGAACCATATAGCTTCAGGGAAAAAAGGGATAGAAATAATCTAATGCTGTGTTATTTATAATGTATGCTTCTGTCTATGAGGAGCTCTAAGCACTGAGTCATAGTTTCCATTATATTCTTTATTCTTGGTAGTAGACAGTTATCTCAGGTTTACAGAGGAGTATTTTTAAAGAGGACAGTGATCTCCAAACTTTTTGAACACATCAGCAAAAACATTTTGATCACATGCCCCCTATATATGTATATTTAGTTATTTATAAATTATATACATATACCACTGTGCTAATAGTAGAAAACTTACGCCAAAAAATGAGCTAAAGATAAACTAATATTGGATATTAAAGTCAGTTGGGAGTCACTGGAATTAATTGAGTAGGAGAAATGGCATGGTCAGACCTGGAGAAATGGAGGTAAAAGATTAAATTAATGCAGGGAACAGCAACTAAATCAGTTTGGCTAGAGTTTGTATTGTTCATGAGAGGAAGAAATATATAATCAGAATGGAAAGAGAAGATGGAGTCAGGTTATGAAGTTTTAAATATCAAACAAAAGAGCTTATATTTTGTAGAAAAATCCAAAAATAACCACTTCTCTGATCAGATCTGGGATTTAGGAATACCGTTTTGGTAACTCTGTGGAGGAAGGATTGGAGAAAAGAGAAGACAGATATAAGGTGACCAACTAGTTAGCAGTTATTGCAGCAGTCTAGGTGGGGGGCAGCTAGATGATGAGGTAGACAGAGCACTGGCCCTGGAGTCAGGAAGATCTAAGTTAAAATATAGCCTCAGCATTTATGGCCCTGCTAAGTCATTTAATCCCAATGACTTCTCAGAAAAAAGACAAAAAAAAAAAAAAGCCATAGCCTAGGTGAGAAGGAATAAACGTAGTTTTGCTATGATTGTAGAGGAGATAGGTGTGAGAGATATTGTGGAGATGGATATAGAAAGACTTAGTGCCTAATTGGGTGGTGGGCTAGTAAATGACAATGAAGATCTGAGAATGACTAGTAGGTGATTGAAAGAATGGTAGTCCCTTCAATAGAAACATAAAAGGTGAAAAGACCTGGATTCCTCATTTTGCAGGTGAGAACTCTAAAGTCCAGAGGGATTAGGTCAGTTGCCCATGATCCCACAAACAGCTGAAGGTGCAAGATATCAGCTTGAGGGAGGAAAGCTGGATGCATAGATTTGGAAGTCATCATGTAGAGAAATGATATTTGAAAGCACAGTGATCTATGAATAAGGCTAACTCTAACTTAAGGTAACACTAGAAAGAAGAGTATGGCATATTTTACCCTATAACCCAATCATCTGCTCAGGTTTTGCAAGATCATGCTCCTTTCAAATGTAGCAATGCAAAAATAATAGCCTAAGTTTGCCAGACCACATGACACCCTGCCGGCTCAGAAAACCCTGCCATGAAATGTTGCTGGGCTATAGTGGTTTTGGGGTGTGGGTCAAATGCAAGTACCATTTAGCTCATATCCAACAGCTCCTGACTGCAGGCCCAGGGAATGCTAGACTCTGTGATTGGAAAACCTGGTTAGTCTTTCCTTCTGGCTTCAGCGTAATCCTAAAGCATCTTGTTTTCCTTTTTAGTCTTCTTGAATTGCAAAAAAATGGGGAAAGAACTTGCTTAAATTCAGGGAGGGAAGCATAAGGAAATGCAATGATTGGAAAGCACTAGGCTGGGGAATGCAGCCTAACCCCTGAAGGTTAAAAATGTCTGAATTTAGTGCCTAGAAAAACAGAAGGAAGAGAGCCAAGATCGCACATTCTTTAGTTCTATCTTCATTGTGACAAGATCATAGAAAAGCATAAAGGCTATAAATATATGGAAAGAGGTCTATTGTGGAGATCCAGAGGGGAGGTTAAAGGATTAGAGTGAATTTTGAGGATTTTTGTTGTTGTTGAGAAGAGAGGTTCATTTCTGAAAAATAAGGAAAGAATAGAACTTTAATATAATAATAATTAACAATAATAATAATTAGCATTATATAGAGTTAAAGTTTGTTCAGCACTTTATATATGTATAACAACACAGTCTGTAATGTCAGTTCTATTATTTTACATATGAAGAAACTGCCCTGGTTACACAGCTAGGAAGAGGGATTTCTGACTCCAGCACCTGATACTTTATTGCATTGGTTCAGCATTTTACAAACTGCCTTTTCAGAAAAAGCTAAACCACCCTTAATCTCACAGAAGTAAATGCAAAATTTCAACTTTAGAAAGGTCCAAGAGATTGTAATTACACATTCAGGAATCAAAGTTTACCTCAGAAGTCAAGATTTCCTTTGGGTAGGTAGTGTTCAAATGTGGCCTCAGCTACTTACTAGTTATGTGACAATGAGCAAATCACTTAGCCCTGTTTGCCTCAGTTTCTCATATATAAAATGAATTGGAGAAGGAAATGACAAGCTATTCCCCTATCTTTGCCAAAACAACAACACAAACTAAAATAGGGTGAAAAATAATTGGACACAACCAAACAATAATAATAACAAGGTGTCTTGGGTCTCCAGAGAGTCTGAGATAGATAAAAAGTCAACCAATCAATCAATATCAATCAATAAACATTTCTTAAGCATCTACTATGTACCAGGATGTACTCAGATCAGAGGCAAAGCTTTATCTCAATGAGCCTCTTCCTTCCTGAGTTCTAAAATTACTCCTGCTACTTAGCTTTAATTGAGTTACTGAACATGTGTATGTATATTTCAATTTTCCTTCTTTAAAAGGGGAGAATAATAGTACCCCTTCCTGACTACTAAGAATGTGAGGCAGAATATGTAAGGAAGAGAGCTTTGGGAAAGAATTCAGAAGTCCTGAGTTGTGGGCCTGACTGTAACACCAGCTGTGGAATCATGGGCAAATGACTCAATCCCTCTGGGTTTTAGGGTCCTCACCTGCAAAATGAGGACATTATACCAAACGATCTCTAAAATATGAGAAAAGAGTCCAGAAACCAGGGTCTGTGGGCCAAATCCAGCCTGCATGCAACCTCTTTTTTTAACCTTCTGTGTGGGCCATAGTTTACCAACTACTGGTCCATAAAAGACCAAGGTGTCTTGTACTTTTGATATTCAACTCTTTTATTTCTTCTTTAAGATGGATATTATAGATATGGAACCAATTACTTCTGTGAACTTGGATAAATCATTTAAACTTCTGGGTCTCAGTTTCCTCATCTGTTAAAAATAAAAAAGGTAGGGGATTAGATTAGATGGTCCCTGGGGTCCTTTCTAGCTCATTACGCTGGTAATATTAGGACAAGGTTGAGCACAGGTGATAGTAACAACAACAGCTAGCATTTATATAACACTTCAGGCTTTGCAAAGTACTTTACAAATATTATCTCATTTGATTTTTACAACAATCCTGAGAAATATGTTCTGTTATTATCCCTACTTTACAGAGGAGGAAACTGAGGCAGACAGAAATTAAGTGAATTGGCAGAGAGACACAGCTAGTGTCTAAGGCTACATTTGAACTTAGGCCATCCTGACGCCAGATCCAGCACTCTATCTTCTTTGCCGTTTACATGGGAAATAAAATTTAATATACCAACTATATTTTGTTTTTTATTTCACCAAGTATATTTTTTAACAGATTTTTTAAAAAAGAATCAAAGTAGGGTAGAGGCAGTTAAGGATTACTCATTCCTAGCTTGTTTTTCTCGGTGCTCTTGCTACTGTAATGAGTACTAGAGATTGAAAAATAAACAAACAAAATAATCATACACCTCTAAATTTGTTCACTTGGGGAGAGGAGGGGGAGTAGAGGGTGAAAATATGTGTTTAATGAGTCCCTAGTGTGTGAAATAATCTCATTTGATCCTCACAACAACCCTGGGAAGTAGGTGCTACTATTATCCCCATTTTACAGTTGAGGAAAAACTGAGGCAGACAACGATAAAATGACTTGCCCAGGATCACATAGCTATTGAGTGTTTGCATCTTTATTTGGACTTCAGGCTTTCATAGTCTTGAATAAGGGAATTATAGAGGTGGTAACTGCAACTGTGGTCCCAATGGTACCATGAAATGTTCTTCTCTTCTCATTCTTCTTGAGTCTTCCCTAAACTCCCACCCCACTCTGTATGTAAAAATCTCTAATCTTCTCAATCAAGGACTCATCTTGTTAGCTTCTCCTCTTCCCAAATGGGGAAGAACTAAGAATCCCAGAGTTTTGTGACCAGCTAACCCCTTGCCAGAGGTTGTTGCACTATAAAAATGAACTAGAAACCAGAAAAAAAAATTTTCTTTGTCTCTGAATTTTCATAGTCAAGATTGGTTTCACATGATTGGGCTGAGGGCAATATTGTGAAGGTTAGGTAAGACTCTTACTTAGTGGTCAGAAATTAAGGTTTCCTACTAGTTGAAAAACAAAGAAAAAATGAGAAAATAGTACTTGTTGAGATTTCTTGAAGGATATACATTACATGTTAGTACAATGCATGTAGTTTTAACTATTAAGAATTTTTAAGAATCCCTTACCCTATAATCTTTCTTTATCTAAACTCAGTCATGGATTTTAGGGATTGAGTTTTATACCACACACTGAGAAAATGATGCTGCTTTAATAAGATTTTGTACTTTTATTCCTGCCTTTCTTCCACTGAAAACAAAATAATTGATTATTCCAGACTGCAAACATTATAACCAGCATTTTCTATTCAGCACCAAAAGAAAAACATTTGCAGAAGTGATCAAATTCAGACTTGAGGCTTGACAATAGCTTGTCTTCCCAGGGTCATAGGATTTAGAATTGAATAGAACCTCAATGCCAAATCTTAGCTCCTAATCTTACAGATTAGGCAACTGAGACCCCTGTCTGTCTGTCTGTCTGTCTGTGTGTTGTATCTCCTCTCTCTCTGTCTGTGTATGTGTTTTCTCTATCTCTCTGACTCTGTCCCTATCCCTTTTTTCCTTTGTGTCCCCTCTATGTATGTGTCTGTGTATGTGACTGTATATCTCAGTCTCTGTGTGTCTGTGTATGTGTCTCCTTTATCTATCTCTTTGTCTCCCAATCCCTCTGTGTGTGTGTGTGTGCATGTCTCCTCTGTCTCAGTCTGTTTCTTTCATTTCCTTTTACCTACTAGTATTTAATTGTTGAAGTTCATGTCATACACCTGTGATATCCAAGGGGTAAGTTCTAAATGCCCCCCAAGAGAGAATTTCTCTATCAAATAATTACAGTCCTTGAGAAGGCAAAGAATTCATAGAGTGGGATGATATTTGGGGGCAGAAAACATTCATTGCTGAGCAGATAAAAATTCAACCTTTACATCCTTAACATTACACTAAATGGTGTGGCTCCTTAGGCTGTTTTTTTCCATTGATAACTTAGAATCACAACCACATATTTCAAACATTGGACTTCAACCACAACATGGTGATAAAACTAATGACATTAGTTGAGTTTCATTTTCACATCTGTGAACATACATATGGGGAATCTTCAAGAATATTTGTTTTACAATAACCAAAAAACTGAAATGGAGACAAAAGTACACATATACAATATTGTTACAGAGAGAGAGAGAGAGAGAGAGAGAGAGACAGAGAGACAGAGAGACAGAGAGACAGAGAGACAGAGAGACAGAGAGAGACAGAGAGAGACAGAGAGAGAGACAGACAGAGAGAGAGAGAGAGGGACAGAGAGAGAGAGAGAGAGGGACAGAGACAGAGACAGAGAGAGAAACCAACGCATCAGATTAAGGAGACTCTAATTTGTCAGTGTGGGGAGTTCTTAAGGGAGACCCTAGTAGTGGGACACAACTTTTAGTCTTACTTTGTTATTCAGTTGTCTTAGCCAATTCTCCATGATCCCATTTGGGTTTTCTTAGCAAAGATACTGGAATAGTTTGCCATTTCCTTCTCCAGATCATTTGACAGATGAGAAAATTGAGGAAAACAAGGTTACGTGACTTGCTCAGGATCATATAGCTAGTAAGTGTCTGAGGCCACATTTGAACTCATAAAGTTGATCTTCCTGACTTTAGACCCAGCACCATATCCATTGTACCACCAGGGTTTTATGTAATGTTCTATTATGAGGGGTGAAATGAAGTTCTTTGATAGTTCTCAATTTATAATGTAAGCTCTTTGACTAAGGAACTATCTTGGCAGATAGTTTTCTTATTGTTTGGTCTTTTTATCTCTTGCACAGAGTAGATAGAACAGGATAGGATAAGGTAGGATATTGACAGAAGAGGGTAGGGTAGGATAAGACAGGATAAGATAGGGTAGGGTAGGATAAGGTAGAGTGGAACAGAAGAATAGAATGGGATGGAATGGGATGGGATGAATGGAATGGAATGAATGGAATGGAATGAGATCAAAATAGAATAGAAAATTAAGTATGCTGCTCTTACTCACCCCAACCCAAGTGAAGAAAACTTAGATGCAGTGGCAGGTCTCTCCATCCAAAAACAAAAAAAAAAAATCTTGGCATTACTATATATTTAAATTTAAAGTATCTATTTTTTTTTCTTTTTCACTGACAAACTGATTGAAAGACTACTCTACTCTCATTGCCTCTACCTCTTTGACACCTATTTATTACTCAGTTGGTTACAACTTGGGTTAGCATTGTGTTGAAACAGCACTATCTTTTTCTTAATATTCATCCTCCATATCCTCTGACATTTTGCTTTGTGGATAACCTCTCCATTTGGATGCTTCCTTGACTCTCTTGGCTACACTCCCCTAGTTCTCCTTCCACCACTCCCTCGAAAAGCCTTTGTCTCCTCCAGCTCTCCTTCTTCTTCCAAATTTCTAATGTAGGTGGTCCTCAATGCCCCATTCTTAGCTTTTTTTTCTCTTTTTTCCTCCTTCTCTCCAATCTTACACATTTCCATAACTTCAATTTCAATTCTTGGTGGGTGATTCCCAAATCTGAATCTGAGTTTCACTATTCTCCAGAGTATCAAAATATAAAGGGTTGTGAGAAAAGAAGGGAGGGAAGGTTTTCTAAGGAGAGAGTATTTGTGTAAGAGCCAGGCAGCCACTATGGACATGGTGGAATACACCCAAGAAGGAACTATATAAGAGAAGTGAGCAGTGTGGCTGGGGTTTCTCATATCATAGCAGTTCCAGGATGAGTTCCAGCTCATTAAGCAAAAAGTAGTCTTCAAGCTGAAGTCATGTAGGGTGGAAGGAAAGAAGACTTCCATAATCTCAAAATTATTTCAGACTCATAATATTATAGATTTAGAGTTGGAAGAACTTAGAATTTATTTACCACTGCCCAACTATTTCACAGATGAGGAAGCTGAGGTCCAGATAGGTTGCACTTACCCGGGATCACAGAGATTCTAAGTGACAGACCTAGAATTGATTCCAGATGCAGCACTTCTCACTTCAACTCATCTCCCCCCTACCCGATGCATTCACTCAGGAGACAAATCCTCTCAGTGATAACTACATACATCTTTTTTTT
>JAJPUD010000044.1:1238732-1249399 GCA_023553655.1 Myrmecobius fasciatus | reverse complement strand
CCCTCTCTCCCTTCCTTCCTTCCTTCCTTCCTTCCTTCCTTCCTTCCTTCCTTCCTTCCTTCCTTCCTTCCTTCCTTCCTTCCTTCCTTCCTTCCTTCCTTCCTTCCTTCTTTCCTCTTCCTTTCTCTGTTTCTTTCTCCCTTTCTTTTTGCCTTTCTTTCTACCTGCTTGTCTATATCTTTCTTTTAAGAGGATCTGTAATTCCATTGGCATAAGGAACCTTCTGGTGAGAAAACTATAAATACAGATCAAAAATAGCTTTACAAGTAATCTTTTATAGGGTTGCCTAAGGCCCCTGAGAAGTCAAGTGACTGTTTGGGGTCCCTCAGTCTGTTTAAAATGGCCTTGAATCCATGCCTTTCTGATGCTGAGGCTCTTTGTCCAATGAAAGGAGCTTTTCACGCTATCTCAGGATTTAAAGTGGAAATGGGCTTTCATTTTATAGACAAAGAAACTGAGCCAGAGAATTAAGTGACCTATCCAAGGCAACTTGGATAGCAAAGCTGAATCTTGCTTTGATTTCAAAGCCAGTGCTCTTTGTTCCTATACCAATCATGTCTCTAGTAAGTCAGAAAGTTAGTTAATGCCCCATCTTCTGGCTTCCCACCTCATGCTTGTGCTACTGGATCACACTGTCTTTTATCAAGCCCTTGGAGAAAATCCAGAAATTGAAAGATTTTCAGAGATTATCTAGTCTCATTTCATTATTTTACACACATGGAAAATGAGACCCAGAGAAATGAAATGACTTTTCCACATTCACGTATGTGTAAGTAGCAAAGTTGAAATATGAGTTTATTCAATTTCACAAAAGGGTGCTCATAGAAAGCAGTTTTTTTAACCTTGAAAACATAAGAACATGTTGCAATGTGACTGCAAAGGGAAGGATAAAAAGGAAAGGAAGGAAGGAAGAGAAAAAGGAGGGAGGGAGACGGAGAGGGAGAGGAGGGAAGAAAGAAGGAAAGAAGGTAGGAAAGGAAAGAAAGAAGGAAAGGAAGGAAAAATGAGGGAGGGAAGAAAGAAAGAACAAAGGAAGAAAGGAGGGAATAAGGAAGAAAGAAAGGAAGGGAGGGAGGGAGGAAAGAAGGAAGAGTTGTGTTGCCCAACTGACCTGTTCATTTGGGGGCCCAGTGGAGCAACTCTACATAGAGAGGTTGTTGTTTGTCTTTCATTCTTGAAGAGGACGATGACCTCAGGGAGGTGATGTCATGACATGTGTGAATTGGATTTCAGTGAAGTCAAACT
This sequence comes from Myrmecobius fasciatus, assembly GCA_023553655.1. Classification (NCBI taxonomy): domain Eukaryota; kingdom Metazoa; phylum Chordata; class Mammalia; order Dasyuromorphia; family Myrmecobiidae; genus Myrmecobius; species Myrmecobius fasciatus. The sequence goes on along the minus strand of JAJPUD010000044.1, from coordinate 1,248,154 downwards.
ATGCAAAGTCATCAGTCTCACTTTCTCCCCCAGAGCCATCTGGGTCCAGTGGCAGGATATAGATCAGGATGACTGGAGATGGTTGGGAATGCAGTGGAAGACCTTGATCTTTTTAAGCTGAAGTCTTTAAAAAGCCCCTGTTTTGGGGGCAGCTGGGTGGATAAAGCACCTGCCCTGAAGTCAGGAAGATCTGAGTTCCAATTTGGCTTCACACACTTAACACTTCTTAGGTGTGTGATCCTGGGCAAGTCACTTAACCCTAATTGCCTCAGCAAAAAAAAAAAAAAGCCTCAGTTTGACTATTTGTTATGAAACAGTTTTCTTTAATAAACTCCATTGTAACTTAGAGTTTTAGGAGATAGCATCGGACCTTGAGAATTTAAGGGATCTTTTTAAAAGTGGCATAGCTGTCAAAGCCAAGATTTGAACCTATGTCCTCCTGACTCCATAATCAGTCCAATACTGTACTTTCTCCCAAATCTTATGTAAGATACAAATAATGAATGGATGAAAAAAGAAGGTCTTAGTAATTATTACATTGGAGATGCCTCTTATAGTTCTTACATTACCTTATTTTTCTTCCCTGCACAGATTGGGGGATGAGGACAAATACTGAGTATGGGCTATAATCTTTCCTGAAGCAGGAAGGGTCAGAAGTTTGGGGAGAGCATGCTTATACAATTCTGTGGATCATAAAAACGGTGTGAGTGGACTTGGGTAGTTGGTCTTACACTTGGTGAAAGACTGAGCAAATGTTTCTGAAGTGGCTAAGAGTTAACACTTTTCTGGAGTTACATTCTTATTGTAGCCAGCTCATAATGCTTTTTAGTCACGTGGTTACCAAGAACACAATTTCATGCTGATTTGCATTGTTCTTGAATCAGAACAATAGGGAAGTGTTCAAATGCTTTCCTGAGAAACAGAGATAAGAGTACTGTTGGAGTATTATCTTCAGTTCTACAAGCCAAGGTTTGAAAAGAGCATTGATAAGCTGGGGAGCTTCCAGAGGAAGACAACTTGGATAGTGAAAGGGCTTGAGTACATGTCATAATAGAATGGGAAGAAAGCCAGAAGGAAACAGCCAAGGAGGGTTAGCATGGATAGTAGCTTTTTGAAGTTACTATATACCAAAGATAAAAGCAAGCTATACTTGAGAGACTCACCATTTCTGTGTTCTACATTATATATTGTTGTTGTTTAGTCATTTTTTTCAGTTATGGCTCATTCTTCATGACCCCATTTGGGGTTTTCTTGGCAAAGATGTTTCAGTGGGTTTGCCATTTCCTTCTCCAGCTCATTCTACAGATGAGGAAACTGAGGTAAATAGAGGTAAATGACTTGCCAAGGATCATACAACTAGTAGGTATCTGAAGCTAGATTTGAACTCAGGATGATTATGACTCTTCCTGATGCCAGTTCCATTACTCTATCCATCATAGCATCTAGTGGTCCCCCTACACTATATCTAGAAATATTAATTTTATTTGATATTTGTAAAGTTTTGAATTTAAAATGAATAAAATTGCATCTAAGACATAGAGGAATAATTGAAGAAACAAGGGAGAGTTAGCCTATACAGGACAAGACCCAAGGAAGGCATCATATACACCTTCAAGGGCTGTGTGGAAAAAGGACTAGACTGGATCAGTTTGCCTCCAAAGAGCAGAATCTGAAGGAGGGAGTGGAAATTGAAAAGAGGCAAATTGAGGCTTGATAGTAGCAACAACTTGCTAACTGAGTAGAGCTGTATAAGACAATGACTTGTTTAGGGAGGAAGAGGCTCCTCTTCATAGGAGGGCTTAGCACAGAGCTTAGATGACCCTTTGTCAAACACACTATTATAGAAATGTCATTTTAATTGTAGATTTAATGAAATGGCTGGAGTCCATCCTAGTTTGAAAATTTTGTGCTTCTGTGAAAAAGACCTGAAATAGCTGGAAACTTAAAAGAAATTCTGGAGGCTGAGGCCCTTCCAACCTACCAGATCTTGAGCTGTAGATTTAGGATTGGGTGGAGACACCTTAAAGAGAGTCCTATCTAATCAGATTAAAGGCTGGGAAGCTGAGGTCTAGAAAAGTGTTAGAATTTGAACTCAGCTCCTTATACACCAAATCTAATGTTCTTCCTTTGTACTATGCTGCCTCCTACCTCTCAATTTTTCAAAGGGCTTTTGAAAGCCTTACACCAAAGAAGTGACTGATGACTGAAATTTTAGGCAGGTGGCAAGGCAGATGGGGAGATATTTTTGGGCAAGGGGGCCTTTTGGTGCCCCTCAAATCGCACTACAAAGACAACAGCCTACTCTGCCCTGCTTAAGGCTGGCTGGCTCACTGTGTAGGAGAGGAGGACTCCTACCCATCTGCCTTTTGCTGATATGTGTTAAAGCAACTACCCTCGTGCTGACTCTTGTAGCAAACCTCAGATGGTTTATCTTCTTCCCACCAGAGGGCATTATGACCCTGTGTGCTGCTAAAACAAGGAATAGTTGGGGCACAAAGGGAGCCTTTGGATATTATCCAGAGCAGCTGATTGGATATATAACTGTCAACCATGGAACCAACAACTATTGGGTGTTCATTTATTTCTCCCCAAGTTTCAACTGCTTCAGTGATCATTCTTTTTAGAAATTTGTGGCAGGGGTGGAAGGGGCAAGAGTTCAGCTTTGTAGGCAGAGTTCAACTCTATCAAAAGAGATCAAGTGGCTACCTCCATGATGCAGTTTCAGAAGCTCCCCTCAGTCTCCCTTGATGTTTCTCTGTCTGAAGCCTGGACATTCTACTGCTGAGCCTATCACTGATTCCTGTGGCTTTGGTTCCTATGTCCTGCAAACTGGGTGAAGGTTAAGGTTGAAAAGACTTGGATTATTTCCCAGCTTAAATTTTTAGAGGAAGAGACTGGGGTTCAGGAAGGATACATAACTTAGCCAAAATCCTTTAGCTAAGGTGATGGCATAATCAGTGCTAAAACCCCGAGATAGAACTCTTCCTATTGTATCTTTTTTAAAAAATATATTTTATTTTTAATTCGCAGAATAAAACAAGCATTTCACTAACACAGTACAATAAAAAGATAATTGTACATAAAACTCCAAATCTGTTGTGTACAACTTACTATTCGCTGTAAATTTCATATAAATTTCTTTTTTTTGAGGTAGTTGGGGTTAAATGACGTGCCCAGGGTCACACAGCTTAACACAAGAAATATTAAGTGTCTGAGATCAGATTTGAACTCAGATCCTTCTGACTTTAGGGCTGGTGCTCTACCCATCTTACACTTACACTTACATCTGCCCCATATAAATTTCTTTTTGCCCTTTTTTAATTAAAGCTTTTTATTTTCAAAATGTATGCATGGATAATTTTTCAGCATTAACCCTTGCAAAACTTGTGTTTCAATTATCCTCCTCTTCTTCCTATCCCCTACCCTAGATGACAAGTAATCCAATGTATGTGAAACATGGTAAAAATTATATGTTAAATCTAATATATGCATGTATATATATATATATATATATATATATATATATATACAATTATCTTGCTGCACAAGAAATTCAAATCAAAAAGGAAAAAAATGAAAAAAATGCAAGCAAATAAAAACAAAAAGAGTGAAAATTCAATTCCCACTGTCTTCTCTCTGGGTGTAGGTGGCTTTTTTCATCCTAAGATCACCGGAACTGGTCTGGATCATCTCATTGTTGAAAAGAGCCACATCCATCAGAATTGATCATCGTAATAGTCTTGTTGTGCTTTGTAAGATGATCTCCTGTTTCTGCTCATTTCACTTAGTATCAGTTTATGCAAGTCTCTCCAGGCCTCTCTGAAATCATCCTGCTGATTGTTTCTTGTAGAAAAATAATATTCCATAACATTCATATACTATAACTTATTCAGCCATTTCCCACTGATGGGCATTTACTCCATTTCCAGTTTCTTGCCACTACAAAAAGGGCTGCTACAAACATTTTTGCACATGTGGGTACCATTCCCTCCTTTAAGATCTCTTTGGGATATAAACCCAGTAGAAACACAGCTGGATCAAAAGGTATGCACATTTTGTTAGTCCTTTGGGCGTAGTTTCAAATTGCTCTCCAGAATGGTTTAATCTGTTCACAACTCCACCAACAATGTATTAGTTCCCTAGTTTTCCCACATCCCCTCCAACATTTGTCATTATCTTTTCCTGTCATCTTAGCCAATCTCAGAGTTTCTTAATTTCCATTTCTCTGATGAATAGTGATTTAGAGCACTTTTTCATATGACTTAGAAATGGTTTTAATTTCTTCATCTGAAAATTGTCTGTTCATGTCCTTTGACCTTTTTGACCTTTTTGACCTTTTTTCTTCCCCCACTCCCTACCCTAAAGATGGCTACCATTATTATATCTTGTGGCAATATCATATGGTATAGTTTAGAAAAGCAGTCTAGTGTTGTAGATGGTGTGTTGAATCTGTGGATGGAGTTAGGAAGAGCTGTCTCAGATGTTTGCTAAGTGAGAAATGTGGGCAAACTATTTAATGTATTTCTGTGCTTCAGGAAATGCTCCAAATTATAGTTGGGGGTGTGATCTGGCTTGATTGAAAGAATTTTCACACTGAGATTTCAGCTAATCAAGTTTATTAACTCCCTGAAGTTAGTTTTTTTTTTATTAAAGCTTTTTATTTGTATGACATATGTATGGGTAGTTCACCAGCATTGATCTTTACAAAGCTTTCCATTACAAATTTTACCCCTAGTCCCCTCCCCTCCCCTAGATGGCAGGAAGTCCACTACATGTTAATAATGTTGAAATACTTAACAAGTTGTGCAAGAAAAATCCTATCTACAAGAAAAAAAAAAGAAAATCAGAGAAAGGAAACACAATGCAAGAAAATCTCAATAGAGAGCATGGAAATGTTATGTTGTGGTCCATATTTCATATCCCTTTCTCTGGGTGTATATGGTGTTCTTCAGTGAACAATTGGAACTGGTTTGAGACAATTCTTTGTTGCAGAGAGCCATGTCCATCAGAATTGATCATCATGTAATACTGTTGTTGCTGTGTATGATGATCTCCTGGTTCTGCTCGTTTCACTCAGCATCAGTTCATGCAACTATCTCCAGGCCTCTCTGAAATCGTCCTGCTAGTCATTTCTTACAGAGCAATAATATTCCATAACATTCATATACCATAATTTATTCAGCCACTCAACAATTGATGGGCATCCATTCAGTTTCTAGTTTCTAGCCACTACAAAAAGGGCTGCCACAAACATTCTTGCACATGTGGGTCCCTTTCCCTCCTCTAAGATCTTTTTGGGATATAGGCCCAATAGAAACACTGCTGGGTCAGAGGGTATGCACAGTTTGATAATTTTTTGAGCATAGCTCCAAATTACTCTCCAGAATGGTTGGATCCGTTCACAGTTCCACCAACAATGTATCAGTGTCCCACATCCCCTCCAACATTCATCGTTATCTTTTCCTGTCATTTTAGCCAATCTGACAGGTGTGTAGTGGTACTTCAGAGTTGTATTAATTTGCATTTCTCTGATCAATAGTGATTTGGAGCAACTTTTCATATGACTAGAGATGGTTTTAATTTCATCATCTGAAAATTGTCTGTTCATATCCCTTGACCACTTATCTATTGAAGAGTGGCTTGAATTTTTATATATATGAGACAATTCTCTATATATTTTAGAAATGAGGCCTTTATCAGAACCATTAAATGTAAAGATGATTTCCCAATTTGCTGCTTCCCTCCTAATCTTGTCTGCATTAGTTTTATTTGTACAGAAACTTTTTAACTTAATGTAATCAAAATTATCTATCTGGTGTTCAATTAGGAGTTCCAGGTCTTCTTTGGACATAAATTTATTCCATCTCCACAGGTCTGAGAGGTACACTATACTGTGTTCCTCTAATTTGCTTACAATATCACTCGTTATATCTAGATCATGAACTCATTTAGATCTTATGTTGGTATGTGGTGTTAGGTATGGGTCAAGCCCTATTTTCTTCCACACTAGTTTCCAATTTTCCCAGCAGTTTTTGCTGAATAGTGAGTACTTATCCCAAAAGCTGGGGTCTTTGGGTTTATCAAACACTAAATTGTTAAAGTTATTGCCTAGATTGTCCTGATAACCTATCCTATGCCACTGATCCACTGCTCTGTTTCTTAGCCAGTACCAAATGGTTTTGATGACTGCTGCTTTATAATATAGTTTTATATCTGGTACAGCAAGGCCACCTTCATCTGCCTTTTTTTCATTAATCCCATTGAAATCCTTGACCTTTTGTTCTTCCAAATAAACTTTGCTACTATTTTTCTATATCTGTAAAATAATTTCTTGGGAGTTTGATTGGTATGGCACTAAATAAATAGATTAATTTGGGTAGTATTGTCATTTTTATTATATTTGCTCTGCCTACCCATGAGCACTTAATGTTTTTCCAATTGATTAGGTCTGATTTTATTTGTGTGGAAAGTGTTTTGTAGTTTAGTTTGTATAGTTTCTGACTTTTCCTTGGCAGATAGATCCCAAATATTTTATCCTGTCATCCATTATTTGAAATGGAATTTATTTTTGTATCTCTTGCTGCTGAATTTTGTTGGTAATATATAAAAATGCTGATGATTTATGTGGATTAATTTTGAATCCTGCCACTTTGCTGAAGTTGTGAATTGTTTCTAGTAGTTTTTTAGTTGAGTCTCTAGGGTTCTCTAAGTATATCATCATGTCATCTGCAAAGAGTGATAATTTGGTTTCTTCATTACCTACTCTGATTCCTTTTATCTCTTTTTCTTCTCTTATTGCTAAAGCTAACATTTCTAATACAATATTAAATAGTAATGGTGACAATGGGAGCCTTGTTTCACTCCTGATCTTATTGGGAATGGTTTTAGTTTGTCTCCATTACATAAGATGCTTGCTGATGGTTTTAAATAGTTGCTACTGATCATTTTAAGGAAAAGCCCATTTATTCCTATACTCTCTAGTGTTTTTAATAGGAATGGGTGTTGGATTTTAGCAAATGCTTTTTCTGCATCTATTGAGATAATCACATGGTTTTTGTTAGTTTGGTGATGAATAAAATTAATTATGCTGATAGTTTTCCTAATTTTGAACCAGTCCTGCATTCCTGGTATAAATCCTACTTGGTCATAGTGTACTATCCTGGGGATGACTTTCTGTAATCTCATTGCTAATATCTTATTTAAAATTTTTGCATCAATATTCATTAGGGAAATTGGTCTATAGTTTTCTTTCTCTGTTTTCACCCTACCTGGTTTAGCTATCAGCACCATATCGGTCTCATAGAAGGAATTTGGCAGTATACCTTCTATCCCTATTTTCTCAAATAGTTTGTATAGTATTGGAATTAATTGTTCTTTGAATGTTTGGTAGAATTCACATGTAAATCCATCTGGCCCTGGAGATTTTTTCTTAGGGAGTTGGTTAATAGCTTGTTCTATTTCTTTTTCTAATATGGGGCTATTTAAATAATTTATATCCTCTTCTGTTAACCTGGGCAATCTATATTTTTGTAGATATTCCTCCATTTCATTTAGATTATCAAACTTACTGGCATAAAGTTGGGCAAAGTAACTCCTAATTATTACTCTAATTTCCTGTTCATTGGAGGAAAGTTCTCCCTTATCATTCTTGAGACTAACAATTTGATTTTCCTCTTTCCTTTTTCTTATCAAATTAACTAAAGGCTTATCTATTTTGTTAGTTTTTTCATAGAACCAACTCTTATTTTTATTTATTAATTCAACTGTTTTCTTATTTTCAATTTTATTAATTTCTCCTTTTACTTTTAGAATTTCCAATTTGGTATTTAATTGAGGGTTTTTAATTTGTTCTTTTTCTAGTTTTTTTAATAATAAGCCCAATTGGTTGATCTTTTCTTCCTCTATTTTATGCAAGTAAGCATCTAGAGATATAAAATTGCCCCTTATAACCGCTTTAGCTGTATCCCACAAATTTTGGTATGTTGTCTCCTTATTGTCATTCTCCTGGATGAAATTATTGATTGTGTCTATAATTTGCTCTTTCACCCATTCATTCTTAAGTATTAGATTATTTAATTTCCAATTAACTTTTGGTTTATTTTCTCCTGGCCTTATATTGCATTTGATTTTTATTGCATCATGATCTGAAAAGGATGCATTTACTATTTATGCCTTTCTGCATTTGATTTTGAGGTTTTTATGCCCTAACACATGGTCAATTTTTGTATAGGTTCCATGGACTGCTGAGAAAAAAGTAAACTCCCTACTGTCTCTGTTCAACTTTCTCCATAGATCTATCATACCTAACTTTTCTAACAATTGGTTTTTCTCCCTAGTTTCTTTCTTGTTTATTTTGTAGTTTGATTTATCTAATTCTGAGAGAGCAAGGTTGATATCCCCCACTAGTATTGTTTGGCTGTCTATTTCTTCTTGCATCTCTCTTAATTTCTCCCCTAGGAATTTGTGTGCTATTGCACTTGGTGCATATATATTTAGTATAGATATTGCTACATTATTTATGGTACCCTTTAATAAAATATAGTTTCCTTCCTTATCTCTTTTGATTAGATCTATCTTGGCTTTTACTTGATCTGAGATAAGGATTGCTACCCCTGCTTTTTTTTGTTCACCTGAAGCATAATATTTCCTGCTCCAGCCGTTTACCTTCATCCTATATGTGTCACTATGTTTTAGATGTGTTTCTTGTAGACAACATATTGTGGGATTCTGGTTTTTAATCCAGTCTGATATCTGCTTCCGCTTTATGGGAGAGGTCATCCCATTCACATTCACAGTTAGAATAACTAATTCTTTATTTCCTGCCATCTTATTTACCCAAGTTATGTTTTCCCCTTTCCTTTCCCCTTTCTCCCTTCCCCCCTCCTCAGTAATTTGCTTTTGATGACCCCCTCCCCCAAACAATACTCCACCCTTTAGGTTCCCTCCCCCTGTTTTTACTCCTTTACCCTGATTCTTCTATTTTCCCTTCTATTAGTTTGTCCCTTACTTTTCCTCCTTTCCTTCCCACTTCCCTCTAGCAACCGACAAGTTTCTATGTGAAATCAAATGTCTGATATACAGTTTTAGAGCCCAACCTGATGAGAGTAGGATTTACACAATGCTCATCTCCCTCCCCTCTTTCCCTCAATTATATTAGGTTTTCTTTGCCTCTTCAAGTGATTTTACCTTGTTTTTACCTCCTTTTTTTTTTAGATTTTATTTTACCACTTTTCCCTCTTTTCCCCAGTATGACAACCTTTTCCCCACTACTTCTCCTTTTCATATTATCAAAGTAATATCTACTTAATTATATCCACAAACTTTAAGTATCCCCCTAGTAAAAATAAAGTTCTCAAGAGTCCTTTCCTTTTTACCTTTTTATGCATCTCTTGAGTTCTGTGTTTGGGTGTCGAATTTTTTGT
>JAJPUD010000044.1:1216829-1232548 GCA_023553655.1 Myrmecobius fasciatus | reverse complement strand
CCCTGATTCTTCTATTTTCCCTTCTATTAGTTTGTCCCTTACTTTTCCTCCTTTCCTTCCCACTTCCCTCTAGCAACCGACAAGTTTCTATGTGAAATCAAATGTCTGATATACAGTTTTAGAGCCCAACCTGATGAGAGTAGGATTTACACAATGCTCATCTCCCTCCCCTCTTTCCCTCAATTATATTAGGTTTTCTTTGCCTCTTCAAGTGATTTTACCTTGTTTTTACCTCCTTTTTTTTTTAGATTTTATTTTACCACTTTTCCCTCTTTTCCCCAGTATGACAACCTTTTCCCCACTACTTCTCCTTTTCATATTATCAAAGTAATATCTACTTAATTATATCCACAAACTTTAAGTATCCCCCTAGTAAAAATAAAGTTCTCAAGAGTCCTTTCCTTTTTACCTTTTTTATGCATCTCTTGAGTTCTGTGTTTGGGTGTCGAATTTTTTGTTCAGATCCGGTCTTTTCATTAGAAATAGGTGAAATTCACCTATATCTTTGAATGACCATCTTCTTCCCTGGAGGATAATGCTCATTCTAGCTGGATAGGTTATTCTTGGCTGTAATCCAAGTTCCTTTGCCTTTCGGAATATCTGGTTCCAGGCCCTTCGATCCTTCAATGTGGAGGCTGACAGATTGTGTGTGATTCTGATTATTGATCCTTGATATTTGACTTGTTTCTTTCTAGCCGCTAGCAGAATCTTTTCCTTGGTGCTATAGTCCTGAAATTTAGCCACGATATTCCTTGGGGTTTTAATTTTGGGGTCTCTTTCAGGAGGTGATCGGTGAATTCTTTCAATGGTGATTTTGCTTTCTGATTCTACAATCTCAGGCTAGTTTTCTTTCAGGATTTCCTGAAAGATAGTGTTTCATCATGGCTTTCAGGTAGTCCAATAATTCTTAGATTGTCTCTCCTAGATCTATTTTCCAAGTCAGTTGTTTTTCCTAGGAGATATTTCATATTTTCTTCTAATTTTTCATTTTTTTTTGTTTTTGTTTGACTGATTCTTGAAGTCTTATTGTGTCATTCACTTGCATTTGTTCAATTCTTATTTTTAAAGTGTTGTTTTCTTCAGTTACCTTTTTAAGCTCCTTTTGTAACTGGCCAATTGATTTTTTTTATTCATTGCACTCTTTTTCCATTTCACTAATTTTATTTTTCAATAAATTGGTGTCTTTTTCATATCTCTTTTGCAGGGCATCATATATCCTTCTTGCAAGATATTGTATCCTTCTTGCACTGATTTCAATTTATTTTCCCATTTATCATCCAGCTCTTTTATTAGGTTCTTTAAGCAATCTTCCAGAAAGGCCTTTTGAAAAGGGGACCAGTGATGGTCCTTAATAACTTCCTTTGGAATTTTGTCTAAATGAACCTCAGGATCTGGGGTCAGCCCTTCTTTCTCTCGATAGAAGCTGTCTATGGTGAGAGCTCTCTTTTGCTTCTTCATTTTTTTTAGACAGCGTGGATGTCTCTTTAAGGCTTGGAAAAACGGGGCTGAAGATCTTTGCCCTGGGGCACTTCAGCGAATTAATTTAAGGTGCTGGGCCAGTGGGGGCTAGGACTAAGTTTGAATTACTTCTTAAACAAAGCAAGTGTGCCAGAACACCTGCCCCCAACCAGGGCAGAGTGTCCCGAGTGCCTCAGATAAACTCCAGGTGTTTGGAGTTTGGAGTTTGGTGTTTCTGCCAAGATGAGCTGAGTCCCACCCTCACTTCCGGCCTGTACCGAGTCCACTGTTTATCCCTCTGTCTGAGTTAAACAAACCTGACATGAAGTTCTTCAGAGATCTCCGAAAGCAGTGTCCAAATATTTCTGGATTCGTTGACTTGAAGATCAGTTCAGAGGCTTATTTTATTGTTGATTTGAAAGAAGATAGGAGGAGGATGCAGAGAGTCACTTTTTCACTCCACCATCTTGGCTCCGCCCCTGAAATTAGGTTTTTAAAGGGAAAATAGGCAAGGTAGAAAAAGCAAGTTTTCAGAGCAATAACTAGGGTAGAACAGTCAGAGATTTGTTTCAAGGTACTGATATAGTGAGTTTTTCTTAACTTTTTTGCCTACCTTTTGCAGCATACCAGATACTGCCATATTGATAGTGAGTAACCTTCTGCCAGCCTGTGCCACATGGTATGATCCTATTCCTTTACCTAGAGTAGAAGGTGTTCAATATTTGATTCTCACTAAGTTCTAGCCACCATCCACAATTCTACAGCTATGACACCTACAAAAGAGTACCAAGAATAAACTTCCCTGACTTCTCAGTTTTGAGCTAAGTTCATCTTAAACATTGTTATTCCAGTGTAGGTAGCCAGGGAAACAGTATAATGTCAAGCTGGATCCTCATTATGGACTTTTTATTTTGAATAAGATCAATGATTACTTCTGTATAAGTAAATCCTGATAAAGAAACTGTCTTCACTAGTACATAGTGCTGCATGTTCTCTAACTTAGCATTTTAGAAAGTTACTAGGGAAAATGAGAAGTTAAATGACTTACCTAGGCTCTCACAGTATGTGTTAGAGGCAAGATTTAAACTCAGGTCCCACTGAATTTGTAGTTGCAGTGCTTCTCTAGTGATAATATTTTCCAGATCAAAAATTGGAAGCAAGTGCCTCTGTCTTGGAAAAATGGATATTAAATGTATACTAAAATTTATTTTGTTTCCACAATGCAAATATTCCACAATATTTAGTTATTCTTTTCCAAAATGAACTGTTTTTAAGAGTACTTGCAGCCTGTATCCCATTACAATTTATCCAATTCATTTCAGTAAACATTCATCTAGTGTTTTATGTAACTAAGCACTGTATATACAATTGATAAAAAAGAAAAAAGAAAAACAGTCCTTCCTTCTGAGGAACTTACAATCTAAAGGGGTTTTAACTTAGTAGCTAAGGATGTTCCTAAACAATGAAAGAAAGGACACTTTTCTGAGTAGAGCCCATTTTTTAATGGCACCTACACTGTTTGATTCTTTAGAATCATTTAAGAGCTAATTCATATGTAAGTCTAAGCAAAAAAAATATGTTGTGATATCAGTTGAGCTGTTTTTGTTTCATTTTGTTTTAACAAGCATTTCTGGTCTCATTCTCCTCCCTGGGATTTGCTTCTATCAGGAGAGACCAGTTCATGCTCTTAAATTAAGTTAGGGAGGGTAATATTTACAGAGTTCTAAGATCAATTGATTTGGACATCATATATATGACCTGGATTTTCAGTGCTTCCTGTCTGTGTGCTAGTCATCTTATATGGTTTTATATCTAACATGGACAGTATATATCTTACATCTATCTATCTATCTGCACACACACATATATGCATAAATATATATATGCATAAATATATATATGTATATATATATGCATCAACTGTAGTCTTGGGGGTCTCAGAATAGTAATTTGCAAAATCTTTGTCTTTCTTTGCATCCCCAGTGCTTAGCATAGTGTCTGGCACATGGTAGCTACATGATGATGATGATGATAAAGATGAAGAAGAAGTAAACACCAAGAGTGAGCTTTTCTGAGAAATTTTCTTTCATCTGATTTAGGGAAATATACAATTTTGTGGGGAAATGTTTTTTCCATTAAAATAAAAACAGTAAGGTAGAATAAACCAGTTAAGATTACTTTAAAATTTAGAAGTTGGTTCTTTGTCATTTGGAAGAGATTCCATTCACTTTAAAGGAATTTTTTTTAAAAGTCCACCACTGGAGACTTCATTAAGTGCCATTCACAGAGGAGTTAACTAAACATTAAAATACATACATTCTCCATCTTAGATTTCTTTATTATCATTCATGCTTAGCCATACATCTTTGTTTACAAAAACAATTTTAATTGTTTTAACTTTTATGTCTTAACTGATTCTGTTTTTTTTTATATTTTCTTTGTCATTTTTGTAAGTAATTATTATGATCTTGTTGAAACATGGGACTGTATAACATCCACATCCTCAGCCTCTATGTGATAGATCAAGCATTTATTAAACGCTGACATGTGAAAAATTATGCCAGGTATTGGATACTAGGAAAGAAAAATTTTATGTATGTAGCTCCTGACTTCAAGGAGCTTACAGTCTGATAAAGAGACAGAGAAATAGCTATTTATATACTATATTATATGATTACTGCACAAAAGCTCTAAAAACAAATTGTTTAGTGAGGTCTGAGAGAAGATGTAAAAGGGAAAATCACTGTTGGTGGAGTAATTAGGGAAAAGTGTTATGAAAAAAAGGTAATATTTGAATAGGGATTTTATGTATATGTGGGAATTAAACAAGTGAGGAGAAAAGACAGCATTTTGTGGGGCAAATATTTGTACCAGTTAGCTAGGGCACAGAGTTCATGGAGATGTGAATCTGAGATGTGGTTAGAAAGACTATGGAATACCTTCAGTGTTAGTGGGGAAGAACACACACATATGTAATAAAAATATATATACATACACACATATCACATATGTGTTTATGTGGGTAGGTATATCTTCTCCCTTCTCTCTTCATCTGCAAACTAGTAATCATTACAAGAAAGAATAGTTGAGGCATCCAGAAATTTAAAGACAATAGTACTGAAGTTTATGTCCTTAGAAGAGTATATAAATGTCTAAAGTTTATACAACAAACAAGAGGAACTTTTGATCTAATGACTTAATTGTCAGATGCTAATATAAGGTGGCAAATTTGAACTGATACATCTCCAAGAATTTATAGAATGAAACCCATGTCTAGAATCTGGCACTGGATGAATATACTCTGTTCAAAAGAAATATCATAAAATTGGAAACTAGTGTGGAAGAAATTAGGGCTTGACCACATCTAACACCACATACCAAGATAAGATCTAAATGGGCTCATGATCTGGATATAAAGAATGATACTATAAGTAAATTAGAGGAATGTAATACAGTTTACCTCTCAGACCTATGGAGATGGAATAAATTTATGTCCAAAGAAGAACTGGAACTCTTAATTGAAAGCCAGATAGATAACTTTGACTATATTAAGTTAAAAAGTTTTTGTACAAACAAAACCAATGCAGTCAAGATTAGAAGGGAAGCAATAAATTGGGAAATCATCTTTACATATAAGGGTTCTGATAAAGGTCTCATCTCTAAAATATATAGAGAATTGTCTCATATTTATAAAAATTCAAGCCATTCTCCAATCGATAAATGGTCAAAGGATATGAACAGACAATTTTCAGAGGATGAAATTAAAACTATTTGTAGTCATATGAAAAGGTGCTCCAAATCACTATTGATCAGAGAAATGCAAATCAAGACAACCCTGAGGTACCACTACATACCTGCCAGATTGGCTAAGATGACAGGAAAAGTTAATGGTGAATGTTGGAGGGGATGTGGGAAGGCTGGAACACTGATGCATTGTTGGGGGAGCTGTGAATGGATACAGCCATTCTGGAGAGCAATTTGGAACTAAGCTCAAAAAGTTATCAAACTGTGCATACCCTTTGCCCCAGCAGCATTTCTATTGGGCTTATATCCCAAAGAAATTATAAAGGAAGGAAAGGGCCCCACATGTGCAAGAATGTTTGTGGCAGCCTTTTTTGTAGTGGCTAGAAACTGGAAACTGAATAGATGTCCTTCAATTGGAGAATGGCTGAATAAATTATGGTATATGAATATTATGGAATATTATTGTTCTGTAAAAAACGACCAGCAGGACACTTTCAGAGAGGCCTGGAGAGACTTGCATGAACTGATGCTGAGTGAAATGAGCAGAACCAGGAGATCATTATACACGGCAACAACAATACTATATGACGATCAATTCTGATGGACATGGCTCTCTTCAACAATGAAATGTTTCAAACCACTTCCAATTGTTCACTGAAGAAAGCCATATACACCCAGAGAGAGGGATGTGAAATGTGGACCACAACATAACATTCTCATACTCTTGATTGATGTTTGCTTACATTGTGTTTCCTTTATCTGATATGTCTTTTGTGTAGATACGATTTTTCTTACACAACAATGATATGTTTGGAAATATGTATACATATATTTGATTTGTCAAGTATTTTAACATAATTAACATGTAGTGGATATCCTGCCATCTAGGAGAGGGGTGGGGAGTTGGGGGGAAAATTTTGTAACAGAAAACCATGTAAGGGTTAATGTTGAAGAATTACCCACACATATGTTTTGCAAATAAAAAAAAGAAATATCATAAAAATAAAAATAATTATTACTTTAACAATAATAGCATTTATATTGTGTAAACACACTGATTAACAGAAACAAAATCAAAAGTTTATCTTGCCAGACTAGAGCATTGGGTTGAATCTAATAAGGTAAAATTCAATAGGTATAAATTTAATGTTTTATATTTAAGTATCAAAACTTAGTATAAAATGGTGATGTTTTGATTAATTAACAGTTGTGAAAATGATCTTTATTTTAGATGTATTGAATTTGAGGTTTAAGTAAACTATATATGTGGAGGAGTTTTGTAAGTGGTTGAAAATACTGTCCTGGAGGTCAAAGAAGAGGTCAGGGCTACAGATACAGATTTGGAAGTCATTGTATAGAATGATAGTTAAAACTATAAGAATGAAAGATTGTCAGTGGAGAGAGTATATAAAAAGTAAAGGTTTGCCTGTAGCCCGTTTAGTAACACTCATTTCAGGAGATCAGGAAGATAATGAGGAGAGAGCAATAATTAGAGAAGGTGGTTGGTAATAGGGAGAGAGCAGGAAATGTAAACAGGAGAGGATGGCACTTCTGAAACCTTAGAAAGAGAGAACATTTAGTTGGAGAAGGTAGTCAACAAGGTCAAGAAGTACACTGCCATTCACTGGGACTGATCTTTGAATTTGGCTATTTTCTAGGCTCTATTCTACATATTTCCACTTTCATCTCCATTCTGTTTCACAGGCTCTTCCCCCAAGCCTGTAATATATTCTCTCTTCATTTTGCCCCTGGATGCCACTTATATTCTATCTCCAACAAAGTAGCCCTTTCTGATGTTCTCTAGCTTCTAGTGCCCCCTGCCCCTGAAATCAGGGGCACACATTTTATATTTGTTTATACCCTTGAGAGGTAGCATGGCATAATTACAGGGAATTGTCCTTGAAAACAGGAAGACCTGAATTCAAGTCCAACTTCTGATATATACTGACTAAATTATTTTAAGCAAGTCATCTAACTTCTCAGTGCTTTGGACATCTCTAAGACTATAAATTGCAGATAAGGTGACAATCTGCATGAGAAGTAGGGATTTCCTCATTCAAGAAGTTCTTTATACCAATGAAATTACAAGTTCATTTGCTATCACTTATACCTTTACTGCCTCTGTGAACTTAGGCAAGCCATTTAATCTCCCTAGACCTCAGTTTCCTCATCTGTAAAAAAGGGGTTAAACTAAATGACTTTAGATTATATGATTTCATTTCCTTTCCCTGCTAGGATAAAAGTTTCTTTAGGGTAAGGACTTAGTAACTTCTCTCTTTATATGGCTAAAACCTTACATGGTTTCTGGAACATTAATTCTAGCCCTTGATTGACTGATATTTTGACATATTTTGCTAAAACTTGGTTTCCTTTAACCCATAAAAGCAGACTGACACGCTATTTTTAATCCTCTTCTCTTTCAATTATGCTATGAACTTTACAGTAATATTTCTACTTGTTGGATGTCTACATCCGAAGAATAATGTATAAGAGGAATGGGAAAATTTTTCTAGCTATAATTTACTCGATACTGATGTTTGATATTAATTGAAGTTCATTTATTCAGTTCCCTCTACATTCATTATTTCCTACTGTGCTAAGTGCTGAAGGGGATTCAAAAATTTTTATATTATCACTATCCATATTGAGCTTAGAGTTTACTAGGATCTTATGGCAATTTAATTCAATTCAGTAAACATTTATTAATTGCCTTCTATGTACCAGGTATTATGCTAAATGCTGAGAAAACAAAAAATTCCTTGCCTCACGGAGTTTATAATCTAATGGGGGAGAAAACATGCAAATCAATATATACAAAACAAACTATGTTCAAGATGAATAGGGAATAATTAACAGAAGGAAGGCACTGGAATTAAGAGGGATAGGGAAGGCTTTCAACAGAGGTTATGAAGGTCAGTAGTTGAGATGGAGAAGGAAGAACATTCCTTGTTTGGTTCAGTTTGAAAGGAAAAGCCAGAAAGAATGCCTAGAACTGAGAAATGGAATATCTTGCTTTTGTAACAACCAGGAGGCCAGTGTCACTAGATCAAAGAGCATGTGTTGGTGGTAAAAAGAAGGCTGGAGAGGTAGAACAGGACTAGCTTATAAATGGTTTGAATGCCAGATAATATCTTATATTTATTCATGGAGGTCACTGGAGTTTATAGGGAATGGTGGGGTTGTGGGGTGTGATATGATCTTGGCACACAGTAATCAATGAAATTAATCAAATTGGAAGAAAGGTTCAAGGAAATCACTGCTAGAATTTAGAGCTGAAAGGAACTTTAGGCATCATTTAATCCAACCAACCCAATCAATAAATATTTATTAAGTGCCAGGCAATGTGCTAAGTGATAAGGATACAATTATGAAAAAAAAACAGTCCTTAACCTCAAAAAACTTACAGTCTAATGGGGAAAGGCAACACACAAAAGGAAGCTGAAAGGGGGAAGGAGGAAGATACTCAATGAAGGCATCAAATCCAAAGAAATGAAGCTGGTGAGAAACAAAGCGATAGCTGGTCTGGTCTGGGAATACTTTTTAAATGGAGGGTTTGAAAGTGCTTTGTTTCATCCTCTAGATATCTAGTATCCAGTAATAGGGGGAAAGGGCATTAATAAGGTGGGAGTACAAAGGTTGGTGCAATCTCTCAGGATGATGAGTATCCAGATGATTAGTTTTCCAGGGGCAGTGATGGAATCCAGTTCAAAAGAGTGCAGGGGAAAAAGGACATCTCATGGTCCCCAAGTAGAGAAAAAATATATTGTCAACTAGTAGGGGATT
Source organism: Myrmecobius fasciatus (assembly GCA_023553655.1). NCBI lineage: Eukaryota > Metazoa > Chordata > Mammalia > Dasyuromorphia > Myrmecobiidae > Myrmecobius > Myrmecobius fasciatus. The sequence goes on along the minus strand of JAJPUD010000044.1, from coordinate 1,223,563 downwards.
AGGGAAGGATTCTTATAGATTATAGCATTTCATCTGGAATTTACATGATATGTATAATTTTGACAGGCAGAGAGAGATAGGAAGGGAGATATTTCAGATGTAGGAAGTAGTGTGAGCAAATATATGAAAGTGGGAAAATGCAGGATGTGATATGGTGAGCAAAAATAATTATAACAAAAACCCCATTATAATGTTAGCATATGAAGATAATATGTGCAATGACTTTTATTATTATTAGGGGAGAAAGACATATATCCTGGAGGTTATGGGGTATATAACTTTGAGAATAAGGAAATCTCTGTTATTTTGAAACATTTTTTCATGGGGTTTTTATTTTGGTAAAACTCAATTATTCTTTCCATATTCCCGTTATTGTAGCCTTCATATTTTAATAAATTTAAAAAAAAATCTAAATTAGAAACATAACTCTTTCCTTGAATCTATATCTCTTTTTTGGTTTGTTGAACCCTATAGTAATTGACTTGACTGCATTGAAATTTGTAACATTCTCAGAATCTTACTTCATTCTGAACTTACAACCCAGTCAAGCCCCTATAATTAGTGATGTTTTCTGTGCACTTAGGCACATGCACTCTGAGGTGGCTGAAATAATACCTTTCAATTTCCCTGGCTGATAATCACAGTTTGTATAACTCACTGGTACGGTGGGTGCTCAGTATTTCTGACTGCTGAGTTCATATTCTTTTGGAGTTTTATTTGGATTAAAAGTTCTTTATTTTTCCCTTGGTGTCAAGTGCATCACTGCGTTCTCAACACTTAATTATCATTATTGTCCCAAAATATTCTTCATATGGCAAAAACATTGAAATATTCTTTCCTGTTGAAGAGATGAATCTTAATATATTCTGTGAATCTAGATATTGCTGCCAATTGCCAGGGAACCAAGGGAATGATCTAGGATCAAGGGCATTTTTGAGACAGTCTCTGGAGTGACTTGTGACATATTGGAACACATCACCATTCCCTACACTGGATTAACCTTGATGACAGCTTTGGCCATTACTCTGGCAAATCCACATTCAGAAATCCCCTCTCCTCAGCATTTTCATTGATTCATACAAAAACATTGATTGATACCTCCTTTGTACAAAGGCACTGCAGTGACTTAAAGGGGGATAAAAAGAGAAATAAGCCATATTCTCTCTCCTCAAAGGATTCTTAGAGTATGAGAAAATGCCTTGGATTGGGGGCCTGAAAATCTGGGTTCAAATCCTGGGCTGTTACCTCCTATTTGGATAATTTTGGGGAAGGGACTTAGCTCCTTTGAACTTCAGCTTCCTAATTGGCAAAATGAAATGACCTATCAAGATCCCTTCCTGTCCTCCATCCTTTAATGGGGATATCACATGCAAAAAATGATTCTTTGCTTCTATATTTGATGTGTTTTTTCGTTATTTACCTGTAGATCAGGTTATCTGCCAAATAAAATTCAATGAAGTAGTGGGAAGCTTTGCTTACCCTGGAACAGCCTATTATTAAAAGCACTGTTTATTTTTTGCTGATAAATAAGAGGTGACCAGCTCTAGACTTAATACTCTATTCTCTAGTCTATGATCTTGGCAGATATTTGATTTTAACTGTGTAAAATCGTAGCATTAGGATGAGATTAGGGTAATTGAAAAAAAACAGTTTCTATATTGCTGTGCCACAAATTATTTATACTTATATTTTCACTTAGTCTTACTTGCTGCCTGGATTATCATAGTAAGTATTTTGTTTCAATTACATTTTAAAAAATTTATTTTCATACCTTGTTTTTGTAAGATTAAAGCTATTTGATACTGTAAAGGAACTCTGTCAGAGAATAGTCTTAATTTCAGCTTTCTTCATAGGCATTTCTTTGAAACATGTACATGAATAATTATAATTTTCTTCTAGAGTGTATTCATCTACTCTAGTCTAGACTGGAAGAAAAGTAGAAGGCTGGCCATATGTCAAAATTTGAAGGGGAACCAGAAAGCCTCATCAGCAACTCTTGCCTAAATATCTCCTTTTTTAGGTTGCCAACCAATTCCTTATCACATTTCATGTTCATGTTCTTAGATTTTGACCCAATAATCTTACCTGGTGGGATTTTTTTAAATTATTATTAGTATTACATATTTTAGCTAACATTCCCAGATTTTTGTTGTCTCATCTGTGCTTTTATGCAAGTCATTGATAAAAAAAATATTACAAATCATAGGACCAGGCACAAATTCCTGGAGCACTCCACTGGAGATGTGAAGATGTTCTACCATAATGAAATTAAATCATTAACAACTGCATGCATTTCAATTTTCAAATTCCGTAAAAGATTTTAAGAGGCAAATGTTAAGATGTGCATTCCAGGCACAAGTGGATAGCCTGTATAAAGGTGAAGATACAAGATAAGTCACATAGAATGAAATGAAAACTTTATTAAGAGGAGTAAGCTGAAATATCAAGAAATGTAGGTGGGAACCCAAATGTAAATGATCTCTTTGAGACTGCCCATTTGACCAACTCTGAACACATCTATAATCTTCTTCTTTTTTACTGTTAGTTCATATCTTTCCATTAATATCTTCATTCCACCTCTTTCATACATAAGATTAGTCATAACCCTGATCTTGTCTACAACTATACTGACTCTGTGATCCCAAACTCTGAAATTCCTTTCTTTTATCATAACCTTCTATCTTTCAATCTCTCCTTTTACCTCCTAGGTCCATTATCATCCCCATTATGATCTCTGATCCTGTCAATCCCTTCCAAATTCTGGTTTAACTTTCCTACTTGAATAGTCTCATCCCTGTGGTTGACCATTCCTCCTATATATATATATATATATAATCTATATCTCTATAGATATATATAAAATCCTCTTCTTAATCCCTAGCCCTCATATCCTTTTATCAATGATACATTGACAAGCCCCAATCATTAACTGTCTCATCTCTCTTCATTTATTCCTATTTTCATGCTGCTGAATATTTCTGGAGAAAGTATTATAACTATGTTGATTAATGCAAGATCTAATGCAAATTTCTGTGTCCTCAATGCTGTATAGCAATTCCTTTATTCTTTCCTTATTAACTCTATCCCACTTTTCTTAGTGATCTCCTTAACTTTCTTTGTTTAAATAAGTCCCACTAGTTCTCAGCAGAGTCTCCATGCTATTTTTCAAAATTCATCTTTATTATATATTGTTAGTTCCTTTCTTCAGCTTCTGACAAGGTAGGGCAGAGAGGTACAGAGATCTCCTTGCCTCTAGATCTCTTTACATTGCATGGGTAGCACTGGAATATTTGGGTCTATATTCCCCATTATTATGTGATGATCCACCTTTCTAGACATATATTTATCTAATAACATCAATAATCCTATTTCTTCTGTGCAATTTATTGTAATATACTAGAACCTACTCAAGCCCACTGTGAGCTTCTCCACTGTTTTTTGGGTGACTCTTAAGTTTAATTGCTTATAAGTTGTGGCATTCTGTGACTCACAGGCAGGCAGCAACAATGTAAGAATATTAACGTTTAAAAGAAAAGTCATTATTTCAGGGGGAAGTTTGGAAACATTAAAATATTGTGTACTTTTCGTACAAGGAATTAAATTCTTTCTCCTTCTTTTATTCAATTTTGAGCCCATCATGTTGTATATCAACAATATCAGTCCAAATTAAATGAGTGAGCTATATAGGTTATTTATGCCAAAATTCTCCAAACTTTTTTTATAAGGCACTCATTACTAAAAAAAAATTGAGTATCAGTGACAGCATTTATTTATAAATTGTATATATGAACTCCTGTACTAACATTATGTATATATACATGATGCATAGACACATAATGTATAATATAACATATACAATATATTAGTATATCTTAAAACGCAAAAATTGAAATAAAAAACATGAGCTAAAGAATAAACTATATTAAAATTTTATTCATTTATTAATAGTTCCAAAAACCTTACCCAATTAAATGTGTTAAAGGTCTTTAGTGGCATATATTTGGTCAATCCCCAGAGAAAATGTCTTCCGGTGATCATACATTGTTAGGAATCCTTCTTTATTTAGAAGACTCAGAGACCAGATGTCTATTGCAACAATTTTTCTCATGATTTCTACACTTTCCTTAAGTGACACATATTCCACATCATACCAAACTGTTGACCACCCTATTTCCCAGATACTTTCTTTTTTTCTTGACCACTGTGATACCTTCCCATTTTGATTCTATAGATTGCTCCTCAGAATCATTTGTTGAATCATTATCTATCTCCCCCTTCATTAAGCTTTCAAAGTTTCCTTCAAGATTCTGTCCTGGACTCTTCTTGTCTTCTACCATATTCTTTCTCCAGGAGAATCTTATTAAGCAATCAATTATCATCTCTATGTATAACTCCAAAGTTTATTTCCAGTTTCAATTTTTCTCCTGAGCTATAGTGCTCCATCACCAACTGCCATCTGAATGTCTGATTACATCTTAATCTTAACATATCCAAACCATGCTCATATTTTCCCCTCAACATTTTCATCCTCCAAACTTCTGTATTTCTGTTCACATCACTATTCTTCTTGTCATCCAAATTTGTAAACTTGAAGTCATCTTTAACTTTTTCCTATTCCCTTCTTTCTTTACTCCTCTCTCATATCAATTAGTTGATTTTATCCTCAACATGGATTTAATATCCTTCATCATGCTGACTAATATTTTTGGCTGTGTACCTGCCTTACACCTCATTTAATAATCAAGGACTCATCAAAGTTATTTTTGTTCAAACCCATTTCAAGCAGACTTGTGTAAGTTTATCATATTTATGTACAATATCTTGTTGGAGCAAAGCCTTTGAGACAATGTTTTGGTCTACTGAATCAAATGCTTTTTAATAGTGAACCACATTAAATAAAGTGAAAGTTTTTAAAACCTTTTCAATCAGTTTGATCATTGCAAAATGTGCCTACCTGTTTGGTTCTGGAATCTTTATCAAGGATAGCTTCAATGTTTATATATTCTTCTAAAAAATTTATGGAAAATTGCAGTGGATTGGGAGTTACTGATATTTTCTTGGTTACCTTTTGGGGGGGGGTAATTATGACTCTTCCCACAGCTGCCAAACATATCTGCCTGTCACTTCCATATTCAAGAATCTTTAGTACTTTCCTATTATCAGAATAAAAAATGAGTTTTTAGATTAATATTTAAAGACATTTAGAGTTAGTTTATTATCTAATTTTCTATTGCTTTCTGTAACATAATATTCATTTCATTCTTTTTATAGGTATAAAATGTGTACCTCTAAGTATAAGGTACAAGATATGTATCTATGGTTTTATGCAAGCTGTCCCTTCAAGACCAGAATGCATATCTTCATTATATTTATTTTTTAAACTCTACATAATTTAAAAAATTGGAATGGATCACAAAGTTCACTGAATCATACCATACACAAAGGAATCATAACTATAACATACTTGATAATTGGTCAACTGATCTCTGGCTGAGACCCTTCAAAGAGAGGGAACCCACTACCTCTCACTTTTGGATAATTATTAGGAAAATTTTCTTGATGACATGTTTATATTCATCACTTTTATTCTTCCATCCATTGGTCTTCCTTCTCTAACCAAATTGAAGAATTACAATCTATTCTTTATTTGATAGCTTTAGCTTATTTCGAAACTTGTTTCACATGTCATTTCCCAGGTCAATTCTTTTCTTACCCTCCAAATTAAGTGCTCTTTCTGCTGAAATTATTTTATATTTACCTATTTGTCTATATTTTGTATCTTTTGTCTCTGTATTTCTAGCACTTGTTATATTGATGGGCTTATATATCACAGATGTGAAATATATGAATTGAACTGAGATGAGACTGGAAAGATAGTTTATAATCAGATGATGGAGGAACTTGAATGTTCAGATTGAAGTAGTTTAGGTCTATAAATTTAAATACGGGGGCTGGAGAGAAGACTGCTTGTCTTATATTTCTTGTAAATCTCTAAATCTGTACCTCATGTAATTTCTCAATTTCTTCTATACTTGTCTGATATTTTCTTTTTTTTTTATAAAGCTTTTTATTTGCAAAACATATGAGTGACCTTTCAACATTGACCTTTGCAAAAAAACTTTTTTTCCCAAGCTTTTCCTTTGGGGTCGGGGCCCCCCACCCCTAGATGACTGTTAATCTAATACATGCTAGATAGGATAAATTACAAATACAATACATGTATACATATCTTTACAGTTATCTTACTGCACAAGAAACATCAGATCTAGAAAGAGAAGAAGAAAAAAAAACAACCTAAGAAGGAAAACAGAATGCATGTAAATATTCACAGAAAGCGTTAAAATGCTGTGTTGTGGTTCACTCTCAGTTCCCACAGGCCTCTCTCTGGATGTATATGACTATCTTCATCGCAGAACAACTGGTTTGAATCACATCATTGTTGAAGAGAACCATGTCCATCAAAATTGATCATCATATAGTCTTGTTGCTGTGTATAATGTTCTCCTGGTTCTGCTCATTTCACTCAGCATCAGTTCATGCAAGTCTCTCCAATCCTCTCTGAAATCCTCCTGTTGGTCATTTCTTACAGAACAATAATATTCCATAACATTCATATACCATAATTTATTCAGCCATTCTCCAATTGATGGGCATCTTTTCAATTTCCAGTTTCTTGCCACTACAAAAAGGGCTGCCACAAACATTTTTGCACATGTGGGTCCCTTTCCCTCCTT
>JAJPUD010000044.1:1195831-1211829 GCA_023553655.1 Myrmecobius fasciatus | reverse complement strand
TTTTTTTTAAAGGTGTGAGGTCTGTTTAGGGCAAAGGTGGGACAGCTGCTTTAATTTGCCCTGGGGCAGTTCTGCTGATTGAGTTATTTCAGGAACTGGGCAGTTCTGCTGATTGGATTATGTCAGGGGCTGGGCAGCCATGCTGATTGAATTATTTCTGGTGCTTATCAGTCCTGTTGTTTGATTGATTGCTTTAAGGGGCTATGTAAGGGCAGCTAGGTCCGATGTTCATCAGGGGTTCAGTGGTTCACAATCTATCCCCCTCAAAAGGCAGACCCTCCAAACCACCTGCCCACAATCAGGACAAATTGTTTCAAGAGGCTCGCAGAAGACTCCCAGGTGTGTGAAAAGTACAACGCTCCCACTCCTGTTCCGACTCCTGTTCCAGCTCCCTGCTCCAGCTCCCTGCCCCAGTCTCCCTGCACTGCAGTCTGGGTTCAGTAGGCCACCCCCTGCCCCATTAAAACAGACCTGTTTTGAGGTTCTTCCAGAGGATCTTCTTCTAGAATCGTGTTGTTCTCCAGATATTGTGGATTTTTTTTGCTTAAGAATCAGTCTAGAGGCTTCATATGTTGTTGGTTTGAGGGGAGGTTAGAGGAGGTTACAGAGACGATATTTTCTTCAGATAGAAGATTACCTTATATAGTACTGAACCTGTCACTATGTGTTTATGCTCTTTGCTTGTTCTAAATTTTATAATGGTGTCATCCAATCCTAATCAATCCCTTATATTTGGAAGAAACATCTGGGGTCATCTGGTTCAAATCCTACCTGAGCCAGAATCCCTGCTGCTACACTTCTGACAAGAGTTTATCCAATTTCCGCTTATTTCCAGTGCTAAAAATTATTTGTACCCACTCCCCTAAAAGCCCTTGGGGCTATCACAACTTTATGATAGCTCTAATTCTTAGGAAGTTGGTTCCCTATAGCAATTCTAAATCTGCCTTTCTGCAATTTTTACCCATTTTCCCCCTAGCTCTGGCTTTTCTAGACAAACAAAATTATGCTAATCCCTCTTTTGTAGCAGCCCTTCAGATACTATAATAAAAATGTCATCTTCCAACTAAGTTTTATTTTTGCTGGGTTAAAAGACCCATTCTTCTCATATTATTCTTGTATGATTGTGTCCTTCCATTATGCTGATTGCTCTTTTTTGGAGAAGATTACCAGGGCCCTTTCTAACAGATCAGATCTGATCAGAATATTCAAAATATAACTCAATAATATTAGTGTACAATGTGGTTCTCTTGTGTTGGATATTATATTTCATTCAGCCTAACATCCAATTAGAATTTTTTAGCTGGGATGTCCCATGATATTCAAGCTGTTTTATCAACTGTCACCTAGCTGTCCCTTTACTCATGTATCTTACTAGATGGGGAATCTCCATTCCCCATTCTAGAAGAAGATTAGAAACTGTCAGATGCTGTAAATCATTGGAGATTGTGAGGATTCTAGGTCCCGAGCCCCCAAATCATACCAGTTGAATTTCATTGTGGGAAAGCAGGAATGTGGGCTTAGTTGGGCAAACTAAGGTGTGCATATGAGAAACTTTCAGGTCTGCGAATATTCTTTTCATGTTGCAGAGCACAAAAGCTTCTTTCACATGGGTATATGAAAATGATGAAGATAGTCCAATTATTAGCATCAGGAACCATATGCAGTTTTTTCTTCATCTAGTTATTTTTTCCTCCTGACATAAAGAGTAGCTCTCTGCTCCCCATTAAGCATTTCTCCTCCACCCTCTCTCTCCTCCCAGCCTTTAAAAGCAAAGATTAATGGTATAATTAAATGATCAATTTGGCAACATTTCTTTGTCTTAATATCTTCTTTTTCTTAGGTTGGGCTTCTATAGTTCCTTTGGTCTCTAGAGAATATTTTCCAACCATTTCCAGAGACTTCTGAAACATCTCTTAGATATTTTTTTTTTACTTTTGTTCATTTACATTTTATGCAATTTTTAAAGCATAACAAATGATGAATAAGACAAAGCATTTCATGATTAGTGATAGAAGTGGGAAGGAATATGCCTGCATTTCTAGAGGGAGGAGAAGGCAAAAAGACTTTCACAATGCAATGGAAGTTGTAGCTAATGGATCACACCCAGGACTTCACTTCCAATTTAGGGAGTTGACTTGAAGAATGAGCAGGGGTTATAACTAGGATTTGACAGGGTTCTGTGATGGGAATAAATGTTAACTACATAGAGGAAGTCAGAAACCCAATCATCTAAGAGTACTTGTCTTGTTTGCCACAATGTTTTTTTTTTTTTTTTTTTTTTTTTTTTTTTTTTTTTTTTTTTTGTGGTGACAGCTTTGTGTGAAACATATGTATCCATGTTCGAGATGGGTTCATACAGGAGAAGTAGAGGGGAAATAAACTTTGAAAATTCAAGTTGCCATGGCAACTTAATGAGCTCTCAAAGTGGTCTCTCTGAAACAGTTTTGAACATGGAAAACTGGGAAAGCACTGTATGTGGGGAATTAAAATAATAAAAATAATAATATTTTTATTGTGATGTAAAAACCCCAAAGTCAAGGAGGTAATTTCTTATTCCTGTGATTTTTCTGAAGTTGTTGGTTGTAGGGAGTTGTTCCTGATTGACTTTGACATAGACTGTGGGACTTTGATTTAGAGACTGAAGCCCTATGGATCATGTACAACTAAGAGATTCCAACAATGGAGCCACAAGGACAACAGTGATAATTATTTTTCAAACAGAATGGTGGGAAAGTTTCTAAAAGCCAAGTTGTCATCTTATTTTTTGTTTCTTTCTCATTTTTCTTTTTGTTTGTTCGTTCGTTTTTGTTTTTGTTTTCCCAGCTACTAAACCTACCTTCTCCCATAGCTTAATCTTGTCTCAAGTTTAATATCACTTGTGTGGCAGATCTCATTCTGTCTCTACTTTCCACAAGAGTGTAGACCCTGCTTTCCACATTTTCCACATTTCCCTGTGCCTGTGCCTACCGACTGCTATACCAAGTCATGCTTCAGAATTGTCTGGAGAATTAAACAAAGGGAAGGGTTTATAAACATAATATTCTGGACCTTTAAAAGATCATTTAGTTCTGACTTTAGGTAAACGACATCCCCAAATCCCAGAACCATTTACCCTTTTATTAAAAAATACAATGAAAAATTAAACTCTCTTTACTTATTCTCTTTGCATTGCCTCGAATTGCATAGTTCATACAAGTCTTCTACCCTTCACTAAGATGGTGCAGTGGATCAAGCATTTGCCCTGGAATTAGGAAGACCTGAATTCGAATCCATCTTCATACAGTTACTAGTTTTGTGACCCTGGGCAAGATACTTAAACCTGTTTGCTTTCAAAAAAACCATCCCCCTCACCTCCAAAACAAATTACAAACTAATTCATGAATTAACACATAATTGCATTGTGCATTTAACATTGCACAAAGATACTTGGTCTACACAACACCTTGTTAAAATACAGCAGCAATCTAGTGGAATAGAAGTGCTGAATGTTGTGCCAAAGAAGCTGAGTTTGAATCCTAGCTTTGCTACTTGTGTGATCTTTGGCAAGTCACTTTGCTTCTCTGTCAAATGGGGGAATTGAACTTGACGATCTTTAAGGTCCCTTCTACCTCTAAATCACATGATCTTGAATTTGCCAACTTTGCTCTACTCTTGGCACTAGCAAATGCTTGGCTCTCCCTATTATGTGCAATAACTAAACTCAAGCAATTCATAAGAAGCCTGATAATAATCCACATTTTCCCAAACAAAACAATGTTTGTTGAGCTAACAGCCCTAATGAGGATATCAGTCACTAGCTCCTTGTTAGGGAATTTGGTTTAGCCATATGAAATCCTCTAAGTTCATAGCCATTTCTAAGAATAGTTACCCCTGTAAATTATTATTGGCAATCACAAAAAGAGTAATTAGAAAATTGTATCTTTTCAGTCTCAAGGTAGTGGTTGCAATTAACGGTTGCTTATCGTTGTCCTGTTCAGTTTTATCTGACTCTTTGTGTCCATAAGATTTTCTTGGCAAAGATACTAGAATGGTTTTCCATTTTCTTCTTCAGTGAAATGATTGCTATCCTCTTGCTGTTGCTGATATTTCTATAATAACCAAAACATTTGGGCAGTTCTTTATCATGAATAATTTAAGTAAATGGATTGTATGTCCCTAATTTACAGGTATAATTGAGGTCAAATGATTTGTCTGGGTTCAGATAGCTGGAAGAACTGGAATGTATTTTATGACTTCCAGTCATCTAGGTTGCACAGTAGATAGAGCACTGGTCCTGTCTGGAGTCAGGATAATCTGAGTTCAAATCCAGCCCAACACAAATTATCTGTGTTAAATTACTTAACTTTATACTGCCTCAGTTTCTTTATCAGTTACCTGGAGATAATAATCTTACTTATTCTACAGGGCTGCTGTAAGGACCAAATGATTTAGTATTTGTAAAATATTTAGCCTGGCATATTGTAGATACTTAATAAATTATTCTTCCTACAGTCCTCTGCTCTCTCCATTTTACCAAGCCTATTATTTTTTTAATGTTTGAAATCTTTTGTTTTTATATCAGTCACATCCAGATAATATTCTAATTCTAGTTCCTTGGAGTTGTAACAAAGAAAAACAATAAACAAGAACAATTGACGTTCACCTTTGACAATGGATAATGCAAGTTTCTTCCGAAGTTTTCTGAAGAAAGTGAGGTTTGAATCAGGTCTTGAAGAATAAATAACTGGATTTAGATAAACAGAGAAGAGGAAGGAAGGATGACATACTAAGGAGAGAAAATAAATGCTTAATGTTAGAGGAAGGAGGACAGCTATTTTGGTACAGAGAGAGTGGTGGTCCTGGAGACAGGAAGACTCATCTTCCTGAGTTCAAATCTAGCCTCAGACACTTCGTAAATATGTGACCTTGGACAAGTCACTTAACCCTGTTTGCCTCAGTTTCATCATCTGTAAAATGAGCTGAAGAAGGAAACGGCAAACTACTGCAATATCTTTACCAAGAAAACCACAAATAGAGCCTTAGAAAGTCAGACATAAATGAAATGATTGAACAACAATAACAGAGGAAGCAAAGGACATAGATATTAAGGAGTCTAGCTGGATAGGTATTGGGGAAGAGTAGAAATAAAGTTGGACATAGCCAAACTAAGAGTATAGCTGAATTATAGAGGGTCTTTATTTGCTAACCACTGTGGGATTAATGTGGGTTTTTTTTACCAGAGGAGTGTGAATACAATATTGGAAAGATTGTTTAGTAAGGTCGTGTTGAAATCGATTTTGCTGAGTAAGGATTGGCTGTTCATGCAGAAACCTTTGTCTGGGCTTGGCTGTCATAAAGTCTGTTGTTCATTTTTCCTTTCTCCCCCTCACAGCTTTCACTTGGTACCTTGTGATCTCCATCCCCTTCTCTAACACCTGGTACAGTTCCTTGAATAGCATAAATATGAATAATATTCATTAAATGAATGAATCATAGAATCTCAGAATTGTAAAAGACCTATGAGATCAGCAATTAAACAGTAAACATTTATTTAGTGCCTGCTGTGGGCTTGGCACTATGCTAGACATTAGGGATACAGAAAGAAAAATGAAACCCTCCTTGCTCTAAAGGAGCTTGTATGGTAGGTCTAGTCTAACCTACACCTACACAATCTCTCCACGAACAACATTCTTTTTTTTCCTTTTTCTTTTTCTTTCCTTTATTAAAGCTTTTTATTTGCAAAACATATGTATGGGTAATTCTTCAACAATGACCCTTACAAAGCTTTCCATTACAAATTTTCCCCCCCTAGTCCCCATCCCTCCCCTAGGTAGCAGGAAGTTCACTACATGTTAATAATGTTAAAATACTTGACAAATCGAATGTATGTATATATATATATATGTATATATATATATATATATATATTTCTACACTTACCTTGTTGTGCAAGAAAAATCGTATCTAAGAGAAAAAAAGAGAAAAAATCTGAGAAAGTAAACCCAATGCAAGCAAACATCAATAGAGAGCATGAAAATGTTATGTTGTGGTCCACATTTCATATCCCTCTTTCTGGGTGTATATGGCTTTCTTCACTGAACAATTGGAACTGATTTGAAACATTTCATTGTTGAAGAGAGCCATGTCCATCAGAATTGATCATCGTATAATCTTGTTGTTGCCATGCATAATGATCTCCTGTTTCTTCTCATTTCACTCAGCATCAGTTCATGTAGGTCTCTCCAGGCCTTTCTGAAATCATCCTGGTTGTTTCTTATAGAACAATAATATTCCATAACATTCATATGCCATAATTTATTCAGCCAATTCTCCTATTGATGGGCATCCATTCAGTTTCCATTTTCTAGCCACTACAAAAAGGGCTGCTGCAAACATTCTTGCACATGTGGGGCCCTTTGCTTCTTTTAAGATCTCTTTGGGATATAAGCCCACATGAACAACATTCTTAGAAAGTGGTTATTTAGTCTTCAGCTAAAGACCTCATATGAGAAAATACATTTGGGCAGCTCTAATTATTAGGAAATATTTCCTTAGTTCTCCTCTCTGTAGCTTTCTATCCATTGTTCCAAATTTTGCTCTCTAAACCAAATAGAACAAATGTAATCTGTCCCCTACATCTTCTCTTCTGAAGACTAAACATCTACAATCCTTCTTAAGGCTTATGACCTCAATAAAACTGATTTTCCTTGGTTGCATGGTGTCTGGTTCACTAACCATGCAGGTCACCTTCTTCTGTAGGCTCTTCAGTTTGTTTAATGTCTTTCATATAATGAGGTACCCAAGACTGATGCAGTACTTCAGATGTAATTTGAACAGTACTTTGACTGAAAAAATGCATGAATTTCACAGTAACTCCCCATTTGAAGCTTTGTAAATATAATTTATTCCCTAGATGAAGAAGAACTTGAGAGAAAAGGACATAGGCAGGACAGATGAATTTTGATGGTGAGGAAAGGTTCAAGGAAAGCAAATAATCTGGCTGGAGTTGGACAGATTTAGGCGGAACATTACATGGAGGACCCACAACAATTGAAGGCCTACAGGAGGCCATTTTACCTGGGCTTTGATGGTGAAGGCACTGAAAGAAAGCAGGGAAAATACTATAGAGAAGAAGGTAGGATAGAGAATATTCTCCAGTCAACCTTAACCTATCTCTTAGAGTGTCCTAAAACATTTTAATCAGGAAATGCTTCACCAAAGCAGTGAGAAACAGTGCCCTCTTCAAAGCGCTAACATAGTTGGGGGTTCAGTCATAATAAAGTCCCAAGATATTTTGCAGGGGAGGCTTCATTGTGTCATAGACATGAGTTGTATTGAGGTGATAAGCCAACAGAAAAATAGTCAAATGAGGCAGAGTACTAAGTACTACAAAGATAAAGGTTTCTGATGTCACATAAGAGAAAAATTATATTTATCTTGCCAAGGCTCAGAAGGCAAAAGCACAGATAGAGAGTTGCAGAGATGAATTTTGGTGAATTTCGGCTCAGTGAGAGGAAACTTTTCCTAATTAATAGAGCTTTCCAAGGGCATTCTCAGTTGAGGTTGAAATTTGGTTGAAAATTAAAAATTGGTTGATCATTTTCTATGCCAACAAACTTTTCTAAGAACTGTAATTTCTCAAAATTGCATGTTCAGTGTACATACAAACTTTTCCTTGTGAATCTGAATCAACCTTTCCAACCTCCACATGGTCTTAGCCCTTGGGAATGTTTTCCCTGAATGGGAAACCTAGATCAGAGCGGTCTTTTTTGCTTCCTTCATGCAAAGAGAGGTTTTCAAATGAAAAAAAAATATCATAATACTATTAATGTTGGATACACTCACATGCTCTGAGGAGCCTGATGGCTTGCAGACAAGATTATATTTATCCTCTACAAAGTCAGGGAATTTGTTTTTTTTTATTTTTTAAATTTCACAGTTTGCAAAATTAACCATTTGGTTCTAGTTAGAGATTTTGAGCCTTTGAAACAAGGTGTTTATCAGCTTCTTTAGCTTAGCATAATTGCAAAAGGAATCATTTTTCTCTTGTAATAGTTTCAAGTATTCCTTTGCCTGCTTGGATATGTCATGAATCTGATTCCTTGATGGACCAATTAGGATCACAGAGGGAGGAAAAAATCTAGAAATTATCCTATAATAATAACTTAATTCCTATTTTCACATTACTTATTTCTGTTATTCTTTTAACAGTTTTTTGTCTTATGGGACAATTTATACCCCCTAATATCCTTACCCCAGGACAGTCTTGTATTTAGGAGAGTTAGATTTAAATCCTAATACTGCAACTCACTAGAATTTGTGATATTGGGAAAGACATTTAACCTCTCAGGGCATCAGTTTCCTTATATCCTCATGGTCTTAATTCTTGTATTATCTACTTCATGGGCTGCTGTGAAGAAATAATTACTGAAATAAATTTGTGATCTGTCCAGTTGTCATCCTTTAATGTGTGACCTCTCTATCTTATTTTCCTATCTTACATTTCCTTGATGATACCTTTTGCTCCTGCTCTTCAGAGTTCATATATAACATTTATATGTTAATCTTCTTGTATCTACCATATGCCTCTCCAGTGCCCACTGCTTGATAATAATTTTTGATTATTCGGAGACAATTGGATTCCATCTCTTAACCTAGCATCATATCAATAGAATCTGTGAAACATTCTACTAATGTTGGTATTTTTAAAAATTGGCCTTAGTTTTAATGTGAAACTTGGGATTATTGAAAGAGCTTTATAGTTTCCTGAAGTTAATCCATTTGGTTCTCTTCCTGTCAATTCATTTGTTGTCCTTCTGAATGAAGTACTCTCTGTCCTCAGTTATAGGGAAAGCACTTTTTAAATCTTAAAGTGCTACATAAATTATTATTACTACACATGGTTCAGTCAATACAACATGACCCATTCAAAATATGCACCCTACTGAGTATGCATCAATACTGCCATCTTCCTACTGGAAGGACAGTGTATTTCTTTGTCAAATAGTGATTGTTCAAATTCCTCATCTGTAAATTAAGGAGATTGTATGGTCTAATCTTTAAGGTCTCTTCTGGGTCTAGTTCCTATACCCTATAAAATAGCATAGAGGGCCATTTTGGAATCATAAACATCTGGAAAATCTAGGTTCAAGTGCTGCTTCTAACACAAACTATCTGTGTAACTAGTAATAATCACTTCAGTCTCTCAGTGTTCTATGTTATAGACCAGTATTATCAGAGAGAGTTAGCATAGTGGTAGTCTTCCTGATAGTTTACTATAAATGTGTGTATGTTGGTGCATGGGATAAGGGGGACAAACCTCAGAAAAAGAGCACCATATTGATCTCACCTGGAGATGATAATGGAGACACATGATTTGCAGAGAGATGAAGAGTGCAAAATTAGGCAGATTGGTAATCACCTTGAAGGGAAAGAGCATCATCCCCCAAACACAAAGCCCCATTATTTCTGTTTTAGTTACAACTATGTATATATCTGTATATATGTGTATATTTTATCTATTTACCCATACACACACACATTTATATATATAATGTTCCATCCCTTTAACTTTCCTTTTTAATACATATTTTAATAAAAAATTTAATCAAAATTGTATAAATACAAATACATTGGTATGGATTTAAAAGCTAGAGTTGAGCAGGGGGAATGTATCTCCTCTTACCAGTTACCCCTAGAACTGTGAGATAATTTGAACATAAGTTTGTGGTGATGTTCTATTCCTAGAAACTAGACTTGCTAGTGTGAGAGGAGATTGGGATAAGTAAAGCAACTAAACAAATGATTAGAACTCTATTTGACCCCTACAATGGGCAATATTGCATTATATTATGGGGTTGCCAAGGCACTTGAGTGTTGCACATGTATACATATCTAATTTTCTCATTGGTGAAATCACAGATAGATAACTAGATGACTAGACAGACAGACAGACAGACAGATAGATAAATAGATAAACAAATCTATACAAACACATATAAACACAAACAGAAATACACAAATATCTTCATAGAAAAATGAGCCAGTTCCCAAGGAACAACTCTTAGTATTCCCCAGAAGCTTAGTTTCAGGAATACTAAGCTCTTAAATCATTTGGATTGCTATTCCATGACCGCCCTTTGATTGAAAATTTTCTTTTTTTTTCCATTGTCTCTCTAGGCTTGAATCAAGACACTTCATATAGAACTACTCCCCCAAGTTCTGTCATCTCTGCCACATTTGGCCACATAATTTCCCTTTGCATGGCTATCATATTGTTGAGGTGTCTTTCTTCAATCATAAATAGCTGCTGTTCCTCACTCCTTCCATCTCAAAATCACCAGAACTTTTTCTGGCCCTAGCTTTGACAAAAGACAAAATAATGGATAGCATTTATATGGCATTTTAAGGTTTGTCAAGTACTTTACATATATCGCATTTGAGCCTTGTGACAATCCTGTAAAGTCAGTGTTATTAATCTTCTCATCAAGAGATGTTAAATGGAACAGCTTGTAAATATCTAAGATAGGCTTTGAACTAAAATTTTCTTGACTCAAAGTCCAGTACTCCATTTACTAAGTCACTGAGAGGGGCCTAAAATTGTCCCTTTCATAGGCTAGAAAAGTAGAGGTAGTCCCATGGGCAGAACCCACACAGATCCATTTTAAATTTATAAACACTGAGATATACTTAAGAAGACTTTTTTTTGTCAGTTGGTTCCATCTGACTCTTCATGACAAAGAAACTAAATCGACTTGCCATTTCCTTCTCCAGCTCATTTTTACAGATGAGAAAACTGAAAACAAACAGGGTTAAGTGACTTGCTTAGTAGCATAGATAGTAAGTGTTTAAGGGATTTACCTTTTGCCTCCAAAAGAAAAGTCAATAAAAAAATTCTTTTTTTGAACAAAGGCTGTAATCTTATTAAATTAATTAGGAAAGTCCCAGAATCAACCTCTTACAAATATGTTGTTATTATTACCCACCATTTGCCTGACATATAACAAGAGCATAAAATAGTCTTGAGTTAGCAAGCAGGTATGGACATGAGAAGATTATGGAACAGGAAAGTTATTTTGAGATGCTAGTAGAACTCTCATGTTGAAAGCTTCCTTCCCCCCATTCCCCATACTTCATATGTTGATCTTGGCTATGAGCTAGCCTATTGGATTGAAAAATGAAAAGGTATTACAAGGACCAGACCTCTAATTTTCATCCACTGCACCTCAGTGATTTCACTATATCAGCTTGTGATGATTAATCCCTTGTAAATGTCTAGAGTCATCTGCTTGGAAAGACAGCTGTGATTGGCAGGAGCGTGAGCATAGGGGCTTTTTCATCAATTAAAGGAGAAACTGTGGTGAGGGTGGGATGGGAGGTTTCTCAGAGGAGGGAGAAGAGGGAACATGCCATCTGTCTTGCAACACACAGACAGGAATAGGGCACGCAAAAATGGCTGCACCGTGGTATTGCCTTAGTGGTTAGGAGAACAGATGGCATTTTCCTGCCAGCTCTCTGTCTTTTATTGGGATTTTCCTGTATTCTGACCTGAAATTTAATGTTCCTTCCACATAGTTGAAAATCTGGGATTTCCCTCTGTTGTTGTAGAGTGTTTAGAAAAAGATCCACTTCCTCCTGATGGAGAATAATATCATGATCACTGAAATTGCAGGATATGAAGATCATGAAATATTAGTGTTATAAGATGATAATATAAAAAATATGGAGACACAGTATAAACTGAAGCAAAGTAAAATAAGCAAAACCAGAACCATCTACCCAGTAAACCACAATAAAGTAAAGGAAAACAATATAGAAAAAAATCCAAAAGTTTAATCATTATAGTGACCAAACAGAAATGGTAGATTATAGAGGACAGAATGAGCATGAGATGTCAGATCTGGCCAATATATTGATTTCTTTAACTATTATTCTTTGTTTCAAGAGAGTTCTATTAGGATGAGGGTGAAAAGATAGCTATATAAAATTAACAATAAAACTTTAAAAAGAAGAAAAAAAAAGAAAGCATCACCATTAAGCTGACTCTAAAGGTCTAAAAACCCAAGATCAAAATTATGTTGATTGGTTTGATAGGCATGTTGAAGATACTTTGTCCATATCGCCTGTTTTTGGCAGATGCTGAGAATTCGGTAAAGATAGTTGCAGGTTCAAAAGAAAGAGATATTCTATTTATTTTTGTCCAGAGAAATACTCTAAACTGCTAGCACCCTTCCTATCATAGTGTCATGTATTAAACTACTTTTTGTGTATAAGTATATGTTTATATGTGAACATAGATAATATATCTAATATATATTAAACCTGTATTTAAATATATTTATATTAACTTTCTATTTGTGATTTATAGATTTTACATGTTCTTGTCATTTCTGCCATTAGAAGCTAATTTCTAGTAGGAATTATTTCATTCTTTACATTTATATCCCCATCATCTCACACAGAACCTGACATTTAGTAAGAACTTAATAAATAATTATTGATTGAGTGGGATAAAGAATCTTCTTTGTAACCTACTCATGTGAGAAAAATTTAAACTAAATATTTGGGGGAGGAAAGAGTTCTTGCATGCTGTTTCTATCCCAGAAAAAGTTCTTTAGGAAAATTTTAAATGGATGCATGAAGTAGATTTTTTTTGAAGTTAAGTATAGTTTGTTTTCCATTTGCAAGGTTTTTTCTTTGTCTTTCTTTCACAAAGCCATACACAAATCCTTATGGCTCATGCTTCATGTATAGCTACTTGGCTCAGTGGATAGAACACTGGACTTGGAACCAGAAAGGCTTATCTTCATGAACTCAAATTCAGCATCTCACACTTATTAGCTATGTGACTCTGGAAAACTCACTTAACCCTGTTTGCCTCAGTTTCCTCATTAGTTAAATGAGTTAGAGTAGGAAATGGCAAACTGTTCCACTATCTTTGCTAAGAAAACCCCAAATTGGGATCATAAAGAGTTGAATATGACTGAAAAATTGAAAACAGTTCATTGACTTTTCAAATTCTGTATATATGTGAAATTAAAGCAATACCACCGAGGAGGTAAAAACAATATAGCAGCATATATGATATTAGTTCATATATATTTAGACTTTTTCAGTTCAGCTCTACCCAGGTATTCCTTAACAAGCAGGGACTTGAACTTATCCTTTCAAAGTAGAAGGCATTACAGTGAAGGTGGGAGTGTGTAAGCCTCTGCAAAAGACATAGCAGTGTAGTTTTTCAGGAGCCTGTCAGCCTGCAGACAGTGCATTGAGTATGCTCCATAAGTGTATTGTTCTGGGTAGTGTAAGCACATGTTTATGTACAGTATTAGAACAAAATGTATTTGTTTTTATGGAAATGATTATAGTGTATAGCAAAGTAGTACTTTAACTTCACATCTGGCCACTTTATGGGATTTAGATAATAGATTCCTGAAAGCTGCCTATTTATTAGCAAAGTATGGTTACTTAAAATAAGACAAGACTATTTAATTATTTCTGATTATTTTTGTTAGTAAAAATCTCATTTTGGGTGGGGGCAGGGGAGGAGAAATAGAGACAATTACATGTTAAGAGTGTGATTTGAGTTCCCCTCCTCTCATACCATATATGAAATTAATCATAAAAGTACTGAATGGGGTGAAGAGTGAGAATGGGAATAAAAAAGGCTGAATGACCCACAAAGAGCCTGCTACTTAATTCCACCAAGAAAAATAAGCTAGAATCCTTATGGGGAGGCAATGACTTCTTAGCACTGTGCCATCATTGAGACCAGGAAACTCAGTGTATGCTTTTGTCCAACACACAGACAGGAACGGTGTACTGGGGGAGATTGAGAAAGGGGGAAGAAGAGAAATAGAAATAACAGGAAGAAAAGAAAAGAAAGAAAAAAAAGAAAAAGATTATGTCTTTCTTCTCTTCAAATTACTTGTAGTTCACCACTGACTCAAAAATATAATAAAAACTCTTTGGTTTAGTATTTAAAGCCCTCCACAATCTGGTTCCATTTAACTTTCTAGTCTCTTAAAATGTTATTTCCCCTTATGTACTCTATATTTTAGCCAAACTAGAATACTTGTTGTTCCCTAAATTTGGATTCCATTTTCTTCCTCATTGTATTCATACAAGTTATATCCCATGTCTAGAATATACTTTCTCCTTATTTCCACTTGCCATTAGCCTTATTTTTGCTCAATACTTGTCTTAGATGCCATATCTTCTTTGAAGACTTCATTGGTCTGATTTCTTTATTTTTTTAGTTCTTGCTCTCTTTCTCTTTCTCTCTTCTTCCCTCCCTCCCTCTCTTCTTCCTTTTTGTCTCCCTCCCTCCCTTCCTACCTCCCTGTTCTCTCTGTCTTTTTGTCTTTATGTATGTATTTCTCTCCTTCTCATTAAATGACTGGCACATGTAACTATTGCATGAATTGGCTGCCCCTTCACTTAGTGGTCATTTCACTTGAATATTCCAGGCTTGCTACCATTTTAATATTTAGAAGATCGCATATAAAGGACATTGCTCTAGAATAGTTTTTACCACTTCATAAAATAACTATTTGGGCATGCCTGTGTAATCATAAGTACATTATTTAACTTCTTAGCTTCAGCTTTTTCATCAGTAAAATAGCAATACTAGATAATAAGTTCTCTTCCAGCTTACAATGTAGAATTTATGTCAAGATTAAGGTGGATCCAGGAAGAAAGAGTTCCATTGCAACCATAGGAAAATTCTGAGGAATTAACTGGGTATCCAAACATTCAAACATTGAGGAATCAATTTCAATCCATTAATCAAACATTTATTAAGTATTCAGTTCATTGAGATTTAGCTGAGAAAAACACATAGCTGAAATATCTAAGACTGGATTTGGGGAGAGAGTTATGCAAAGGTATCTGATGACTAAAGAAAACCAGAGATAGGAGTCATTAGAAATGTGATTCCTAAAACTTTTGAGTATGAAAATCTTTTTCTAAAATAAAAAAAATGCTAATATTCGCACATGATATTATAGTTCAACCACCATAGTAGTTAGGCTATTATTAGCAGAATTTTGAGTGACCAAATTCTCTGAAGATCATAGACCATGTATTTAAAGCTGGAAAGGACTTCAGAGGTTATATTTTCCAGAAATCTTAATTTACAGATAAGAAAACAGATCTAGCATGACAAAGCTGGGGTTTGAACCTAAGTCCTCTGATTCCAAACTGATAACTCTTTACATCACACCTAATGCTTTTTTTTTTCTTTTTGCCCTTGGCAAACAAAACAAACACTACTACAGAAAATTTTCCCATATACTCACCAGCAATTATTTTCCTCAGTTATACTAATTTTTACAGCATGACCTATATGATTTCAAATTACTTGCTTCAGGCAGAAAAGAAATGGTTAATTTGAAACTATTTGTTCTAGTGAAATTATGTTCCAACTGGTTTCACATTAATCAGTCAGTAAACATTTACTAAGAACCTACTTTGGGCCAGGCACTATGGTAAATGCTAGCAATAAAATGAAAGGCAGAAGATAATCTCTGCCTTCAAGGAGCACACAATCCAGTGGAAGAGTTCTATCTTTTCTCTGGATGTAGATAGAATCTTGCTTCATATATCCTTTACAGTTAATTTTGCTATTTGCAATATCTGAATGACTTAGTTGCTCAATGTTGTTCTTAAAACAATGTGGTTGTGACTTCCTTCCGGGGGTGGAGCCATGGTGGCAGAGATCAGACAGGAGGCTCTGTAACCTCCTCTAACCTCCCCTCAAACCAACAACATATGAAGCCTCTGGACTCATTCTGAAGCAAAAAAATCCACAATATCTGGAGAACAACACGATTCTAGAAGAAGATACTCTGGAAGAACCTCAAAACAGGTCTGTTTTAATTGGGCAGGGGGGTGGTCTACTGAACCCAGACTGCAGTGCAGGGAGACCGGGGCAGGGAGCTGGAGCAGGGAGCTGGAACAGGAGTCGGAACAGGAGTGGGAGCGTTGTGCTTTTCACACACCTGGGAGTCTTCTGCGGG
>JAJPUD010000044.1:1170383-1190831 GCA_023553655.1 Myrmecobius fasciatus | reverse complement strand
TTTGACCCAGCAGTGTTTCTACTGGGCCTATATCCCAAAGAGATTTTAAAGGAGGGAAAGGGACCCACATGTGCAAAAATGTTTGTGGCAGCCCTTTTTGTAGTGGCAAGAAACTGGAAATTGAAAAGATGCCCATCAATTGGAGAATGGCTGAATAAATTATGGTATATGAATGTTATGGAATATTATTGTTCTGTAAGAAATGACCAACAGGAGGATTTCAGAGAGGATTGGAGAGACTTGCATGAACTGATGCTGAGTGAAATCAGCAGAACCAGGAGAACATTATACACAGCAACAAGACTATACGATGATCAGTTTTGATGGACATGGTTCTCTTCAACAATGATGTGATTCAAACCAGTTCTTCAGCAATGAAGATAGTCATATACATCCAGAGAGAGGCCTGTGGGAACTGAGTGTGAACTACCACACAGCATTTTAACGCTCTCTGTGAATATTTCCATGCATTTTGTTTTCCTTCTTAGGTTGTTTTTTTCTTCTTCTCTTTCTAGATCTGGTGTTTCTTGTGCAGTAAGATAACTGCATAGATATGTATACATGTGTTGTATTTGTCATATAATTTATCCTATTTAGCATGTATTAGATTGGGAAAAGCTTGGGAAAAAAAGTTTTTGCAAAGGTCAATGTTGAAAAATCAATCATGTGTTTTTGAAAATAAAAAGCTTTATAAAAAAACAAAAAAAAACAATGTGGTTGTTATTGTATACAGAGTTCTCTTGGTTCTGCTCATTCCATTATTCCTTATTTCATACAAGTCTATCCATGTTTTTCTAACTAAGCTCATCAGGTTCAGCATTAACAATGATCCAAAACTTTTGCATGGTAACAAAGAATTGGAAAGAAAGCAGATGCTCATTGATTGGGAAATTACCAAACAAGTTGTAATCCTTACATGTAATGGAATACTACTAAACTGGTAGCAGTGATGAATATAATACATACATAGAAGCATGTCAAGATTTACATGAATTAATCCAAAGTAAAGTAGACAGAACCAAGAAAACACGACAACCACAATGAGAATGGAAAGACTTCAAAACAACCAAAAGCAAATGCTTTAAAATTAGAAAGAGCAAGCATTGTTCCAAAGAATAATTAAGATATCCCCACCTCTTTGTAGAGATGAGAAATCCACAATGATGATGTGTTGCACATATTTTCAAGATTTAAAATGTACTAGTCAACTTTGCTGATTTTTTTTCATTAAAATATCATTTGTCATATGTGATACATCTCTGGAAGAGAAAAGGGAAAGGATCCTGGGAAAAATTTTTTAGTGATATTAAAATATCCCCAAAAAGATATCAATAAAATTCTGTTTTTAAAAGTTTTACAGAAACTGTATCTATAATTTGTTTTGGTAATTTAGGCTGTCATTCATCTGAGTCAAGTAATTTGAACTCATTTGGAGGAAAAATTGCCCTTTTCCTATTTTCTCACCTCTCCCCTTGTCACTATTTTCACATTAACTTTTCAATCTGAGGATCATTCTTTTTTTGAAAAGAAATGAACTGAAATTAATACTTGAATATTTCTTCCCTCTCTTTATCAACCAGGGATATTGTACTAGTCCTTTATCAAAAGCATAAGCATGTCATTTTCTTTCTTCATGATGATTTTTGATAAATCTAATATTTTTATAAGTCATAGCACATTTTGGGCCTTAACTTTCCTAATACTATTTTCATAAGTTCATGTTGCTTTTTTGTAGTTGTCCTTGGTAATATTTACATTCTCATACATTGTCTCTATAAAATTGCAGCTCATCTGAGAGCTCCCAATGCAGCCACATTAATTATTTTAGATTCATCTCCTTTTTTTCTTTTTTTTTTTGTTTGTTTTTTGTTTTTGCTGAGGCAATTGGGGTTAAGTGACTTGCCCAGGGTCACACAGCTAGGAAGTGGCTGAGACCAGATTTGAACTCAGGTCTTCCGAGCTTCAGGGCTGGTGCTCTATCCACTGCACCACCTAACTGCGCCCCATCTCCTTTTTTTCTTATCAGAATCATTTTCAGTTATACTTCAGAATTTCATCTTTCAAGCCTTTGATTCCTCCTCAATAGTTTTCCTTTTTAGAGTCTCAATCCATATACCATTCCTTTCATTTCTCTGAATTTTTTGAAATCTACCTAAGTCCTTTAGTGCATGTATAACTATGACTATTATTACTTCCCTCGGCATTCACAAATTCTAAGATGTCTTGGTAACTTCT
Source organism: Myrmecobius fasciatus (assembly GCA_023553655.1). NCBI lineage: Eukaryota > Metazoa > Chordata > Mammalia > Dasyuromorphia > Myrmecobiidae > Myrmecobius > Myrmecobius fasciatus. Next base: position 1,188,596 of record JAJPUD010000044.1, on the reverse strand, counting down.
GAAGCACAGTGTTGATGTTTCCTTAAGTACTGTTGAGACTGTGAAAAAAGTGAATGAAAATTCCAAATACCTTTTCAAGGAGTTAATTTGGAAAAGACCAAAATAGCACATCTAAAAACTCTCATAATTTAAGATATAGTATTTCTTAGCTATTATCCTAACAGGGTCCTCAGGCAGCATTTCCATCTTATGATCTTCCTAACTGTCTGTTAACCCATGTTACTTGGTGGGCTGAGAATTTTCAGCTTGTTCCTTACCCTCTTATTTTCAACCATATTTCTCCATTTCTTTATTCTTTGTTCTTTTTTTGGGGGGGGAGAGTGTGGAGTACTCTTCCTTTTAATTTTTTTTTTCTGTCAAGCTTAAGAAGTTAGGAAGGGTTTATTTTAACTTGATGTCTGCTATAAAGCGGTGGTGGGGGAAGGATTGGTTGATGCAGAACCACAGGAGATTTCACATTCCTGGGAGGAATTTTCAATGTTTTATTCCTGTGGGGATGTTGAGCAAGGCATTCTGGGAATATTAAAAGCTTTTTACCAAAAAAAATTGCCCACGCAATGCCAAGTATGTAATGGCTCAACTTGACTAATAAAATCACTCATTCACTGGAATACAGACTCAGCCATTATTTAGGCACATTTAAATCATTTGGGAGAGGGGGCCGATTGCTTCTGGAATCTCAGAGGAAAAAGAAATATTCCTCTTGACAGAATGTAGCCACTTGTTCTCCATCATGATACTTTTTCATACTGTAATTAGAGTGCTATCAGGGATAGCTGAGGGTGAGAGAAATAATATAAAATGTATATTTCTGTAATAATATATTCTTATATAATATAACAATATATTTCTATAATAAAACCTATGGTTTATTTTTTCTACATCATGAGCTTTGAACGAATTGAAATATTTGACTGAATCCTATAAACATGCACATGCATAATTACAGGATGTGCCAAAAGTCTTGTTGCAGTTTTTAGCTTTGAAAATTTGAGCTTTAATAGATTAATACTACACTAAGACTTTGGGGACAACCTGTATAAAAGAGACAATAATTATATTCAAAGGTGGGATAGACTAGTAGATAAATAGAATAAATCAGAATTCAGTCTTAACAGTTTTTAGATCTTTGGTAACTTACTTGGACTTAGCCTGTTTTTCCTGTCTTCAAAATGAGGGGTAAAAATATTCACTTAGATGGTTTTTGTGCAGGAAAATTTATAAGAATTAAGTTCTGGGCAAAGATGTATTGTAGATGACTCCCAAATATCGATACTAGTAGAAGGGGCTACATTGTAGATCACAAGAATATGTGGCAAATCAAAAATCAGTTATATTTTACCTTGTGATCTATTGTGAGACTCTCCCCATCCATATCCCTTGGAAGATAATACCTTGGTGTTTTGTTCCAGTTCTGAAAAAAAGTTAAGATTTCCTGAGCACACCCAATCTAGTAGAAGAGATTTAACACAGAGACAAACCAGGAAAATATTGGGGTTGTCAGAAAAGCTTGCCTGGCTTTCTAATTTCAAAACAAATAAATAACAAAGCAAATTACAAGTACCCTGGACCTCAGTTTCTTTATTGGGACAAAGTTTCCTGACACTTAATTGTGCCTTTTTACAAGCCATCCCCTATGTCCAGAATACAATCCCTTCTTCATCTTTCCTTCTCAAAACCTGTAGTATTTTTTATTTTTTTTTTAATTTTTATTTTTTATTGGCGAGGCAATTGGGGTTAAGTGACTTGCTCGGTGTCACACAGCCAGGAAGTATTAAGTATCTGAGGAGGAATTGAATTCAGATCATCCTGACTCCCAGATTCCATCTAGCTGCCCCACCTGTAGTGTTCTTTAAGGCTCTGATAAAGTGCTTCCACCTACAGGAAAGGTATGTCTTTAGTTGTTATTATATTCTATTTGCATGTTTTATTCATTTAATAAAAGGATTTTTTTGTCTATGTCCTGAACCTCTATGGCAGTTTAGACTTGTATTCGGAAAAATTTTTTAAAATATATAAAATAAAATATATGGAATAACCAATTATGTTAAAATACAATTATATTTGTATATACCTACACATATGTATGTATGTATACACACATATACACATACATGTATGTGTATATGTATGTGTGTGTATATATATATATATATATATATGTATGTATATATTAAAAGACAAATTCACAGATGTCTTTGTTCTAGTAGGAGTAAGCTCCTTAAGAGCAGAAATTATCATCCCACTACATAGTAGGACTTTGAATATAGTTGGCTCTTAATATTTGTAGAATTTAGTAAACTGAATCTCTAAGGTGAAGAAGTTCAATATATAATTTCTAAGGTTCTTTTCACCTTTAATTTTATCTAAATCCATGGTATGTCATTAGGGGATAATTGGGAATTGATATTAGCTATTAGGAATTGTTTATATGAGTGTGATAGGGTGGGGAAACCATTGTTGATGCATCTGTTGTGAATGTTATGATGCTTCTTTAAATTTTTAAAATTATATAGAAAACAATTACAAAAATAGGCACCATTGTATATAACAAATAGAAATAGCTGAGGAACCACAGGTACAAATATATAGACTTGTTTAGGCCTCTAATTGGCTGGATGAGTCCATTTGCCTCCAGATCCCAGTTTCCTCATAGTTAAAATACAGATTTTAGATTTATTAGTCTCTTTACAAATCTGACATTCTATGATTTTATTCAATCTACTCTGTGACTAAATTCTTGATTGCTAACCAAAGAAATCCTATGTAGTAGAAAGAGTCCTGGTCTTGGATCCAGTGTAGAAATGGATTCAGATCCCATCTCTGATACTTTTCTGATTGTATAACTTTGGACATGTAATTTTTCTAGTCTAAGATTTATTTTCTTAATCTGTAAAATGACAATAATGTTGCAATAGCCCACAGTTATTTTGAGGAGCTAATACATAATACACATAAAGTATATTATATATCTTCAAGGTATAAAAAATATCAGTTACTATTATTATCATTCCTTGGGCAGGTCCCCTCAATATCCTCAGGCCTCCGCAACAACAAGATTGGGAAGTAAAAAATACAGTACTGTGCCAGTGACTTGACAAAACAAAATCTCACTCATTGAAGTACTTGTCATAGTAACACTGCAGTAGGGAAGACAGGAAAAATAATATAATTTGTTAGTGTTGTTGATCAGATGAGTTATTTTCCTGCTACCTCTGGAGGGTTTGTGTAGTGTTACAAGATATTCATTAAAATGGACAAAGTCCTTTAGAATTGAAAAGGAGAGGCCATATAAATGCAAAAGTTTGTCCCTGCACTTTAGCAGTAGATGCAAGTGTATTATCATAAGAAATGAAGGTCATTTGGTTTCGTGAAAAGAGCATTGTTTGGGGAGCCATCTTACTACAGTTATCCCTTTCTCATCAGGACTTTCCCCTTCATTGTTTTGAAATATAGCAAATCAGCATAAAAATGGGAATTAGGGGAAGTTTTGTAGAAGCAGCAAATGACCAAAAAGGTCAGCAGATGACACAGAAAAAATTTGACTCAGAAATATATAAAATATATGCAGAAATATTTAGGTATATGTATAGATATACTTAATACACACATAAAATATATTTATTATTGTAATATATTAATTCAAATTTAACAATAAGGCACTGCAAACACCCCATAAAATAAAAACAAAAAATTCAGACTTCTTCTTTAGTACAAAAAGAGGGCCAAAAACATTTACATGGATTTTCCAGACAGTAGGTACCTTGCCTCTGACCCCCATAATGTGGAAGGGAAAACTATAATCTTATAGCCACAATGTGTGAATTTGTGACCAGCAACTAATATGTGTTCTTAAAGCTTTTGTTTGTACCACTCTGAATTGATGTAACAGTAGATTTTATGGCTAGAAGGAAACCTACTCATGTTTTCCTTTTTCTCTTTTCCTCCCCTGACTCATTTTATAAGCTATTGTTTACATTACAGGGAGAACCAAGTGGCTAAGTGCATAGAGTGTTAGGCTTGGAGTTGAGAAGATCTGAGTTCAAATGTAGCCTGAGACACATATTATTAATTTATTATTATATAACATATTATAGATACAATATTACATCTATTAGTCATCAATATATTGATATTTTACTGTGTTCAGGATGTTGAAATAGTCCCAAATAAGTTTAGGATTTACCCATCTGAAGCTAGCTTTTAGTTACTGGTATGATTATAGCTTGATGGCTTTCCTGTGGTAAAGAAAGAAATCTAGAAAATCTTTTCCTCTTTTCTACTTTCTGGTGGCATTAACTCAAACCATCCCAGAATGATGCTTTTACATTTTTTAAAAATAAAACTCTTAAGAAGAGAAGCTCTTCTTTTTTATCCCTGAATTATGCATTTTGGTTTTTCACAGTCCTTAAGAGTGAAAAATTCTTCCTGAGATCTAACCTAGATCCCTTTAACTGCAAAGCAGACATTTCATGTGCATACCAAAGGGGGAAAATTGCTCAAAATTACGAAGTTTCCTGGAAATCTGAACCCCCTCAAGAATAATGGGAATATGGATGTATATGGCCATTTGTGTGCCTGGCAACATGACTTCTCTATGCATGCTACTGTGTTCCAGTGTGAGTGTGTTTATGTTACTGTCAATTTATATGTGTGTGTTTGAGCATACAAGTGTGTATATGAGTGTGGGTAAACAGATCTTTGAATCACAGAGGCCAGCCCATCCTGGCGGGCTCAGTTACCATGACAGCAAGGAGAGCCCCTGTGTCTGTAAATAGAACTCTGTGTGGACTGAATGCAGAGATGAAGCCATCACCATGTGTGTAGTTTAGAACAGGAGTCAAGAGATCTGGCAGACAAAAAGCAAGATGAGCAGCCCTTCAAGAAGTGTTCTTGCTATAGATGAATATAGATACCAGTCATGCTTTCCTTTGTGTATTGTAACCCTGAGGTATCTTGTCAGGGGCAAGAGCCTAAGGCGAGATAACAGATGATTAATTTGGTAGGGGTAGGAGACAACTCATAAAATGTATAATGATGATGATGATAGCTTTGATTTATGTTGCACTTTACAGTTTGTGGTATATAAGGCACCTTGTAGTCATTATCTCATTTGTTGCTCATAACACCCTGATAAAATATTAGTGCAATGACAACTTTTTCCTTTAATATCTTTATTTACATAATCTATATCTAGATATCTTTACACTCTGCCACTGTTGTGATTTCATAAAATAAATGAAAATATCCAGCATATTGGAATAGGGCTTAAATATGTTTATGATTTATCCATCTCAACCTAGCTTTTAGTAATTGGCATGTTAATTAACTGTTTTATGGATTAACTGACACAGGTATCTTTGTAGGACAGATTCTCCCCTCTTAGCACAGTTAAGTTCAGATAATTTAATGATTCAGATAAATACATTTTGATGCTACCTAAAATAAAACATAAATTGGTGATAAAAATCTGTTGCCAAAAAATCATACATAGCAACAAATGTTTTCTACATTATCTCTTAATGATAATGACCAAAAAAAGTACTTCCCTATATTAGTGTAGATCAAAGTTATACTAGGCATCTTGGGTAACAACTTAGGGAGATACATGGTAAGTGTCTGATGATGCTCACCAAGGAAAAAAATTTAAGTTCAAGAGAGTTAAATAAGAAGAATTGACAATAGCCTCCATGCCCCTCACATAAATTGCCACAAAGCACAGGTGGTGCAAAATAAAAATGATTAATGTAAATGCTAAAAGCAGCAGCAGCAAACACAAAGCCATAGAAAAACACAATGCATTAAAAAAGAAAATAGGCTCTTCATTGCTATCATGATGAGAAAAAACAACTGTAAACATATAAGCTTTCCTTGTACTACAAATTGTAGTATGCAATAAGGGAAAGGCACACCTTGGTGCATTTGGTCTCTAACACAATTTAATGTCAAATTGGAAATCCTGAACATGAAAGGAGAGATAAATAAAATTGAATGTAAAATGAAAGAAGAGAGAAATAAAATTGAATGTAAAAACAAGACAAAACAACTATTGAACTAATAAAACTAGATGCTGGTTTTATGAAAAAAAATGCCCCAAAATAGATAAACCATCAGTTCATTGGATTTGAAAAAGGAAATAAAAAAGCCAAATTACCAAAAGCATCAAAAACAGTATCAAAAATTAAAAGAGTGAATTCATCACCAATGAAGAGGAAATTAAAAGTTATTAGGAGCTATTTTGCCCAATTATATTATAATAAATTTGACAATCTAAATGAAAGGGAAATTTATTTTCATGAACAAAGAAATCAGAATTTTGATATGGTGAAGGGAGTGAAGAAGGGGAGAAGCAGTGAACCAATCAGATAGAAGAAGAATGAATATGGGAATCTATTCTAGAGCCTCACAACTTTCTTATTATGCAAATTTAATAAAATTAATAGGGTAAGGTATGTATCTTGAGTATTTTCACTTCTATTTTCCCTAAGAACTTAGGTACCCCACCTCACTAGCTATGTGGTTTGCCTCAGGGAAACATCCCTGAATCTCTGATTCTTTACTTTTAAGATTACTGGGGGGATATCTTGCATGAAATTATCTCTAAGGCTAATATTCTATATTTCGAGGCTAATATTCTATAATTCTATGAATATAATAGAGTCTTATTTTTTCCCCTGAGTTCCTAGTGTTTTAATGAGTTGATGTGTAAGGCATTTATCTGTTCTTTCAATGTAGGTACCCCCTTGTCTATTGCTTTCAGTTCATCTCTGGGAACTATCCTCAATTCTCTATCTGGCTCCATATTCTTAAAACTGAACAATGATATAGTCATTAAATATGTGTGTGTGTGTGTGTGTGTGTTCTCTTCTCCCTCTTCCTTTCTTTTTTCTTTGCTGCCTTTCTCTCTCCTTCTGTCTCTTCTTTCTTCCTTCCTCCCTCTCTTCTTCCCTCCTTCCCTCCCTCCCCTCCCTTCCTTCTTTTCTTCTTTCTTTCCTTCCTTCCTTCCCTCCTTTCTTTCCTTCCTTCTCTCCTTTCCTTCCTTCCTTCCCTCCTTTCTTCCCTCCTTCCCTTCCTTCCTTTCTTCTTCCTTTTGTCCCTCCCTCCTTCTCTCCCTTCCTCTTCCTTTCTTCTTTCTCCTACCTTCTTTCTTTCTCGTTTTAAAAAGTTATGTTTAAGCCGGGGGCTTTCAAGAAGGAAATGCTATATATATTTTTTAAAAGTTTTCTTAATGCCTTATTTACTCTAGTAAGATGAAGGCACTTAAACCTCATCTGGAATCAGGACCAGCTCCAAAGTCCAGAAATTTGCTGCACTGTAATTGAAATTTAGTGATATTATACCTGCCTCAGTAGGCTTCATTCATGGAAATGCTTGGGCCATTCATAAAAATGACTGTCATACCTCTTTGATGTGTGGGAATCACTATTTGTTTCCCTTGGAGTGCTGAAACCAAAAGTGCCATGAATCCACTCTTTCTCTGGGCCCACACCCCCACATTATCCTGGAAAATTTCAGCTGAAACATAGATCCAGTAATGCCTTTCATGGTGCTTAGGAACCTGAGCAACATGTTATCGAAAATAGGTGTCAGCAAGCATCCCACACACTTGTGTGATAATTTGCAGAGGGGTGTGGGCTTGAAGGATGGAAACCTTCCCCAGGTGTGAAAAGGACTCTTTGCATCCATTTCAATTCTATATATTTGAAAAGGTCCCACCATATCCTACTGCCTTCCTTTGGATAAAAGTTCCTAATCTGGGGTCTAAGGACCACTGAGGAGCCTGGCTTCATAAACTTGGATGAGAACATATTTTAATTCAAAATAATTGATTTTCCTTGTAATCCTTTGTTTTGATTTTCATAAATATTAGAATATTTTTGAGGTGTCCAGTTGGTTAAAGGCTTCCATGATACAGAAAGTATTAAAGAAGCCCTCTGTTCTGGCGATGAGAAGACTAGAATGAGTTCATATCTTCTTATTATGTGTAATTTTTGATTATGTCTTCCCATAAATTTTCCATTAATTTCCTCCCTCTAAACCTACCTTATATGTAGGTAGTTTGTATGTATTTGTAATATTAATATTAAATCTTTATATTGATATATAAATATTAATACTATATAATATGTATTATTATATATAGTATAATACATAATATTATATATTAATGTATAAGCTTCTCATGAGTATGTATTGTGTTTTTTCTTTATACATATATCCTCAGTACCTGGCATAGTACTAAGTATATAGTTGGGCAATTATTCACCTAATATAATATAGTAGATGGCACATTGGGTTGAGCTCTAATCCTGAAATCAGGAAGACGTGAATTCAAGTTTAATTTTAGATACATAGTGAACTGTGCAACCCTGGACAAGATATTTAACTTGTTTCTGTTTCAGTTTTTTGAATGGAGAAGCAGCAATAAGCATTTACAAAGTACTTTCTCCCAGAATTGTGAAAATCTGACACACAGTAGATGCTTAATACTGCTTTCCCTTTTTTTTCTCCTCCCACCCTAGGCCTTTTAATATTTCTGCCTTAACATTTTCTCTCAGTATATGAACAAGCTTCTTCCTCTAACATTATTACCCAGGTTATATATCCCTCATGCTATATTTTAGATCTGATTCATTGTCTATCACTTAACCACTATTGGCAATAATATGCAGGACTCTACTTGCCTTTTGGGTTGCCTCTAATTTTGGTTATTTGGAATTTATGCTATTCTGTGGTGTAAAATCATAGCATCAAGAGAATATCAGTAATAATAAGATGGGTTTTTATTTCAAGGAACAGAGTAGGGGAAAAGGAAAGAAATAAAAATTAATGTGCCATACCTCGGGATGCAAATATAAGCCAAAACAGAAAAAAAGAAAAAAGAACAATTCCTGCTCTTAAGGATTTTACATTTTTATGAGGGAAGACTACATATAAAAGGAAACTGAAAAAGTGGGGAGGGAAAGGAAAGATGAAACTACTCTGCATGGAGAGCATGATTTTAAAATACAAAAAGTCAGGAACAGAGCAAGAAGCCAAATAAAAAGCAGGATGCTCTTTTCCCCCAGTACAATTCATCCCCCACTCTCTCCCCTACTAAATTTTGAGCCTACTTTATCATCCATCTGCAGTGCCTATCCAAGATACTAATGTATTAATACTAATGAACTAATTCCATAGACTACCCATACAACTGCATGTAATAGTTTGGGCATTACATATTTTCATCTTTTTAAAAAAATGATATAATTAATACAATATCATCAAGGGCTCTTTCTACAAAGATCTTTGGCTATGGTGTCTGAAGAACTGGGTTCACATCCCAGATTAGTTTCCTAGCTTCATGACCTTAGCTAAGTGAGCCTCAATGAAAAGGTTGGATTAGATGGTCTTTTAGGTCTTTTTTTTTTAACTCTAAATCTCTGATTCTTATGATTTGCAAACAGGAGTATCTAGAAGACCTTTCCATCTATTGGAAATTCCTATTCCATTTATGAGGTAGCTAGGTGGAGCTTGATTGACTGGGAGTCAGGAACACTGATCTTCCTGAGTTAAACCTGACCTCATACACCAGCTGGTAAGTCACTTGATCCTGTTTGCCTCAGTTTCTTCAGATGTAAAAGGAACTGGAGGCAAACCAGTCCAGTATTTTTGTCAAGAAAATCCCCAAATGGCGTCACGAGGAATCTGGCACAACTGAAGAACAACGATAAATTCCATTTATATTCTGCAAAGGATCTCCTTTCATGATACTGATAAACATCTTTGGCAAGCTTTCTCCTCCCTTTTCTATACCTTGTTTGTTACTGATAATCAGACCTATTGAACAAAGTTCCTTGAGGTTTTATCTAGCAAAGAATCTTGTATGAATAACAGATATTTGTCAGGTTTCTTATTGGAGAAGAGTCCTTAAGGCTGCCTTCTCCTCTACTTAGTCAAATGTGTTTTTGTAATGGTCAGTAAATAACAAAAAAACACCTGTCTTTGCTATTGTCTATGCCATTTCAGTTATTTGTAAAACTATGGATTGTAAAAGAAACCTATACAAGCCATTTTGTTTGCTCCTGTTTCCATTGGAGATATCCTTGATTTAATTCTAAACAGAGCAGTTTCATAAGGAAAATAGTCATTCAGGTAAGTAGTTACTGAGGTCCTCTTGAAGGCTTTATTTTCTTTTTTTGATAGTTTTTGTTGTTGTTCAGTCATATTAATTATGACCCCATGTGAAGGTTTTCTTGGAAGAGATACTGAGGTGATTTGCCATTTCCTTCTCCAGCTTATTTTATACCAGAAGTTTGGCAAACAGGGTTAAGTGACTTGATCAGAGTCACACAGCTAGTAAATATCTGATGCCAGATTTGTACAAGTCTTTCTGACTCCAGGATCTGCACTCTATCCACTGTACCACCTTGTTGCCTTTTTCTAAAAAAATTATTAACAACATTAAGATTTGAGAAAAAATTCAACCATTTGGTATCTTCCCTTCTCCAAATTATCTTGAAAATGAATTCTTCAATGCTTTCAAATTTTCACCACTTCTAGAGTGGTTATCTTCAGTTGAAATTTTGATCCATTCACATTTTTTGACTTCAGCTTTTTATTAAGTGATATTCAGTTTTTATCTATATGCTAGTAATTCTGACATCTGTTTATCCAGTTTTAACCTCTTTGGCCATACTAAACTCACACTGGATAATATGACTTTCTTAACATTCCTCATATATGACACTCTCATATTACTATGTCTTTGCATGTAAGTCGGTTTCTAAAATTTGTTCCTCATCTCTATCTAACTTTAAGAATTTCTAATTTTCTATATGAATTATATAATAATATATTTTTTTTCTGTTATTGTCTTTTAGCTGCTAAAGTCTTTCTCTACCAAAATTACCTTATTTCTTATTTTGTACATATATGGTGTTATAAAAGTCTTAGTCAGTTTTAAGCTATTAAAATCTATCATCTTGGAGAGAAATGTTTTGAGGCAGAAATGTCATATTTTTTTCTTTGCCTGCCCAGTAGCTATAGGGTACTCAGGACATAAGGCACTTAATAAATATTTGTGAACTATTTGAATCCTCTTTTTATCCAGGTAGTTTGTGGATGACAAAGTCACTTGTTTCCTGCATTTGCATTTGCATCCATATGGTTTTTCCTTCCTTGGTTTTCTAACATGATGAGTATATTTTCTCAATATACAATTTATTTTCCCCTTTCCTTTTCTCCACCCTTCAAGTATGGAAACAAATCCAAAGAAGCTTTGCCTTGCTCCAAATCAGAGAATTTACAAATCTAGTACTCAAATCCATAACTTCCCTAGTCAATCTCTCCCTTTCTAGGATTTTAAGCACCAGAAATTCTTCTATAATACTGGCTCTAATCTCTTAACATATAGAACGGGACCAGATTTCTAACAGTTTAGAGGAAGCTCAGGTTTTGAAACATGTATGGAGAGACAGTCTATGTGAGAAAGTATTTTTTTTTTTTTTTGCTTTTCACTGAGACAATTGGGGTTAAGTGACTTGCCCAAGGTCACACATCTAGGAAGTGCTAAGTGTCTGAGATCAAATTTGAACTCAGGTCCTCCTGACTTCAGGGCTGGTGCTCTATCCACTGCGACACCTAGCTGCCCCCTGTGAGAAAGTATTTACCAAGTGCAATAAGGTATAGAGGCAAATTGAAGCAATAGGATTTATGAGAAGAAATAGTCAAAAGTCTGTTTCTCAAGTAATCATCAACAAGATCAGTAGCAAGTTTGTTCAAAATTGGAGACTTAGCCAGAGTCAAGATTGTTTAGTGATAAAATAACACATAGACTTTTGAGCTCTTGCTTTGGACTAACACAGAAATATTTCTGATTAACCATTACTGTGGAATTAGACCTTCAGAGATTCAGCCTTGCCTGCCCTTAAGAGCTTTCATCTTCTTGGTTTGGGGACTTAGTCTGGGTGGCATTGATCAATACTTATCTCAGCCTTCTATATCTATCTGCTCCTAGACCTCCAGGTCATGCTTCATCTCATCAATCCATCTACTAGTATACTAGAACCTAGGGAAGCATTTGACTATGTAACTTGCTAGCATGGGTACATTTATCTCAACCTCCCACAAATGTACCCGTTTTTCACATTGTTACAAGGGAACAATAATCAAATCAATATTGCAGTAAAGGAGAAAGGATATGATTTTTCCTCAGCTAAACTAATATAATCACAGAATGGAGTGACACATGGTAAAATTTCAAAAGTGTGAAGTTGTATGGTTCATATCCTACCATCTTTTTATGAAATGTGAACCTCTGTTATTGTGTCAAATAGGAATTGATTGACTATGACTTCCCAATTGTGACTTAAAACAATTGAAAGAAGTTCATGGATTGGCTCATGAAGGGTTTGCTGTCTAGGGGTATAAAAGTTCCTGTTTGGGGGAAAAAAAAAGCTCCAGATCAGAGGATCCCAGTTCAAAAGTTGGAGTCAAGTCACTGAGAAGCAATCATTTATGGGGTAGAATAGGAGGAGAAAAGAGCATCGCTTTCTCTTTCTTCCCTCATTCACTCTTCCAACTGAGTATGCTATCAAAGAAATTTATTACAAAACAACACATTCAAGCAGGATCAGAGAAATATACACTAGAGACAAACACAAACAGCAGATGTGGAGAGATCTGAGAGAGAAAACAGTTTTTCTCCCTGGAAAGAAGAATGTTATCTCTGACCTTAAGAAAGGACTTCTAGTAATCAGGAGTTGTGAATTTATCCTTGAAATCTAAAGGGCTCATAACCCCAACCCTACCAAGATGTTAGTGGAGGGACTTGAAGATTTCCAAGAACTACAACGGGGAATTAATTACATTTTTTAGTTTCATTCATATCTAATTAAATTGAGTATTTTCTACAATTTTAAATGTAGGTAATAATAATATTCAGGGATCTATAACCTTCACCAAAATGTCTATGATACCAAAAGTTTCAGTATCTTGGCCTAAACTTCCTTTTTATGAACCTCATTTTCATCTGAACTAAACAAAGGAAGATTAAACACAATTATACTCCCACCTACACATAGATTTTTCAGTAGAGAAATACATTAACTCACCATGGAAAGAGGAAGCACAGGACCAAGGGAGTGAAGGTGAGAGATCTAATTGAGATGGCAGATAGGATAACAAAATAATAATAAGCAAAATAGTTGGAGACAAGAAAATAAAGAAAGGATTAAATGAAAGGAGAAAGAGTAAAAACCTGAGATTAGGGGTAATTCAGAGGGGAAAAAAAGTACCTGTTGTGGTAGAAGAAAACATTTCATTTATAGATCAAAAGTATCAGCCAATGTCCCTTTCTTTTATTACCTTCTTATTTGTAAAAGAGTGGGGAGTAAAAAGAAGAAGAAATACAAGAAAATAGGATGGAAAGAAGTGTACATTTGACAATAATACCCATGAATGTGAATTTGATAAATTCACTAACAAAAAAAGAAAAGAATAGCAGAATGGATTAGGAAGCATAATCCAACAATATGCTGTTTATAAAAAACAAAAACAAAACAAGCACTTGAAACCTAAACCTTCACATTTTGAATCAAAATGAGCGGTTAGAATTCAACATATTAGAGGGGACGGAGCCAAGATGGTGGAGTGAAAACGTGACTCTCTTCATCTCCTCTGATCTTCTCTCAAATCAACAATAAAATAAGCCTCTGAACTGATCTTCAAGTCAACTCATTTAGAAATACTTGGATACTGCTTGCTGATACCTCTGAAAAACTTCACATCAGGTTTGTCTATCTTGGACAGAGGGATAGAGTGGTGCAGGCCAGAAGTGAGGGTGGGACTCAGCTCAGCTCATTGCGGCAAAAACTCCAAACTCCAAACTCCAAACACCTGGAGTTTACCTGAGGCACTCGGGACACTCTGCCCGGATAGGGGGCAGGTGTTCTGGCAGACTTGCCTTGTTTAAGGAGTAATTCGGGCTTAGTCCTATCCCCCACCTGCCCAGCACCTTAAATTAATTCGACAAATTGCCCCAGGGCAAGGAGCTTTAGCCAAGGTTTTTCCAAACCTTAAAGAGATATATACACTGTTTAAAAAAAAATGAAGAAAAAAAAGAGAGCTCTCACCATAGACAACTTTTATCGAGACAGAGAAGGGCTGACCCCAGATTCTAAGGTTCATTTAGACAAAACTTCAGAGGATGTTATTAAGGACCATCACTGGTTCCCTTTTCAAAAGGCCTTTCTGGAAGACTGCATACAGAATCTCAAAAGAGAGTTGGAGGATAAATGGGAAAATAAGCTGAAGTCAGTGCAAGAAGCCCTCCAAAAGAGATATGATAAAGACACCAATTTATTGAAAAATAAAATTAGTAAAGTGGAAAAAGAGTGCAATGAACAAATTGGCCAGTTAGAAAAGGAGCTTAAAAAGGTAACTGAAGAAAACAACACTTTAAAAATAAGAAGTGAACAAATGCAAGTGAATGACTCAATAAGACTTCAAGAATCAGTCAAACAAAAACAAAAAAATGAAAAATTAGAAGAAAATATGAAATATCTCCTAGGAAAAACAACTGACTTGGAAAATAGATCTAGGAGAGACAATCTAAGGATTATTGGACTTCCTGAAAGCCATGATGAAAAAAAGAATCTAAACACCATCTTCCAGGAAATCCTGAAAGAAAACTGCCCTGAGATTGTAGAATCAGAAGGCAAAATCACCATTGAAAGAATTCACCGATCACCTCCTGAAAGAGACCCCAAAATTAAAACCCCAAGGAATATCGTGGCTAAATTTCAGGACTATAGCACCAAGGAAAAGATTCTGCTTGCAGCTAGAAAGAAACAATTCAAATATCGAGGATCAATAATTAGAATCACACATGATCTGTCAGCCTCCACATTGAAGGATCAAAGGGCCTGGAACCAGATATTCCGAAGGGCAAAGGAACTTGGATTACAGCCAAGAATAATGTATCCAGCTAGAATGAGCATTATCCTCCAGGGAAGAAGATGGTCATTCAATGACATAGGTGAATTTCACCTATTTCTAATGAAAAGACCAGATCTGAACAAAAAATTCGACATCCAAACACAGAACTCAAGAGATGCATAAAAAGGTAAAAAGGAAAGGACTCTTGAGAACTTTATTTTTACTAGGGGGATACTTAAAGTTTGGGGGTATAATGAACTAGATATTACTTTGATAATATGAAAAAGAGAACTAGAGGGGGAAAGGTTGTCATATTGGGGAAAAGAGGGAAAAAGTGGTAAAATAAGATCTAAAAAAAAGGAGGTAAAAACAAGGTAAAATCTCTTGAAGAGGCAAAGAAAACCTAATATAATTGAGAGAAAGAGGGGAGGGAGATGAGCATTGTGTAAATCTTACTCTCATCAGGTTGGGCTCTAAAACTGTATATCAGACACTTGATTTTCACATAGAAACTTGTCTGTTGCTATAGGGAAGTGGGAGGGAAAGGAGGAAAAGAAAGGGATAAACTAATAGAAGGTAAAATAGAAGAATCAGGGTAAAGGAGTAAAAACAAGGGGGAGGGAGTAAAAAAGGGGGAGGGAACCTAAAGGGTGGAGTATTGTTTGGGGGAGGGGGTCATCAAAAGCAAATTACTGAGGAGGGGGGAAGGGAGAAAGGGGAAAGGAAAGGGGAAAACATAACTTGGGTAAATAAGATGGCAGGAAATAAAGAATTAGTTATTCTAACTGTGAATGTGAATGGGATGAACTCTCCCATAAAGCGGAAGCAGATATCAGACTGGATTAAAAATCAGAATCCCACAATATGTTGTCTACAAGAAACACATCTAAATCATAGTGCCACATATAGGATGAAGGTAAAAGGCTGGAGCAGAACCTATTATGCTTCAGGTGAACAAAAAAAAGCAGGGGTAGCAATCCTTATCTCAGATCAAGTAAAAGCCAAGATAGATTTAATCAAAAGACATAAGGAAGGAAACTATATTTTATTAAAGGGTACCATAGATAATGTAGCAATATCTTTCACCAAGTGCAATATCATCCAAATTCCTAAGGGAGAAATTAAGAGATATGCAAGAAGAAATAGACAACCAAACTATACTAGTGGGGGATCTCAACCTTGCTCTCTCAGAATTAGATAAATCAAACCACAAAATAAACAAGAAAGAAACTAGGGAGATAAACCAATTGTTAGAAAAGTTAGGTATGATAGATTTATGGAGAAAGTTGAATGGAGACAGTTGGGAGTTTACTTTTTTCTCAGCAGTCCATGGAACCTGTACAAAAATTGACCATGTGTTAGGGCATAAAAACCTCAAAATCAAATGCAGAAAGCAGAAACACTAAATGAATCTTTTTCAGATCATGATGCAATAAAAATCACATGCAATATAAGGCCAGGAGAAAATAAAACAAAAGTTAATTGGAAATTAAATAATCTAATACTGAAGAATGAATAGGTGAAAGAGCAAATCATAGACACAATCAATAATTTCATCCAGGAGAATGACAATAAGGAGACAACATACCAAAATTTGTGGGATATGGCCAAAGCGGTTATAAGGGGCAATTTTATATCTCTAGATGCTTACTTGCATAAAATAGAGAAAGAAAACATCAACGAATTGGGCTTATTATTAAAAAAAAACTAGAAAAAGAACAAATTAAAAACCCTCAATTAAATACCAAATTGGAAATTCTAAAAATAAAAGGATAAATTAATAAAACTGAAAATAAGAAAACAGTTGAATTAATAAATAAAACTAAGAGTTGGTTCTATGAAAAAACCAACAAAATAGATAAGCCTTTAGTTAATTTGATAAGAAAAAGGAAAGAGAAAAATCAAATTGTTAGTCTCAAGAATGATAAGGGAGAACTTTCCTGCAATGAACAGGAAATTAGAGTAATAATTAGGAGTTACTTTGCCCAACTTTATGCCAGTAAGTTTGATAATCTAAATGAAATGGAGAAATATCTACAAAAATATAGATTACCCAGGTTAACAGAAGAGGATATAAATTATTTAAATAGCCCCATATCAGAAAAAGAAATAGAACAAGCTATTAACCAACTCCCTAAGAAAAAATCTCCAGGGCCAGATGGATTTACATGTGAATTCTACCAAGCATTCAAAGAACAATTAATTTCAATACTATACAAACTATTTGAGAAAATAGGGATAGAAGGTATACTGCCAAACTCCTTCTATGAGACCAATATGGTGCTGATAGCTAAACCAGGTAGGGTGAAAACAGAGAAAGAAAACTATAGACCTATTTCCCTAATGAATATTGATGCAAAAATTTTCAATAAGATATTAGCAATGAGATTACAGAAAGTCATCCCCAGGATAGTACACTATGACCAAGTAGGATTTATACCAGGGATGCAGGGCTGGTTCAATATTAGGAAAACTATCAGCATAATTAATTATATTCATAACGAAACTAACAAAAACCATGTGATTATCTCCATAGATGCAGAAAAAGCCTTTGATAAAATCCAACACCCTTTCCTATTAAAAACAGTAGAGAGTATAGGAATAAATGGGCTTTACCTTAAAATGATCAGTAGCATCTATTTAAAACCATCAGCAAGCATCTTATGTAATGGAGACAAACTAAAACCATTCCCAATAAGATCAGGAGTGAAGCAAGGCTCCCACTGTCACCATTACTATTTAATATTGTATTAGAAATGTTAGCTTTAGCAATAAGAGAAGAAAAAGAGTTAAAAGGAATCAGAGTAGGTAATGAAGAAACTAAATTATCACTCTTTGCAGATGACATGATGATATACTTAGAGAACCCTAGAGACTCAACTAAAAAACTACTAGAAACAATTCACAACTTCAGCAAAGTGGCAGGATTCAAAATTAATCCACATAAATCATCAGCATTTTTATATATTATCAACAAAGTTCAGCAGCAAGAGATACAAAAGGAAATTCCATTTCAAATAACAGATGATAGGATAAAATATTTGGGAATCTATCTGCCAAGGAAAAGTCAGAAACTATACAAACTAAACTACAAAACACTTTCCACACAAATAACATCAGACCTAATCAATTGGAAAAACATTAAGTGCTCATGGGTAGGCAGAGCAAATATAATAAAAATGACAATACTACCCAAACTAATCTACTTATTTAGTGCCATACCAATCAAACTCCCAAGAAATTATTTTACAGATCTAGAAAAAATAGTAGCAAAGTTCATTTGGAAGAACAAAA
>JAJPUD010000044.1:1153518-1169983 GCA_023553655.1 Myrmecobius fasciatus | reverse complement strand
GACATCCAAACACAGAACTCAAGAGATGCATAAAAAGGTAAAAAGGAAAGGACTCTTGAGAACTTTATTTTTACTAGGGGGATACTTAAAGTTTGGGGGTATAATGAACTAGATATTACTTTGATAATATGAAAAAGAGAACTAGAGGGGGAAAGGTTGTCATATTGGGGAAAAGAGGGAAAAAGTGGTAAAATAAGATCTAAAAAAAAGGAGGTAAAAACAAGGTAAAATCTCTTGAAGAGGCAAAGAAAACCTAATATAATTGAGAGAAAGAGGGGAGGGAGATGAGCATTGTGTAAATCTTACTCTCATCAGGTTGGGCTCTAAAACTGTATATCAGACACTTGATTTTCACATAGAAACTTGTCTGTTGCTATAGGGAAGTGGGAGGGAAAGGAGGAAAAGAAAGGGATAAACTAATAGAAGGTAAAATAGAAGAATCAGGGTAAAGGAGTAAAAACAAGGGGGAGGGAGTAAAAAAGGGGGAGGGAACCTAAAGGGTGGAGTATTGTTTGGGGGAGGGGGTCATCAAAAGCAAATTACTGAGGAGGGGGGAAGGGAGAAAGGGGAAAGGAAAGGGGAAAACATAACTTGGGTAAATAAGATGGCAGGAAATAAAGAATTAGTTATTCTAACTGTGAATGTGAATGGGATGAACTCTCCCATAAAGCGGAAGCAGATATCAGACTGGATTAAAAATCAGAATCCCACAATATGTTGTCTACAAGAAACACATCTAAATCATAGTGCCACATATAGGATGAAGGTAAAAGGCTGGAGCAGAACCTATTATGCTTCAGGTGAACAAAAAAAAGCAGGGGTAGCAATCCTTATCTCAGATCAAGTAAAAGCCAAGATAGATTTAATCAAAAGACATAAGGAAGGAAACTATATTTTATTAAAGGGTACCATAGATAATGTAGCAATATCTTTCACCAAGTGCAATATCATCCAAATTCCTAAGGGAGAAATTAAGAGATATGCAAGAAGAAATAGACAACCAAACTATACTAGTGGGGGATCTCAACCTTGCTCTCTCAGAATTAGATAAATCAAACCACAAAATAAACAAGAAAGAAACTAGGGAGATAAACCAATTGTTAGAAAAGTTAGGTATGATAGATTTATGGAGAAAGTTGAATGGAGACAGTTGGGAGTTTACTTTTTTCTCAGCAGTCCATGGAACCTATACAAAAATTGACCATGTGTTAGGGCATAAAAACCTCAAAATCAAATGCAGAAAGCAGAAACACTAAATGAATCTTTTTCAGATCATGATGCAATAAAAATCACATGCAATATAAGGCCAGGAGAAAATAAAACAAAAGTTAATTGGAAATTAAATAATCTAATACTGAAGAATGAATAGGTGAAAGAGCAAATCATAGACACAATCAATAATTTCATCCAGGAGAATGACAATAAGGAGACAACATACCAAAATTTGTGGGATATGGCCAAAGCGGTTATAAGGGGCAATTTTATATCTCTAGATGCTTACTTGCATAAAATAGAGAAAGAAAACATCAACGAATTGGGCTTATTATTAAAAAAAAACTAGAAAAAGAACAAATTAAAAACCCTCAATTAAATACCAAATTGGAAATTCTAAAAATAAAAGGATAAATTAATAAAACTGAAAATAAGAAAACAGTTGAATTAATAAATAAAACTAAGAGTTGGTTCTATGAAAAAACCAACAAAATAGATAAGCCTTTAGTTAATTTGATAAGAAAAAGGAAAGAGAAAAATCAAATTGTTAGTCTCAAGAATGATAAGGGAGAACTTTCCTGCAATGAACAGGAAATTAGAGTAATAATTAGGAGTTACTTTGCCCAACTTTATGCCAGTAAGTTTGATAATCTAAATGAAATGGAGAAATATCTACAAAAATATAGATTACCCAGGTTAACAGAAGAGGATATAAATTATTTAAATAGCCCCATATCAGAAAAAGAAATAGAACAAGCTATTAACCAACTCCCTAAGAAAAAATCTCCAGGGCCAGATGGATTTACATGTGAATTCTACCAAGCATTCAAAGAACAATTAATTTCAATACTATACAAACTATTTGAGAAAATAGGGATAGAAGGTATACTGCCAAATTCCTTCTATGAGACCAATATGGTGCTGATAGCTAAACCAGGTAGGGTGAAAACAGAGAAAGAAAACTATAGACCTATTTCCCTAATGAATATTGATGCAAAAATTTTCAATAAGATATTAGCAATGAGATTACAGAAAGTCATCCCCAGGATAGTACACTATGACCAAGTAGGATTTATACCAGGGATGCAGGGCTGGTTCAATATTAGGAAAACTATCAGCATAATTAATTATATTCATAACGAAACTAACAAAAACCATGTGATTATCTCCATAGATGCAGAAAAAGCCTTTGATAAAATCCAACACCCTTTCCTATTAAAAACACTAGAGAGTATAGGAATAAATGGGCTTTACCTTAAAATGATCAGTAGCATCTATTTAAAACCATCAGCAAGCATCTTATGTAATGGAGACAAACTAAAACCATTCCCAATAAGATCAGGAGTGAAGCAAGGCTCCCACTGTCACCATTACTATTTAATATTGTATTAGAAATGTTAGCTTTAGCAATAAGAGAAGAAAAAGAGTTAAAAGGAATCAGAGTAGGTAATGAAGAAACTAAATTATCACTCTTTGCAGATGACATGATGATATACTTAGAGAACCCTAGAGACTCAACTAAAAAACTACTAGAAACAATTCACAACTTCAGCAAAGTGGCAGGATTCAAAATTAATCCACATAAATCATCAGCATTTTTATATATTATCAACAAAGTTCAGCAGCAAGAGATACAAAAGGAAATTCCATTTCAAATAACAGATGATAGGATAAAATATTTGGGAATCTATCTGCCAAGGAAAAGTCAGAAACTATACAAACTAAACTACAAAACACTTTCCACACAAATAACATCAGACCTAATCAATTGGAAAAACATTAAGTGCTCATGGGTAGGCAGAGCAAATATAATAAAAATGACAATACTACCCAAACTAATCTACTTATTTAGTGCCATACCAATCAAACTCCCAAGAAATTATTTTACAGATCTAGAAAAAATAGTAGCAAAGTTCATTTGGAAGAACAAAAGGTCAAGGATTTCAAGGGGATTAATGAAAAAAAAAAAGGCAGATGAAGGTGGCCTTACTGTACCAGATCTAAAACTATATTATAAAGCAGAGGTCATCAAAACCGTTTGGTACTGGCTAAGGAATAGAGCAGTCGATCAGTGGTACAGGATAGGTTATCAGGACAATCTAGGCAATAACCTTAACAATTTAGTGTTTGATAAACCCAAAGACCCCAGCTTTTGGGATAAGTACTGACTATTCGGCAAAAACTGCTGGGAAAATTGGAAACTAGTGTGGAAGAAATTAGGGCTTGACCCATACCTAACACCACATACCAACATAAGATCTAAATGGGTTCATGATCTGGATATAAAGAGTGATTTTGTAAACAATTTAGAGGAACATAATATAGTTTATCTCTCAGACCTGTGGAGATGGAATAAATTTATGTCCAAAGAAGATCTGGAACTCCTAATTGAACACCAGATAGATAATTTTGATTATATTAAGTTAAAAAGTTTCTGTACAAATAAAACTAATGCAGACAAGATTAGGAGGGAAGCATCAAATTGGCAAATCATCTTTACATTTAATGGTTCTGATAAAGGCCTCATTTCTAAAATATATAGAGAATTGTCTCATATATATAAGAATTCAAGCCACTCTTCAATAGATAAGTGATCAAGGGATATGAACAGACTATTTTCAGATGATGAAATTAAAACCATCTCTAGTCATATGAAAAGTTGCTCCAAATCACTATTGATCAGAGAAATGCAAATTAAGACAACCCTGAGGTACCACTACACACCTGTCAGATTGGTAAAATGACAGAAAAAGATAATGATGAATGTTGGAGGGGATGTGGGAAAACTGGGACACTAATACATTGTTGGTGGAACTGTGAACGGATCCAACCATTCTGGAGAGCAATTTGGAGCTATGCTCAAAAAGCTATCAAACTGTGCATACCCTTTGACCCAGCAGTGTTTCTACTGGGCCTATATCCCAAAGAGATCTTAGAGGAGGGAAAGGGACCCACATGTGCAAAAATGTTTGTGGCAGCCCTCTTTGTAGTGGCTAGAAACTGGAAACTGAAGGGATGTCCATCAATTGGAGAGTGGCTGAATAAATTATGGTATATGAATATTATGGAATATTATTGCTCTGTAAGAAACAACCAGCAGGATGATTTCAATGAGGCCTGGAGAGACTTGCATGAACTGATGCTGAGTGAAACAAGCAGAACCAGGAGATCATCATACACAGCAATAACAGTATTACATGATGATCAATTGTGATGGACATAGCTCTCTGCAACAAAGAATTGTCTCAAACCAGTAATACTTGTTCACTGAAGAAAACCATATACACCCAGAGAAAGGGATATGAAATATGGACCACAACATAACATATTCATGATCTCTATTGATTTTTGCTTGCATTGTGTTGCCTTTCTCTGATTTTCTTTTTTTCTTGTAGATAGGATTTTTCTTGCATAACTTGACAAGTAATTCAACATTATTAACATGTCATGGACTTCCTGCTATTTAGGGGCGGGGAGGGGGCTGGGGGTAAAATTTGTAATGGAAAGCTTTGTAAAGATCAATGCTGGGGAAGTACCCATACATATGTTATAGAAATAAAAAAGCTTTAATAAAAAAAAGAATTCAACATATTATATTCTTGCTGAATTTAAAAAGGAGATCTAGCAAACATGATCTCAGACAAGACTATAGTAAATATAATCATGATAAAAATATGATTAAGAAAATTACATTATGTTTAAAAGACATCATAGACAATATATAAGAATCTACTAGCATAGCAGCAAAATATTTAAAGGAAAATTTAATTGAATTGGAGGAAATAGATATTAGAACTTTAATAGTGGGGATCTTGATCTACTACTTTTAGATATAGACAAATGTAATTAAATGGTAAGAAAGAAGTTAAGGACTTGAATGCAACTTTAGAAAAATTAGAGATAATAGTACTCTTATAATTACTGAATGGGAATAGAAAGAAATTAATGTACCATTCAGTTGTACATGGAACTTAAAAAAGTGATCACATCATGAGGCATAAAGACTTTTCAAAAAATGCAGAAAAGCAAAAATATTAAACACATCACTTAGATCATTAAATTTAAAAATGAAACTAGTTGCTATTAAAAAAATAAACCTAATGTACGTAAAGAACTAATTCTTTTTTTAAGGGAGGAAAAATTTTAAAAGAACTTACACTAATGAAATAGGAAATAAAGGAACAAAACACTATTTTTCTAATTACATGCTAGCAAACCAGTAGCTTAGAAAGTTAGAGAATACTTACAAAAAATACTTACAAAAATATAAAATACCCAAATGAGTATGTAAACTTGGCTTTTTAAATAATCATAGTGCCTGGCATATATAACTTGTTATATATGCCAGGCACTATGATAAGTATTAAGCTATCATTTATCTTGTTCTAGACACTCTTGCTTTCTTTAACACAGCCTAACATTTTATTTACTTATTAAGTTGCTATACCACTGTTGACTCTAATCCACTCAAACTGTGTTTTCCTTTTTTTACTATATAAACTAGTAAATGAGTTATTATTGTGGGAGATAAAGATTAAGACATGATTCCTGTCACTCCCTCCCAGAGCTTACATTTTAGGACTCATATATCAAACTCTTCTTTCCCAAGGATTAATCCTATTAGGTATAATCACAATTCAATCTGAGTTAGCTTTATTTATATAATTGACATTTAGGACTAATGTCTTATTACACAGTGAAACACAATCTAGGACACTTGATTACAGCTTCTCTCAGAGTTCTAAGTCTCCCTCCTGCACCTCAGAGTGTATCCTCCCTATGACAATTTTGCCCCAGTAGTAGCAGGGGATACTATGTATAAAGCATCATTCTTCCACAATCTCACCATTTTTTTGGAGACAGGTGAGTTAGGGGCTTGGAGACAAGTATCAGGACAAATCCTGTAGCTCTGGACAGCTGTTAACTTCATTTATTTTCTATCCTATTTCCCTGAAGGCTGAGTCTACAGGGCTTAAAGCAGGGGTTGAAAATCATAGTAAAATGGGAAGAAGGGGGAAGAGTCCCCACCAAGCCTCTCAGGAAAGAAACAAGTTCTTTCTCATGCCCAAATACACCCCCTCAAAATGTTTTATTCCATATGCAAATAGATTCATACATGCCCTGCAACTCTCCCTTCTTAGATGCCTGCAAAAACTTAACCTTTTCCTTTACAGAGTGGAGGCAAATTCTGAGTGGAGAGAGAAACCCTGTGCCTTGCATATTTTAAAGCTTTTCCTGTCTTGTAGTCATTCATCATCCTCTTCAGATTCTCTCCCTTCCTTTTAGGCACTCTCATCATTGTCTAAGTATTCCCTCAGGTACTTAAACTGCTCCAACTCTTTCTGCCACAAGTAATTGATGTTTAGTTTGAATTATGCCATTCTAACCCCAAACAACTTCAAGATTTATGACTTACTGGCAGTAGGCACATTGACTTCATTGTCACTTGGTTGTTGGAGGTCAGTATCATCTGTCTTGATGATCCACAAGAAAGGAGGCTCCATTGTACGGGGAAAATGCTCCAAAAGCCTTGTCTCCAACTTGATAGTGAATATTTTTGCTTGTTACCAGCCAGGATAAAATCCATTTTTGTTTATTTATTGAACCATTCATTCTTTGTTTACTTTACTCTTAGTTCTATTGGTGAAAAAGAGACTGACTTCACCTCTCCACTTCTTGCCCAGCTGATGCAGATTATCTTAAAGTGGAAGCCATTATTATAAGCTTTTTGTTAAAAAAAAAAAATTGAGCTTTCCAAGAAGTTCATGTAGTCTTCAATTAGTTATTCCTCATGTTTGCTATAGAAAAGACAGAAAGTTATTTTTTGCATGGTCACATTTTTATGTAGCTTTTCTATTGTGTTTTTGAATTCTAAGCCCTTTTTGGCAGTCTTTGTTAAGGAAATGCTTAGAGTTAGGAATGATGCTTCCAATATCTGCTTCTTCAGGTTCTACCTATGAGAATGGAGGCCCCATGAGGACTCACAGGATTGGATGTCTCAGGATGTCCATCTAAAGTAACTAATTCTGTCTGGAATTATACTATACTCCCTCAATCTTGTTTTGTAATTAAACCTTCTTGTAGGTTTGAAAGGTAAACTCCAATGTATTTCATTTTCATATACTCAGTGATAAATTTCTTGTTTGGGACCCTGAACATGAATTCAGCCATTTTATTAACTACCAAAATTGCAATGTTGTGTTATGTGTTCAATAGTAGATAGACTTAAGATTTAGAAAACCTGAACTCAAATTAAATATCTGATATTTAGTTAGACATAGTATCTTGTGCAAATCATTTTCTGAGGATCATTTTTTACCTGTAAAATGGAGATAATAATACTAATAGTATCTACCTCAAGTTTTTGTGAGGCTTAAGTAAGAAGCTTTAAGTATTTGAAGTGCTTTGACAGCTTTTACTCTATTCTTTTTAAAATAATAAATGTAATTATTATTATTACCACTAATATCCCAACAACATTAACAGCTTTGTAGCAAAGAAGGCTTCCTACTTATTTGTATTTCCTTCCTACTGTATCTCATTCCCCATTACAGTCTCAAAAGAGTTGGACTAGATGAAGTGAGACTACAGATGTGAAGAGAAAGCATGATGGATTTGATTTTTAAACTCTGAGACAGGAGAAAACCACACATATAGAGGTATATGGTGTAAGGGAAGGGAAGCAGCAGGAATTCAGAGAGAAAGAACCCTAATTAGATGTCAGATTCCTTCTCTGCTTCAAGCTGGAAGCCCAAAAGGAGCAGCACCAGCTGTGGTTCAGGGCTGTTGATCTAATGTAGCCTCTCATCTCCATGTCATAGAACAAGTTCTTATTGGGAAATGGATAACTCAAGAGAAATGTTTGATGGGAATATAATAGGGCCCACAATACTATATACCCTTTCCCTTCTGCCTTTCTCTTTTTTCAAAAAAAATTATTTTATTTGAAAAAACAGAGCAAGAAAAACAAAAAAAAAGAAAAGAAATACAAAGCAAAATAAAGCAAAACAAAAGAGAATATTATCATGTGCCCAGCAGAACATCAGGCAGGATTCAAAGTATATAACAAATTACTACATCAAGAGAGAGTGTGTGTATGTATATATATACATATATATATGTGTGTGTGTATATGTATGCATACATATACACACATATATATATTTGTGTGTACATATATATTAGTAGAAAAATTTATATTCATCGATTTTTTCTTTACTTGTAAATTGTTCTTTGATTTTCTGCTGCATACCTTATTTACTTTATTGTTTTTCCCCCTTTTATTTCCGTACCCCCAAGCAAGTTAAAATTAAAAATATATATATTTATGTATACACATGTAGATATATACATACATACGCAGTCACACCCACACCTACCCCACATGCTCACATGTCTTTTCTATCCCTGCTATCTCTTTAAATTCTGCTCCATAACTCTCTTTCCTATTACTTAACTTCCCTCCACCTAAGGATCTGTTCCTTGTCTTCTTCCCTCAGCTTTTGCTTCCCCATCCACCCATTCCTCCTGTCTCCCCCTGTTATTTCTTTATAGATTTTGGAGAGTGCTATACCCTTCATGGTGCATATATATATAGTGTTGCCTATTTGAATCCATTCCCGATATGAGTAGGTTTTCAGAACTACTAGCCCTCCTCCCCTCTCTAATACCTCTGTGTCTATTCTTCTTCTTTATCTCATTTGTATAAGAAGATTACTATTTTTACCTTAACTCTGCCAAACTTTCTTTTGAACTATCCTATTGTTGATGTGAATCTTAAACATATAGTATACATTTTCTCATGTAAAAAATAAACAATTTGTCTATGTTAATTTCTTTAAAATTAATCTTTTATATTGGCTCTTATATGTTAGATTTTCTGTTAAGTTCGGGTTTGGTTGATAAAAAGTCCTGAAAATCTGCAAATTCATTGAATGTTCATTTTTTTCATCTAAAATTATAGATAATTTTGCTAGATATGATATTTTGAGTTTCATGCCTAGTTCTTTTGATTATCACTAGATATGATTCCAGGTCCTGTTGTCTTTTATTGTAGCTGCTGATAAGTCTTGTACAATTCTATTGTAGCTCCAGTGTATTTGAATTATTTTTTTTTGCTTGTTTGTTAGTTTCTTGCAAAATTTTCTCTTTAATCTGGGGGTTTCCAAAAATTGTGTTTTCCATAAAGGATCTTTTTGAGCTGGTGATCAATGGATATTTTTTCTATTTCTACTTTCCTCTCATGTTCTACTACTCCAGGACAATTTTCTTGCATTATTTACTACATTATTGTGTCAAAGTTCTCTTTTTGGTCACAAATTTCTGGTAGTCCAATTCCTCTTATGTTTTCTTTTCTTGATCTGTTCTCCAGCTCTGTCATTTTTTTTAAATGTTTCACATTTTGTTCTATTTTCTCATTCTTTATAATCTGTTTTGTTATTTCTTGGTCTCTCATGGATTCACTGGCTTCCCCTTGCCTAATTTTAATTTTTGAAGAATTATTTTCATCTTTGAAACTTTGTACCTCCTTTTTTAAATTGGTAGACTTTTTTTTTCATAAGCTTCTTGTTTTTCTTGGATGGTCATTATTTATTTATTGTTTGTTTTAGTTTTTCCTCAATGCCTCTCATTTGATTTTTAAATTATTTTTTGAGTTCTTCTATACATTCTCTCTGGGCAGGGAGCCATTTCATGTTACTTTTTGGGGCAGAAGCTTTTTAACTAAAGTGTCATCCTCTGAAAATGAAACCTGGTCTTCCCTATTCCCATATTATGTTTCAATGGTGGGGTTCTTTCTTCTTTGCCAATTCATTTTTTAATAAGAGATATTAGTATAAGGATGGGGGGATGGTACCTCAAGCTTTCTTTCAGCTCTCCATTCTGACCAGGAACCCCAAACCAAGAGCTCCCAGCAGTGCCCCTGCCCCACTGCCTCTGCACTCATGAGGTGGTGATCCCTTTTGCCCAAGGAGACTTCTCAGCAGCACAGATGGGCCTGGCATTCCCAATCAGCCAAGATTCACTCAGTCTTCCTAGACTTAAACCCCACTGAACAAATATTGCAGAAGGTGAAAGCCTCTGTGATTCCTGCAGAGGATTCAGCCACACCTAGCTAGCTAGAGGGGTCTCCATTTGAATATCTGTGGCAAGCCTGGAGGTATTTGCAATTCCCATGGGTTAATCCAAAGCCCAGACAGAGTCTTTCTTTAGATCTTCTCCGGTTCTATTAGGAGAATTCCCTTTCTGCCCCAAGACATCTTGATTTTCCCCCTCTATGTGCACCCTGAGGCACAAATTTGTTCTATTTGTGGGGGAAATCTCTGACATCTTCTCAGAATCCTCCTCATCATCTTTATTTCTGACCTTATTATTCAACTGAAACTATTGTCTCCAGAGTTACCAATGATCTTAATTGCCAAATACAAAATTTTACTTATTCTTCACCTTTCTTACCTTTTTGCTGAATTTAACTATGTTATGCATCTCCTCCTGAATTTTTTCTTCTTTAGGTTTTCATGACACTAATCTTTCCTAGTTTTCTTCCAACATGTCTGACTTCTCTATTGTGCTCCCTAAGCACACAATTCCTGGACTTCCTTCTCTTCCTCTTTCTCTTCCTCCTCATTTTCCTCCTTCTCCTCTTCTTCTAAAACTTTCCTATCTATATGGATGAATCACAGATCTATAGATCCAGTTCCAGTCTTTCAGTTCCCTAACAAAAACCTATTGGACATTTTAAATTAGATGTCCCTGAGACATTTAAAACTCAATATTCCTGAAAGAAGAGTTATCTTTTCTTGTAAAGACCCGGCATTCTTCTCACATTCCAGACTCATATTCTCAGCACTATGCTCTATTCAACACTCTATCTTGAGGCACATATCCAGTCAGTTACCAAATCTTACCATTTTACTTCTGAAAATATCTGATTCTTTCCTCTACTTACACAAGTATATCATCTACTCTCTATAATCCATTCTCTAGAAATCTATCAAAATTATTTCCTTAAATGCAAGTCTCCCCATTTAATTCCCCTCCTCAATAAAGTCCGTTGACTCCCTGTGAAACCTAGGATCACATATGCAGTTTTTGTTTGGTTTTAAAACTTTTCACATCCTTTCCTCAACTTTTCTTTCCAGTTTAATTATATATTATTTCCCTTTCTGTGCTCTACAATCCTGAAAACTCTCTTCTCTTTGTTTTTCACTTAATGTGTTTCATCTCTTTTTTTGTGTGTGCTTTGTTCTTTCTGTCCCCTCTGTCACATGCACTCCCTCCTCACCTTTACCTTCTGATATCCCTCTCTTTGTGTAAGGCTCAGCTCAAATACTACCTCCTTTTTCACTTTAGATGCCTTTTCTGATCCTACTAACTACTAATGTCCTCCCTCCCTAATTCCCTTGCATTCTTTTTGTGATATTTGTTTTACATACATGTGCATGTATTTGTTGTCTTCCTCAATGGACTATAAGGTCTTTAGGAGTAGGCGACTTTGATTTTTGTCATTTTAATCTCAGGATTTATAATAAGATCTGTCATATATCAAGTGCTAAATAAATGCTAATTAAGCAATGAATGATTGGATTAAAATATTTCTAAATAAACCTCATTGTTAAATCTCAGTTTAATTTTCAGTGACAATCATTAAAATCTTGGAAATTAGCAAAGGCACAAATCAAGGACTTGATTTATTGTTTTGTTGATTTCCAGACTTAAAATGATAAAGAAAATGTTAATAATAAAATTTAAAAGTACATTATGTGTACATTTTTTTACCCTGGAAACTAATTGTTAAATATCAGCATATCACTGCTCATTCCCCACTTTTCACCTTATTCTTCCACTTTTATTGTATCTTTAGTAGATACCTTTTAACATAAAATCAAGCTGCAGTGAAACAAATTTCTTCTAAATAATTCATTCTCACTTTTGTGCCCTTAATCATGTCTTGGGAACAAATGGCTCTTTATTTTGGTAGAGATAGACATAGGGAAATACATGGAGGGTAGAAAGATGAGTGACATTGGACCAGCTGAACCATTTGGTGGGGTACCTGATTCATTTCTCTCTCTGTCTCTCTCTGTTTCTGTCTCTCTCTGTCTCTGTCTTTCTCTTTCTCACTCTCACTCATTCTCACTCTCTCATACATAATCAGATGCATTTCAGACAGGGTAGAATGTTGATTTGTCCCTTGTAGGTTGGCCATTTCTTTGTTTTCTTCATGTCATCTCTCTGGTCCAACACTTTTTGAATATCTGTTGTGTGTAGAGATTGTTCAGTTGTACAAATGATACATCTCTTGCCTTAAAAAGAGCCAAAAATCTATTTAAGAAAATATAGTGTGTAAACAAGCATTATAAACAATATACAAACATGTATTAAGCACTGATTGTATTTCATACACTGTGTTACATTTGAAGATCACAAAAAAGCAAATATGAAAGAGTTTATTGTTATAGTTTAAATAGAATATGTTAGTACTAAGAGAACATAATTAGGAAAGACCAGAGTAAAATGGGATTTGTCATATAAGGTACCTTAGTGGGTATTTTTAAACAGGGGAATGATATGACCAAAGTTGTATATTAGGAAGATCATACTCATCTGACAGTTGCCTATAATCTTAGTGAAAGCCAGTTTGTATAAGTTATTTTAATTTTTACTTATTTTTAATTTATGGAATAAAACAAATATTTCCATAACAGTGTAATTAAAGAAAGATGGTTGCACATAAAACTGCAAATCTATTACTTACAGCTTTCTTGCTATTCATTTTAAGTACATAATAAAGTTATTATGTAAATTTCTTTTTTCCTCCCCCAGAAGATAGCTACCAATAGAAACGAATTTGTAAATACATATAACAAATACACACACAAATATGTAAAATCATTCTATACATACTTTCATTTATCAATTCTTTCTCTGTATGCAGAGTGTCTTCCTTCATATGTCCTTTTTTGGTTAATTTGGGTATTTATAATAATCAAAATAACTTATGCACAAGTTTTTTTTAATTTTAAGAGAGTTTGTGGGGTGAAGGGGAAGGAAAGTATTTCAAATGGGAACAAGATATGTTCAAATATAGCTGTTTGGCATCTTCTTTCTCCTCCCACCACTTCAACCATTCCTCTCAGTGATCATCCCTAACATATAAATATCAAAACTCAGCTTAACTTTCTTGTTCACAGGGAATTTGCCAAAGAAAGAGAGAGAGTGGAGAACCGTAGAGCCTTTATGAAACTGAGGAGACAGCAACAAATCGAAAGAGAGTTGAATGGGTATCGAGCTTGGATAGACAAAGCAGGTAAGAACCAATAGGCCTTAGAAATTTGGGGAATTTTACCAAGTCATTACTTACTTGCTATTTGCGGAATATAGTATTAGGCTCTAGACAGATATGAAGTTTAGATATTATAAGTTTTCTGCCCTTATAGAATTCATAGTCCAAAGGAATATGATTAATTACATAAAAGGAGTTCAAAGTTGAGTCACACATATCAGTGAGACCACTGTTGTTTTGTCTTAAAATCAACACACTCTTGATCTTCAGGAAACTTATCAAATGATGGATATTATCTTTTCAGGCTGCCTGGGACTACAACTGCTCCTTCCCTATAGAATTGGTAGCTCTCTCTCCTATTGGTTCCATCAAACTTTCCAGGAAGTGGTGAACTTAGTTCTGCCTGGATCCAGAAGCTAAGAGAGAAGAGAAAGATAGGAGTGAGATTTTCAAGAAAACTCTACAGAATTTTTATATCTCACCCCATTTATGTTTTGTTCTGCTTAGTGGCTTAGCAGCAGAAAAATTGCCCAGGGATTGGGGAAAGCACTAAATCTCATCATGCTTGTATTAATGCATTAACCCATCAGTTTCTGATTGGACTGACTCAGATCTTTATTAGTAAAACCATTTCTATTTATAAGGCAGCATAAATTTGATTCCATTTTAATTTAAGGTCAGGTTTTGGTAGTATTCTGTGTCATGTTCCTGAACAAGTGCTAGGTTTCTAAGAAAGAAAGAAAAAGCCACATGACAGGCAAGTCTCAACATTTCTGTGCTCCTGGAGAAAAGAAGTAATACATAATTGTTGCTGCCTTTAAGGGTAATTCATTTTCATTCATCAGACATTTACTTATTTTCAGCTATATGAAAACCACTGTATTTGGCTGTGTTTCACATACAAAGATGAGTAAGACATAATCCTTGCCTTCAAGGAGCTTATAATGAAATAGGGAAGATGTGCACATATAATTCTAACATAAGGCAGAAAAAATTACAATAAAATCCCATATAAAATATTTTGGAGTACTAAGTAAAGAGAATTTGTTTCTGGCTGGGAGTGGTGTTTTGAAAGGCTTCCTGAAGGAAGTAGTGTGTATTTAGGCCTTTAGGGTTGGTGAGGATTGTATTGGCCAGAAATGGGATAAAAGAACTTTCTAGGTAGAAAACATAGAAATAGAAAATCATGGTATGTGCTTAGGACTTGGTGATAGATGGATTATGGGATATAAGAAAAGGAGTAGTGTGTGCTGATGTTTGACAAATGAGTGAAAGACAAAAAATCTATAACAGCTAGAAAGATAGACAAAGGAGTTTGTCTTTATTTTGTAAGTGATAGGAAGCTACTAAAGGTTTTTAAACAAGGGAGTGATATGACCCAAGCAGGACAATTATGTTCACCTATCAATTGAGTTTGTAGCTAAAAGTTTAAGTATGGAACACAAGTGAAAAAACAGGCCAAGAGAAATAGATCTGGGATTCATTTAGTTAGAGATGAACAGTGAAGTTGAAGGAATGGGTGAAATCTCTAAAAGAGAGTGTAGGGAGAAAAAAAACATTCAAGAATAAAACTTGGGAGAATGCCAACATTTAGAAGATCAGATGAGAAAGAGGAGGAATATTGTGTAATAATGAAACCAATCAAGCAGAGTTTCTAGGATGAAGGGGTAAGTCAAATATTTAAGATGCTATCTACTGGTCAAGTAAGATGAGGACTTTTACAAAAAGCATGATTATGTCATGAGTGACTTTAGAGTGAGCAGTTTCAGATGTCAGTTTGGGGGCTTTTTGAGTCTATTGAGGAAAAAGTATTCAGGCTAAATAATAAAGATGGTCTTTAACAACCTCAATTACGTTATCAATAGCTTTTTCCCTTCCTTGCAACCAGTTAGGTTCCAGAGGAGATTTGTTTTTCTTGTTCCTAGAGGAAAGAACAAGGAACTATAGTTAGAAATTGGAGAGAGGAAAATTCCCACTTGATACAGGGAAAAACTTATTGATGATTACAATTGCATAGAAATGCAATAGAGTGCCCCCTTATTGGAAGTCTTCAATCAGAGGTGGGATGGCCACTTCTAGAGGAAATAGCCAGGATTCTTTTTCAGGTATGAATTGGATTTAATGGATTCTTAGATTTCTTCCAGCTTTGAATTTCTAAAACTCCTTTAAGTTGAGCCACAAAAAGAATTTGGGCTAAGTGTGAGGCTTGCATAAACTAATGAAAATAACAATATTAAGTAAAGTTATCATACTTTAAAGTTTGCAAAGCCCTTTATTTTTATGACTAACAACTCTGTGGGGAAGGTATCGTATTTATGTGATGGGCACAGAAAGAAATATGCATGCACAGCTGAGGAAACTGAAACTCTTGTGAAATAATTCACAAATAGCCACACAGTAAATGCTTAGGCAGGATATTATTTCAGATTTTCTGACTCTGATTTCAACCCTCTATCCCCAGTATAATGTCACTTTTCAGTGCTGGGTATATTTTTATATGTATCAGTACATATCTAATTGGGTATTTCATTCTAAAATCAGGCAGTAATTACTTTAATATGATCTCCTATTTGAAATCACCTGTATCTTCTCTCCTCCTCATTAACATGAAGGTTGACTTTAGTTTCATTCCACTCTTACCTTTATCTACCTATAAGGGAAGATGGAGAGTAAAAATGAATCTTCTTACATATTCTCCAGATAGTAGCATGGTCCTTTGCTTAGATTTAGTGTATTTAACTATGAAGTCAAGCAGTTGCTTTACACATTCCATGTATTCTTGGTTTCCTTAGTTATGGATCCCATCTGACAGACACACAAGCTTTGAGTTCAAGGGATATGACCATGGTTTGATTCTCACCCTGCTCCCCACCCCCAATTCTATAGTAGTCCCAAGATCAATAAGCCAAGGTAACATGCTTCTCTTTTAAGTTTTTGCTTTACAATCCCACTAAGGTTCTGGTAGCTCAA
>JAJPUD010000044.1:1138175-1153508 GCA_023553655.1 Myrmecobius fasciatus | reverse complement strand
TCAGAGACATATGGGTTGCATTTCCCAGGAATATATGCACCGAAAAGGAATATTTGGCAGCCTAAACTGGAGAGGAGTTTCCATATATACAGAACACTTTAGCAAACTTCTGAGACAATGGATACACACTGTCAATTTTCCTCAAAGGCCATCACCTATTTACTGAATAGAATAAAGATGAATTTTAGAAAATAATGCAATGAACTATCTTACCAAAAATATTTCAAGTAGCATAATGCAATAACAATAGCATGTCCCCCAAATTTATTATATGACCCTAAAACCTTTGAAATTGTGTATAATATCCTGCCAGTCATTCTCGACCTTTAAGCTGACTTAGAGTTTAACTGGAGGATCTGCTTTAAAAAAGAAAGATTATCAATCTTATGACAAAGCATAACAGAGACATCTTGTTTGAGTGTCAGAACTGTAATAGATTTTACTCCATAGATAATGTAGAAGACATAGTTTAGCAGGATGGAATTAGACTTGTGATTTTTCTTTCTCTTATTTGTATTTCTATGGCTCATCAATGTTTTAATTAAACTATTTGAAAGTTTGGTAATATAATATTCTAGATTCTATAATATCTTTTTGGCATTGGATTTGGCATTAGCTTAATATTTTTCCAGCACCATGACTATTGGATTGAGTACTCAAGTTGGCTGTGGGTCAGAATTGTCTTAGCTGTAAAGTCAACAGGCAAGAAAAAGTCCTATTTGTATGGTAGAGAATATGAATTCAGATCCCATTTCTAAAGTGTGTTGTTTGTGTGATCTTGGGCAAGTTATTTAATAATCTTACTTGGCCTTCATTTCCTTATCCATAAAGGAAGGGGTTTAGATTAGGTCTCTGAGGTCCCTTCAAGTCAATATGATCCTCTGATTTTAGGAATCCAACAGATTTTTGTTGACATTAGTCAGTCAAAAAGCATTCTTGGGCTACCCACAAACATTTATTAAATAGCAAGTATATTTCTGACTTTGATCTTGGTGCAACAGACTTTGTACTAGGCACTGGGATATACAGAAACAAATTAAAAAATCATCTTTATTTTTAAGAAACTTAAATTTTATTAATGCTGACAATAGGCATATTGATATTTATATATATTCTACATGTTTATATTTGTATACATGCTTATTATCTACATGTAATAAATACAAAGCAAACACACTATAGTTAAATGCAAGGTGGTTAGGGAAGGAAGACATGCTAGCAATTGGCATTAGGGGTTGGATCAAGAAAGACTTCTTTTAGAAGGTGGTTATATAAGCAGTGTTTTCAAAAATGAGAAGGATTCTATGAATCTGGGAGATAATGGCCAGGGCAAAAGCACAGAGAAACATCAGACTCCAAAGAAAATGGAGCATCATCCATAAGGAATAGAATCATCCATTCCGTTTGTGGAGCATACCATCCTAGATCCTAGAGAAACACAGACAGGGATGAAACATTCTCTTTCCCTTAAGAACTCACAGTCTAGTGTGGGAATCAATATATACTCATACAAATAAAGAGAAAAGAGATAATAAGGCAGTATAGGGAAGGGCACATGAGCAACTTGAAAGGAGGAACAAAAAGGATTCATGTGGACAGCTTATGAGTCATGGCAAGCTCAGGGAAGACACTAGGGCTGGTTAGATAGATCTGAGAATCAATTTGAATAGACATAATAATCAAATGCATAGAGGCTGATGAGATCATCAAAAGAAAGCATAAGAGAGACATGAGAAGAGGACTTGGGATAAAAGTTCCAGATGTGAACCCATAGAAGTCATGATATGAATGATCATATAATAAAAAAGAAAACAAGAAGGAAAGATCAGATAGGTAGGAGGGGAGTATTAGGAAAACCTGGAGAAGGAAGCACATCTAAGAGCAGGAGAAGGTAAACAGTGTCAAAGGAGCCAGAAATGTCAAGAAGAATGAGGGTTGAGTAAAAGATTTGGTCACTAAAAGGGTAGCTTCATTTGAGTGATGAGAGAAACTAGAATCATATTATAAAAAGTTGGGAAATGTGTGAGAGGAGAATAAATTGAAACAATAAGTCTAGATAACATTTTTTAGGAAATTGCCTGAGAAATGAAAAAGTATAGGATGGTAGCTTGAGGAAAATGGTGAAATAACCAAATTTTTTTGAGGACTAATTTGAATAGTTATTTAAATTGAATACAGATGAGGTTCACACTAAATATTTTCAAGTAGCTCATGGGTGTATATATTATGTCCAGGATTAGTCTTATGGGAACCAAAAAGTTAAAACTTAGTCCTAAATTCCAGATTGGCCTGGTAATTGTAATTTTCTGGTGGAGAGATGCTTACTACTATGGCAATGCATGGAAGAAATGTGAACCCTTCCCTAGGAGATCCCTTAGTCAACCCATGGAATGAATGTCCCATTCTCTCCAAGGCAAAGTGGGATAAGTATAGCAAGAACTGAGTGGTATCTGGAAACCTAGAACATTTACCTCCATATCTAGACAAATGTGAGAAAATTACAATTACATGAGTGAACCAAGAAACTTGATGGACCCATGGAAGCAAATACTGGACAGATAATTTTGAGAAAGTAGAAAAGATAGGGAACTTAGTAGAAATTTAGTTGTGGAAAAGGGTTTTTTATTCTTATAAAAACCTTTTGATTAATTGTCTCTTCATGTGCATCCACTTTGAAGGAACTGCATATTTCCTGTCATTCCCTAAAATCCCCCATTTATAACTTTCTTTTCCAATTTACTTTCACCTTTTAATCCTGTTTGCTTTTTGTGCTCCCTCTCTTTCTTTCTGTTTATGTAGACAACTGTCTGTGGAGCTTATTGCTCTTTTTCTAATGTGGAGCTGTTTCTAAGGGTTTTCATTTTGTAAAATGACTGCATTTAGAGATAATTTGCCAAACCATTTGTTTTCACATAGAGGAAGTGATGCTGGCTGAAGAAAACAAAAATTCTGGAACATCAGCTTTGGAAGGTAAGGAAATGGTCAAATCAAAGCATTGCATTTATTCCTTTCATCCAATAGCAAATGCTCTTGATCAAAAAGAAAAGGGAAATTCAAAGAAAGAGATGTACCCTAGGACTTTGGAGAGAAAGTTCTTCTGTCATCTAGTCCATGGTGTTCTAGAATGAAGGGAATTGATGCACAGGAAAATCTGCAACCACACAACATACTGAGAATTGAATCTAAGAGATATCCTCTTCCAGAGGGCGTGATATATCAGAAGCAGTAGGACTGAAGCCCAGGCTATGCAATAAGCATGCAAAATGAATAGGTTATGGCAATGTGGTACACATTAAGGCTGCCTTTTAATAGTCAGTGTGAATTGCCTTTTGATCAATTCAGGCTGAATAACTGATATTGATTATGATGTGCTGAAGATGAATGGATCATTGATAGTACTGTGCTTGTTGTAAATAAATTAAGTTTTAAAGAGTTGGGCAAAGAATAAAGGATTTTTTTCTCTAGATATCTTAGTTCTGGATTCCTTGCCTTATACTCATAGCTGCCTCTGGAAAGATGGGAGATGGTAGCCTGCCTTGGGAATAAAAGCAGACATAATCTCATGTTAGAGAGTAATAAGTTATAAACTCCTGCATAAGGATAGGAAAAATTAAATATGTTTAATTTCATTTAATTATATTAATATAATGGTCTAAATTTGGACAGGATATTTTGATTATACTACATGATCATTTATTAGACTTCTCTTTTCTTTGAATGTAGTGCTCCGAAGGGCAACCATCAAAAGGAGCCGTACTGAGGCCATGACTCGTGACTCAAGTGATGAACACTGTGTTGACATCTCCTCTGTGGGTGAGTTCAATCACATAATACCTTTTCATCCTCCCAAACTTCAATGAAAAGAAAGATCTTATTTTTTGAAAAACATTGGGGAAAAAACTAAAAGCAGAATCATGTGGGAGAAAGCAAATGGGTACCACTATGGGGATTTAATATCTACTAGGTGAAAATAATTTAAAGATGATAAAAATGGATGCAGGATATTGTCATTGAGAAACATACTATATCAGGGCTAATAATACAATCCAAACACCACCTACAAATTAGATCCTAATATATATTAGTCCTTTAAATCTATATACTGTCTCTATTGATATGATCATGAAGACCCCAATAGGGAAAGTATTCTACAAAACAATGTTGAAACCATGTACACTAAAAAGCCAATGGGATCCTGAAGTCATTTTTATGACCTGAATAAATAATGAGCAACATAAGATAATTTAAAACCAGTTCCTATTAAGGTTCACTTTCCTAGGTTTTTCCTTCAGTTCCTATTAAGACACCTACCTAATGGACAAGTTTTTCAAACTCATTGAATTAGGAAAAAACTCTTATTCCATTGATTAGATAGATAGAGATAGATAGCTAAACAACTATTGGGTATTTGCCCTGGAGAAAGAGTGGAAAGATAGAGAGAAAACGTTTAATCATTTATCAATAAATCGACAATCAATAAACATTTGTTAAGTAGCTACTACCTGACAAGAAACATGATAGGTCTTTATCCATTTACTTATCCATCTCTCCGTCTATCCATTCATTCATTCATTCATTCATTGATCATTTATTGGTACTTACCATGTACAAAACACTGAGGGGAATAGTAGGATGAGTAAGACATGGTCCTTAACTTCAAGTTACTGGTAACTAACTCATAAAAGATGAGATGTGCTTACTCACATGAAGTAGATTAAATGCATAAAAGAGGCATAAAGTGGTATGGTACTTCAGAGAAAGAGGAGAGGGGAGGAAAGGAGAGAGGAGAGGAGAGAAGGGGGAGGAGAGAGGAGAGGAGGGGAGGGAAGAGGGGGAGGATTTCATTGGCGTAGACAGAAACAGAGATATTTTTATGAAAGAGGTAAAATTTGAACTAAAGAGTGAATAGGATTTTAACTGTGCCTCATCTTCAATTATGCATTTAACTACTACTTTGTACAGAGTTATATTTGTACAGGTTGTTTCTCCAGTAGAATGTAAGCTCCCTGTTGATTGATTGATTATGGGGGGGGGAACATGCTAGATCACAAGATCTATAAAAGCAGTAGGGTGAAACAAGACTGAAAATGGAGAGCCTGCTTATGTCATTAAACAGTGTTGTATAAGATGATTTGGAGAAGTGAGACAGGAAAGAGAAATAATTTAAGAAGTTATTACACAAACTTTGGACAAAAGATAGCAAAAGAACTACAATGATGGTGACAGGAATTAGATTTTGAAGTTAAATCAACAGGATAATGGATGGATGTGTGGAGGGAGTGTTGAAGAAGTCACAGATGATTTCAGGATTTCAAGCATGGCTGATGAAAAGAATCATAGAATTATAGCCTTTCAGAGCTTCATAAATCATCTAGTCTTATTTATAAGTGAACAGGAATCCCTTTGACAATATA
Organism: Myrmecobius fasciatus; assembly: GCA_023553655.1. Classification (NCBI taxonomy): domain Eukaryota; kingdom Metazoa; phylum Chordata; class Mammalia; order Dasyuromorphia; family Myrmecobiidae; genus Myrmecobius; species Myrmecobius fasciatus. Next base: position 1,148,094 of record JAJPUD010000044.1, on the reverse strand, counting down.
TCATATTTGTGGTAGAAACAATATCTTAGCCTCTTCCCCCATGCAAGTTGGGAAATTTTTCTTTAACAGGTAGTAAGAACTACCTTGACACTTGGTTGGCTCAGGCAACTAAAGAATAAGAAACTTTTGATCACACTTCTTCATCTTCTAAGTACAAAACAGCAGCCATGATGAGTTCCAAGGGATGTCTGGTAATTTGCTAGTGGATCACTTTGGATAACTCAAGACAAGGGAGCTTTACACAGCTGACTCAACTCCAGGTGTTTTCAATGCTTGTCCTTATTGAATATCTTTCTCTTGCTATGACTGAGTAAATCTTTTGTTGTTGTTGTTTTAATTGTTGAATTACCTATAAATGCTTCATTTTGTTCTGATACCAAACCTAGACTACCAGAGGATTTTCCTGAAGCAGGCCCAGCCCAGAACATATCATATATGTAAATACTAATACAGCTTCTATTTGAAGAATTGCAGTGGTGGAAAATTCACTTAATCTTTATTTAAGGCTGATTTGAAAGATTAGTATGTGGAAGAAAGGCTGAACTAGGAACTGGGTGATACTTATAGAGGAAAATTTAGGCTTAGTATAAAGAAATTTAACTAACAGAGCTGTCCTAAGAGGTAAATGGGTTTTCCTAATAAAGTTCTTTAAGCAGCGTGGCAGCAAGGATATTGAACATAGTTGGATTTAGAATCAGAAAGAGAAGCTTCAAATCCTGACTCTGTCAATTAACACTTACGTGGTCTTTGGGAAGTTCTTTAATTCCTCTGAGTTTCAATTTCTTCATTGTAAAAATTAAAGTTTATATTGCTTGTCCTTTAAAGTCCTTTTCATCCTAAAAGCAAGGCTGAAAAAAATGTCTTTTACAACAATTGTAAAGGGCATTCATATTTAACAATAGATTGAAATGTATGGGCTTGGTCCTTAGATGGGGCATAGTTTCTCTGAGAGTATGCTCTCTACTATTTCCTCTTCGTTTTTCTCCATGGTGACATTGTCCTCTCCTCCATGAAAAAGAAAAAAAATGATGAGGTTAAAAGATGCTAATGCAAATTTCCTCTGTTGCCTGAGAACTAAAATGGAGACATCAAGTAGCTTTAAAGAATTAGTGATACAGTGATTGTGATGAAAGACTTGGAGTCAGGAATTTTTAATTTTAATTATATTCTTAGAAGTTATGTTATCATGGACAAACCATCAGTGAACAAATGCAGCTCCTGTGCCCCTGCTCTCTGAGCATCATGCTTTGTCTAGATCTTTAATCAGGGCACAAAACACCTAAAACACATCTCCTTGTGTTTATTGGAGCTGAGACTTAGTTTTGCATCTGTTTATTTTCAATCCTATTCTCATTTGGGACAGATAGAACAAATCTAAAGCTTTGGAACAAACTAAATCCAACTTATTGAGCTACTCAGTTAATGTGGATTACAGAAAATGGAAGAAAGAAGGGCCCCAAATTCTAAATGAAAATTACTGAGAATGAAGGTCTTCCAAAAGCCATCTGTACAATTCTACATGTAATTAGAAAATTCAGAGTTTTCCCTCATGTTGCATGAAATTATGTTGGGTTTAACAGATGAATAAAGATGTGAAATTTGAAAATAACCCCCAAAAAAAAACTATATGGGCTCTGAGGTTCCTACAAATTTGAGGTGAATGGTGTCATTAACATAAATGTAGGAGTGAAAAAGAGATTTGATGCAGAATATAATGATTCCTTTTGAGCTTAATTGTGAAGGTTCATATGGGTGGAGACATGTAATTATAAATATGAAATTAGAACTCTTCCCCCCAAAAAAATCAAGGATAGATTTTGGGGGTCTTATTGAGAGTCTTTCAGTGTCCCATAGGGTGTTTCTGGATATCCAGTGAGGTGACATTATTGTGTGACTATCCCTTATCTTATAGATATCTCTCATCTCTTTTAAACTAAAAAAGAAACATGAAATTATGGAAATGGATGAAATCACTGAGAATATGTATAGAAAAGACAGATTAAAGCTGAGAGCAGAGACCTGATGATTCTATCACTTTAGGGTACTTCTTTAAAAGAAGAAGAAAAGTCATCAAAAGAAACCATGGAACAGTCAGAAAAGTAGGAGGGAATGACCCATAGAAAGATGAAATATCCAGTGAAATGAAAGTAGTAATAGTGTTAAAAAGCTTCAGAGAACTCAACAGAAAATGAAGGCAATAATCTTGGACTAAGAAGTTAAGAGAGAACAATTTCTGTAAAGTGGTGGTAGGAATAGAAATCATGGCAAGTGTTTGAGAAATAAAAATAGGAAGCAGAAGAACCAAGTGTAGCCTCATACTCTGGCTACTAAACGAAGGAGAAAGATAGGTCAATAGCTAGAGGGTATAGAAAACTGGAGGTAGGAGAAACCTGGGTGTATTTGTAGGTGACAGACATAACTAATGAAAAAGTAAGTTGAAAAAGCAAAAACAAACAAAAGAAAAGATAAGTAAAAAGGGAAATATTAATGAAACAAAGACTTAAAAGAAGTGAGAAAAGATGAGATGAAGGGCAAAAATCAGAAAGTTACTTTGAGAAGAGGGGAAGCTACTTTTCCATTGAGAATGAAGGAGAGAATATGACAAAGTAAAAAATTTTGTTTTGTGAAAAAAGGCATTTTGAGTACTCTATGTCAAATAACTTTGATATTTTTAGTACAATGAAAGACAAAGAGTGAGGGGAGGGGTAGAATTGAATACTTGAGTTCTCTGTGAAGAATGAAAGTGGACAGCCAATGAGAGATGAAGTAAAGAATTTCTTAGCCACAGGGAAGACCCAGGTCTTCACCTTATTCTCTGGAAAGTGCCTATTACCTTTATGTCATGAGAATTTCTCAGGCCTATTCTTAGGTTGCCCAAAAGTCATGGAAGCCATACTGTTTTGAGGTAATATTAATAGTCAACATTTCTGTGATGCTAGAAATACTTTATAATTTATCCAGGACATTATTTCTGTTAAGATTTAGATATTAGATAGATCAGATATTATTACCCCATCTATTGATGAGGAAATTAAAGTTCACAAATCAACTGAATTGTCCATGATAACATGGCTTCTAAGAGTATAACTCAAATTAAAATGTCCTGACTCCAAGTCTTTCTTGACATTCATTGCCTCTTTAAGTTACTTGATGTTTCCATTTTAGTTCTTGTGCAATACAAGAACTCCATATTATTTTTTCTTTCTCTTAGAGATATTTTGGTATAATGGACAGAGTAGTAGATTGAAGTCAGGAAGACCTGGTTTCAATCCTCTGAGCCTTAATAGATCTTTGACGATGGACAAATTCTGAAAATTCTCTAAACATCAATTTTTTTAGTTCATAAAGTAAAAGAAATAATATCCATAGCACTGTTAAGAGTTCTCCTGAAATTGTCTATTTGAGTTGCCAAAAACAGTGGACACAGAGTATTCAGCAGGGTATGGACATGTCAAAGATGAAGCTTCCCTAAGCTGACATTATTTGTTATTTGCACCCCAAGCTGGACTCTTTCTGTGTCCATGGAAGTCAGGATAGTAACCTGTCAGTTTGGACTAGACTATGAAACTATATGAATGAAACCGTTGTAGATAAGCAGATCATCATATAGTCATAGTCTAGCAGTTCCCAAGGAAGAAGAATGCTACCTTTGCAATCTTACTTATTCATGATTTCTCCTTGGAAAGAAATTAGTCTTTTTCCCACCCTAACTATTCTTCCCCTCCTTCCACAATACTCTCCTTTAGGAGTTCCTCCTCTTCACTTTATTGTAATTGCATAAATATATGTTTATCTTTGGATTGTGAACTCCCTGAAACTGGATTTTCACATGCCTTGTTCATTTCTCTTGTAATAAATCTAATGCCTGTATCATGGATCTGTGATATGTATGTATATATGTACACACACATATATATGCATAGGTTTGTTCAATAGAACTTACCTCACAGAAATGGTTATAAAGTTAAAATGGAACAATGCAAAATATTTTACAGACTTTAAAATTCATGTCTATCATCATCATCACCATCATCAATTTTACTGTTTTACTCTTCTTTCAGGTACTCCTCTTGCACGTGCCAGTATAAAAAGTACTAAAGTAGATGGAGCCTCTTATTTCCGGCACAAAGAGCGGCTTCTACGTATCTCCATTCGTCATATGGTTAAATCTCAAGTTTTTTATTGGATGGTCTTAAGTGTGGTAGCTCTCAACACTGCCTGTGTGGCTATTGTCCATCACAACCAGCCCCTGTGGCTCACCCACCTCCTCTGTAAGTGTAAAGTGTCTGTATTCTCTAAGGCATTTGGTTTTTTTGATGTATTACTAGAAGATCACATTATAGACCCCAAATCTAGCCAACCAGTATTCTGTCTTTCTCAGTGATTGCAAAGAACATCATAAGAGTGGACAAGATATTTACCTTTATAATACTGTCCTTAAAGATTATGAATTTATCTTGAACATTGCCACTTCTCTTTATCAATTAATCACTTAAATTACTTCTGTTTGCCAGAGCTTATTATCTCTGCCAAATAACATTGTCTTTCTTGAATAACTCAACATTCCAAATATCTGTGATTTCATCCATGATTCAAATCATGATCTTTCTGTACCTGGACAGACAATTTACTGAACTGCAGAGGACAAAGAAATTCATCACCCGTTTATCAATTCTTTGAGGATGAACTTTTCCATAATTCAATTACTCTTTAGCAACAGGCATAAAGTTCACCTGATTTAAGGGCCTAAAATTGAATCTTTATCAGATTGGTATGAGCTACCAGAGATTGTACTTTTCCAGTATATAGCTTTTGAGGATTTAGTATCATTTCCAATTCTAGATAAGGCCCCAGAGTGTACCTTACCATAGGGAGAAACCTTTGATGTGATGCAAATGCTGCATATAGCAAGCACCAAAGATTAGTAGGGAATATATATGAAGAGAAAGAAGCATCCTTGAATCAAATAGTGTAGATGACTACATATAAAACTTATGAGTAAGTCCAGGTTGAAGGCAGCATTGAATATTATAATAATATATCCCTAAGCCAAAATACTAGATAGCCTTCCCCATTTCTATTAAAAAATTATCTTTCAGAGAATGATGACACATCCACTTAAAAGTCTAGGCTCTTCATTGTGCCCTGAACTCAACTTCTATTAGGAAATTCCACAATCATAATTAGAACCATGTGTTTGGCAACAATCTAAGCCAAGTCACATCTAGTGATAATGTTGTTGCAGCTTCACTCAGTAGATGGGGATATTTTTAATCTGGGGTCATTAAGGCCATATATGAATTATGAATAAAGGAATAGATATTACCTGCATATGTAATAACATTTGTTTTCATCATTTCAGACTATGCAGAGTTTTTGTTTTTGGGGCTCTTCCTTTTAGAAATGGCCCTGAAGATGTATGGCATGGGGCCACGCCTTTATTTTCATTCTTCCTTCAATTGCTTTGATTTTGGGGTAAGTGCTTTTGAAGCCTGTCTATTCCGTTTGCATAAATGTCAATATTGTAGATCAGTGGTTTGGAGCACTGACACCTAAATTTATAAAACGATAATAACACTTAATTGTTAATGGGGTTTGGAACAGAACAGATAGATCAACCATTTTATTTCTAGAGTCATTAACAATTAGATTTGGAGGTTAGGAGTGGGAAGAGAGTAAAATATTTTTTAGAAAGCCACAAATAGATGTTTGGGGAAAACAATAGAAAATTTATCAAATTCATTTTTATAAGCAAATTTAGATTCAGAAATGAGTGAGGAGACCTTAGGAACTGTCCTTTGGGAAAAAAACAGAGACTTGGTGATATTGATTATTTTACATGGAGATCATAAGATTCTGTGAAGCCATTGGTTGGGGAGGGGGGTAAGGAGTGGAAGAAACATCATCTGGTAGTTTCCCATTTTAATAATCATCCAATCAATCAATTCACCACTAAAGACTTGTTAAATGTTTACTATTTGTCCAGCACTTTATTGAGTATCAGAGATTTAAAAAAAAAAGAATGTGAAACAATATGTATACTTAAGGAATTTACACACACACACATACACTCATGCACATATGTATATTTGAAAGAATTATATATAAACTAAAAATAATGTGACAGATTTAGAGAGATAGGATGCTAGCAATTGTCAGGATCAGGAAAAAAATTCATATAAAGGTAATATTTGACATATGCCTTGAAAAAGGTATTTCATGAGATAGAGGTAAGGAAGAAATACATTTTATGCACAAGAAAAGGCCATTACAAAGGAAATGAGACAAGAGATAAATATCATGTATAATAGGTAGAAAGAAGGTCAGTTTGGCTAAACCTCCATGAGGCTAGAAAAATAAGGTGGGATCAGGTTGTAAGTATCTTTAAAAACCAAATGGAAAAGTCCATATTTGACATTTATGGCAATAGAAAGCCATTGGAGTTTCTTAAATAGAGGAATGGCATGAATGGATCTGCACTTAAGAAAAAGCACTTTGTATAAAACACTTTCCACACAAATAAAGATCTAAACAATTAGAATATCAAGTGCTCATGAATGGGCTGAGCAAATATAATAAAAATGACAATTCTATTTAAATTAATCTACTTAGTGTCATATCAGTCAAACTGCCAAGAACCTGCTTTACAGAGCTAGAAAAAAATAATAATAAAGTTCATCTGGAAGAACAAAAGATCAAGAATTTCAAGGGAATTAATGAAAAAAATGCAAATGAAGGTGGCCTAGCTGAATTAATCCTAAAACGATATTATAAAGCAATAATTATAAAAAAAAACATTTGGTATTGACTAAGAAATAAGAGTAGTTGATCAGTTTATATTCACAAGACACAATAGACAATGACTATAATTATCTACCATTTGGTAAACCCAAAGACCCCAGCTTCTAGGATAAGAACTCACTATTTGACAAAAATTTCTGGGAAAATTAGAAAATAATATGGCAGAAACTAGGTACTAACCAACACCTAAAACTCTATACTAAGATAAGATCGAAATGGGTTCATGACTTAGACATAAAAAGTGATATTGTAAGGAAATTAGAAGAACAAAGGATAATCTCCCTCTTAGATGTGTGGAAAAAGAAGGAATTTATGGTCAAAGAAGAACTAGAGTATATTATAAAATGCAAAATGGATAATTTTGATTATCTCAAATGAAAAAGGTTTTGTACAAACAAAAGCAATACAAACAACATTAAAAGGGAAACAGAAAAGTGGGAAAAAAATTTAAAACCAAGGGTTCTGATAAAAGCCTCATTTCTAAAAATATATGGAGAATTGACTCAAATTTATAAGAATATAAGCCATTCTCCAATTGATAAATGGTCAAAGGATATGAGCAGACAATTTTCAGATAAAGAAATAAAAATCATTTCTAGTTATATTTTTAAAATGCTTTAAATAACTATTAATCAGAGAAATGCAAGTTAAGACAACTCTGAAGTACCATTACACATCTTTCAGATTGGCTAAGAACACAGGAAAAGATAATGGTAAATGTTGGAAGGGATGTGGGAAAACTGGGGCACTAATACATTGCTGGTGGAGTTGTGAACTGATCCAACTATTCTAAAGAGCAATTCAGAATTATGCCCAAAGGCTATCAAACTGTGCATATCCTTTGATGCAGCAGTGTCTCTACTGGGTTTGTTTCCCAAAGAGATCATTAAAAAGAAAAAGACCTACATGTGCAAAAAATGTTTGTAGCAGTCCTTTTTGTAGTGGTAAGGAACTGGAAACTGAATGGATGACCATTAGTTGGGGAATGGCTGAATAAGTTATGGTATATGAATGTTATGGAATATTATTATTTTTATAAAAAAAACAATCAGCAGGATGATTTCAGAAATGATGATTCTAAGTGAAGTGAGTAGAACCAAGGGGAACATTGTATGTAGCAACAACAAGACTATGTGAAAATCAACTGTGATGTACTTGGTTCTTTTCAACAATGAGGTGATCAGGCCAATTCCAGTAGTACTTGGGATAGAGAGAGTTATCTGCATCCAAAGAGAGGATCATGGGGACTGAATGTGGATCATAACAGTATTTTCACTTTTTTGTTGTTGTTTGCTTCCTTTTTTTTTCTTTCTCCTTTTTTTTCCTTTTTGATCTAATTTTTCTTGTGCATCACAATAAATAGTGAATTATATATAGAATAATTATACATGTTTAACATATATTGGATTACTTGCTGTCTGGGGAGGGATGGGGAGAAGGAAGGGAGAAAAATTTGGAACACAAGGTTTTGCAGTGGTGAATGTTGAAATTTATTTTGCATATATTTTGATGATAAAAAGCTATTTTAAAAAAAAGAAAAGAAAAAGCACTCTGACAGCAATGTGGAAGATAGATTAGAATGGGAAGAGATTTGAGTCAGGGAAGCTTTTGCTGTTTTCTGAATTAGAGGTGATGAAGGCCTGAAATAAGAATGTGTCTGTGTTATTAGAGAAGTGGATGTGAGCGATATAGAGGCAAGAAAAAACAATATTTGGCAAATGTTTAGATATTATGGGAATGGGTGTGGGGAATGAAGGGAAGTGATGAGAGAATATGAAGATTTGAGGATAATATGGAATTCATAAACCAGAGACACTAGAAGAATGATGGTATCTTCTACAAAAATAGGAAAATTTGGAAAATTTGGAAGAGTATAATGAGTTCTATTTTGGATATACTGAGTTTAAGATATCTTCAGGACATCTAGTTCAAGAAGTACAATAGATATTTGGTAAAATAGTATTATTGCCCTCTCCAAAGTTGCCAATGTTCTCTTAATTTTCAAAGTTAATAGCCTTTTCTCAATCCTCATCTTTTTTGATATTTTTATTCACTTGCTTCATAATCTTTTCCTCCTGAACACTTTCTTCTAGATTTTCATGCTGCTTCTCCCTTCTGGTTAACTTCCTGTCCTATAGCTTTTTCTTAGTATCTTATGCAAGCTCTTCATTCATGTTCTACCCAATCACTGTGGATGTCCCCTATGTGATTGTGCTGGAGTCTCTCCTGCTTTTGCTCTGTTAACTTTTTACTTTGTAATCTTATTTCTTCATCTCCCAACAGCTTAATTATTCTCTATATGCAAATAATGCCCAGTTCTATATACACATACATGTACACACACATATAAACACATATTTATCATCTATCTATCCATAGTTTTTTCTTGAACAATTGTCCTGTACCATTGAATGCCTCTTAGACATTTCACACTGAATCTCCCTTGGTTGTACCAAATTTGAACATGTTCAAAACATAGTCCTTTCCCTCAAATGTTTCCCTCTTCTGAACTTCCTGATTAAATTTCAGACACAGCTATGCTCTTAGTCACTCAGGCGCACAACTCTGGGGTCAATCTCAACTCCCCAGTATACATATTCAGTAGTTGACAATAAGTTGACAGATTTTTACTGTTATTTCTACCTTTTTCATATCTTTCTTGGGCAGCTAGGTGGTGCAGTGAATAGAGTGTTATGCACCTGAGTTCAAATCTGGCCTCTTATTAGCTTACTTCCAAGCTGTGGGACCCTGGGCAGGTCACCTAACCTATTTGATTCAGTTTTCTCATCTGTAAAATAAGCTGGAGAAGGGAATGTCAAAACCACTTCAGTATCTTTTACAAGGAAACACCCAATAGGAGTTGGACATAACTGAAATAATTAAACATTCAGAACAACAAATATCTCTCATATACCTTTCCCTTCTTTTCCCACACAGGCTCCTGATCTTCCTGCCTTTTGTCTTTTTCCTCTTGCATCTATCTTTCATTCAATTCCCAAGGTGATTCTTTTTTTTTTATAAAGCTTTTTAATTACAAAATATATGAGTGACCTTTCAACATTGACCTTTGAAAAAAAAACTTTTTTTTTCCCAAGCTTTTCCTTTCCTTCCCCCCACC
>JAJPUD010000044.1:1050428-1133175 GCA_023553655.1 Myrmecobius fasciatus | reverse complement strand
ATTAATATAGTCAATTATGTTAATAGTTTTCCTAATATTGAACCATCCCTGCATTCCTGGTATAAATCCTACTTGGTCATGGTGTATTATTCTAGGAATGATTTTCTGTAATCTCTTGGTGATTCTTTTAAGTGTGGTTCTAATCACTACTCTGCTCAATGAGCTCCAGTGACTATGTAAAACTCTTCATAACCTGACCCCTTTCTAGTCTTCATACATTTTATTTCCTTCTATGCACTCTATGACTCATCTATATTAATCAACTTGCTATTCCTTGTAGAGCAATTTTGTTGAGGCCTTTGAAGTTTCCCATGCTCTCTTTCTTAATTTCCTCTGCCTCTTGTTTCTCTAGTTTTCTTCAGGACTAAACTTAAGTTCTACTTTCTAGAGAAGGTTTTCCTGGTTCTACCAATTATTAGTGTCTTTTCCCCTGAAGTTTCCATTTACTCTGTATATCTCTTGCTATACCTAGTTACTTACTTCTCTCATTAGAATGTAAAAGAATCAAGGACTATTTTTATGTCAACACCCATGGAAACTGTTGAAAGAGAGCACAGAGAAGGATGAGAAGTGGGCCTAAGTCAGAACCTTCAGAAATCTCCAAGGGGCATCAGGTGGGGCATGGTAAAAAAAGGAGATTTAGAAGAAGAAGTCAGACATAAGAACAGGAGAAAGTTCACAAAAACCTTAGATAGTATACATGAGGAAAGGGCATTACATGGTGGCATATGTACTAGAGAACTTAAGATGAAACCTGAGAGAAGCCATCATTGGTAACTTTGGAGAAAGCAGTTTTATTTAAGTAATGATATTAGTAGCCAAATTGCAAATGGTTGAAGAGAGGAAATGAAATAGATATATCAAGTAGACATCGTTATCCTTCTAGAAGTTTGATTAATAAAGGGAGAAGAGATAAAGGGGAACCATCTCTTCAAGGGAAGGTTGAAACTAGCAAAAAGTGGTTTTTGGGGGCTTTTCCCCCCAGGATGGAAGAGACATGAACATATTTGAAATCAGTAGAGAAGAAACAAGTAGATAGGGAGAGTTTATAATTAGAGAAAAATGATAATTGAGGGTACAATCTACTGGAGAAATGAGATCAAGGGCATGTGTAAATGAACTGGACTTGGTAAAGAGAAGAGTTGTCTCAATATCAGAGACTAAAAGAAAAAAAGGATGGAGTTAGGAATTGAGGTCAAGAGACTATGGAGATACACAAAGGGAGAAAAGGAACTTCAGAGCAAATGGCTTAAATGTTCTTCACAAATTAGGAGGCAAGGTCCTCTGCTGAATGAGTTTGGCTATAGGGAGGTATAGGTGACTTGAGGAGAGAAGGAAGGTTTTGAGTTGCTTTGGTAGAGATTAAAAGAAGGAATCAGTTGGGGAGGAATCAAGGATTGTCTTTATGTGATGAAAGCCCAGTGGAGATTAGAAAACATAATAAGCACAGCTTTATAAAGCATCATGTGAATATGAGAGAAAGAAGCAGATCATAGGAGTAATTCAGGTTTGAAATTTAATAAGGGATGAGTAATGATAGGGATTTGAGATGATAAGATATTGTAGAGTGAAATTGATTAACTACAAAGTTGAGTTTTGGAAAAGAAAAAAAGAAAAGTAAGGGTTTACAAGGGTTGGAAAGTCTTGATAATGGTAAAGAAAAGGTTTAGGAAGGGCGAGGTATACAAAGAGATAGATTGTAAAGAAATTATAGTAAGACACTTGAGTGTCAGAGTTTTTAATCAAATGGAACACTTAGGGTAATGACAAGATTGAGTATGTGACTATTCTTTTGACTAAGATAGAATGGAGGACTAAGTCATGGTATCTGAGAAAACTAAAGAACCAGAAAAATAGGGTGTTTGAGGTAGTTTCATTGTGACTATTGAAATTCTCTATGGAGAAAAAGTTAGTGAGTCTTCTTTGAGAGCAGTTAGGACATAGATATTGCTACACAATAGCCACTGTAAATTATATTGGATTAAAAAATAATAGACTAAACTTTAAAAGATTGCAGAATTGTGGGAACAAAGGAAGAGTCTGAAAATGGCAGCAAGAAGCAAGGAATATCCAACATTCTCAAGGATTAGTGTATTGCTCAGTAAGCAACTTAAGTACTGTGCAAAAGCTATTAGCCCTCTCTAAATTTCAAGGCATTGAGTCAAGTTTCTCTTTGACCTGCCCTAGGTCTCATCACAAACCTGGTTTCTAAAATCAGTTTCACATTTGACAAAATCCAAAACCCCAAAAAAGTCCTTTGCCTCTTTCCTATTCAGGCTAGTTTGTTCTTTCTCAGTGGTCCCCAATTCTTCATATTATTGCTAAACTCAATATTAACATTTTATTTGCATCACCCATTGCAGCTTAGAAATCTTGAGTTGTAAAAATCCAGCAGTCTCAACTTTGCCCAAAATTGTGATTGTAGATATGTACCGCCATGCTGTGGAAAAAAGATTTTTGAAGAAGAGATATAAGATTACTCGATCTAGAAAATAGAAAGCTGAGGAGGTAAAAGAAGTGATAGGCTAGTTTATATTTTCCCCCACTAAGCATAGATAAAAAAATTATAGATAAAAAGGATTTTATACTGTAGACATAGGGAATTGATATTGAGATTTTTTTCCATCAGAAAGGATTGTTGAATGTCACAATTAATTTCTAATGGAGGAGATTGAATGTTCTATTCTTCCTGCTCTGCCCCTCCACTGGCCCCTGCCCTTTAGGAATAGGATAGTTCTGTGTATGATTATTGATGTAATAATGTTGGGATTTATTGCTAGCACTATGAGTACTGCGGTTTCAGTGGTTTTTATTAAACATCAATATTTCCCTCATTGCCCTCTCTACTTCTCTCATTGAAGCTTTGGTTTTGTTTCCTTTTCTTTTTAGGTCACTGTGGGAAGTATCTTTGAAGTGGTTTGGGCCATCTTTAGACCTGGCACCTCTTTTGGAATCAGTGTCTTGCGGGCGCTCCGACTTCTGAGAATATTTAAGGTTACCAAGTAAGGGACCAGAATTTGAAAACCTACCCATTTTTGACACTGGAATTCCCTATTCCCTGCTGAAGATTCATATTTATTCTTGTGTCTGTTTATATATTTAATAAATTATCCTCTCTTCCCAGACTCAGTGATGAATGATCTAAATGATGAACTGGTAAAATTCCTATGCCCAGTCATTGGACAGAATTTCCTAGAATGACTGAATTTTGCTTCTCTTTTCATTATAAAAAAGTTCGCAAAAGTTCATTTCATGGACTCTGGCTTATGGTTATGGAAAGGGTGGAATTATTGCCTGTTATTTTTCAGGTATTGGGCATCCCTACGGAATTTAGTGGTCTCATTGATGAGTTCCATGAAATCCATCATCAGTTTACTCTTCCTACTCTTCCTCTTTATTGTTGTCTTTGCTCTGTTGGGAATGCAGCTCTTTGGAGGCAGGTGAGCTCCTGCAAGATTCCTAGATTAAAAAGTCCCCAATTCTATGCCATAATTATTATTAAGTATTGATAATAACTACTAAAATAATTAATTTTATTTAGAATTTTAAGGTTTACAAAGTACTTGACATATGTTGTCACCTGTTTCCATGTGTTTTGCATGTAGATATTTATAAATTTGTTCAGATATATTGTATTCTTGGATATAATCCTTGGAAGTAAATATTCTTCTTCTCATTTTACAGATGAAACTGAGAAAGATAGTGGTTAAGTGACTTATCTAAGGTCGTATATTTAGTCTCTGAGGTAGGATTCTAGGAACTATAGACTATACCTTCACCTGGTGATATAACACAATACAATATGATATAATACATAACAATGTATCATAGCCTATATAGAAATATATATATATATATATATATATATCTGTGTATATACATACACATGTGTTCATACATGCACATTTATATACACATGTGTATGTACACATGTGCATCTCTGTGTATGTACAATTATATGTGTGTATATAGTCTTATGGTCCTATTGTAATTAAAGAATTTACTTCTAATTTATTCCCCATTTATTCCCCTAACTAGCCCATCTCACAAATATATTAAATCATATGATACCAGATAAGAAAGTGTGGATGCATCAGTATAAACCCATCACCACTGCTGGAAATATTAAAAATACTTATAGTGATAGGGAAACAGTAGTGGCATCTTTTCATATCAACTGAGAATACATTATTTTCATGGCTTTGTGGGGAAAGTGGCAGAATATTGAGAAAGTAGAAGGAAGAAGAATAATATAAAAGATTTAGGAAATAAGGGAGGGAAATAGAATTTAGAATGTAAACACTGAGGTTCAGCTTGGTTCTGAAGGTCTTATATTGTACCTCTCTCTGATTTCTCTTATCAGGTTTAATTTTAATGATGGGACTCCTTCAGCAAACTTTGACACCTTTCCTGCAGCCATTATGACAGTATTCCAGGTATGAGACTAATAATGAAGACTATAGAAAGTAAGAAATGTGAGTCAAGGTGTGGGGCAGAGAAGGGAAATAAACTACAATCTCTTGAATCATACTGTTAAGAGATTATGTTTCTTTCAGACCTTCAGAAAAGCTGCCATTCCTTTCTTGAAACACTGACTTCTTTTCTCTTCCTGTCTCCTTAAGGCTTTGAGCAGCCTTCCTTAATTGGTTATAATAGTCATTATAATGACATTTTGAATTTCAATAGACCTTTCCTCCAGTAATTTATGATATAGTGGAAAGAATGATGGAATAGAATTCAAGAATTCTGTGTTTTGGCTTCAACTTTGTCACTAATTATGTATATAACCTTGAGAAAAGTCACATTACCTTTTTGGTTCTCAGTTTTCTCATCTGTAAAATTGGAAGATTAAACCATGTGATAATTAAAGTTCTTTCCAGATTTAGAATCTAACTCCCATGAGTCATCTCTTTTATTTTCACTGTGAAGTAGAAATTTCTGATACTGGATCACTCAAAGGGCTCAAATAAACAATTCCATTATTAAAACATCCAATATCTTCTTAGATCACAAACTCTGAGCAATTATTTCTGTTCTGTCCCAGGCTGATTCTTTTATGAAGGCAAATTATTCCATCTTTTGCCTTAATTCTTACCTAGTAGGAATCATCTCTTCACCAGAAAATCAATATTATAAGGGGAATCTGGAACTTAAAACCATATGCTCTATATTGAAATGCAGTTATGAAAATATAAAAGCCAAATTTATGATTTGGAAATTTATCTAGTTATAGATATAATAATTATAGTAATGTACAAATAATAAGAATAATAAATAATGTTTTGAGATATCTACAACTATAATGTGATGTTAAAATATATGTGATTTTTATTGTTGACAGAATCACAGGTATTGCTAATATTATTGTGCTGTGTTGCTTATACTCATAATTGAAAGAAATGCTAAATTTCAGTCAGAGATTCATGAAAATTGGAAGATATGATTCCTTTCCATATCCATGGGACTCCAAGTTAAGAATCCTTGCCTTAGAAGGAGACTAAACGAAGGAAGGGCATATATTAAAGATTACCAACATTTTTAGATTGGGACTTCCCCATCATCCAGGCTGTGGGTTTAACCTTTCTACTCTTGGCCTTGTTCAGATCTTAACAGGTGAGGACTGGAATGAGGTAATGTACAATGGGATCCGCTCTCAGGGTGGAGTTAGCTCCGGTATGTGGTCTGCCATCTACTTCATTGTGCTCACTCTGTTTGGAAACTGTATCCTTTCTTCCAAGTTTTAAGGATATTTTTGATTTGTTTATATTATGAAGAGTAAGAGATGTTAGAGGTAATTGGAAGTTTCCAACTATTCAAGCCAAATTAATCAGTATTTATTTCAATCTTCTCCATGTCCAGAACTGGACTAAGTGCCGAGATATCTATTCAAAAAGGAAATAAAGAGAAAAAAGTATTTTAACATAGCACCTACTATGTGCCAGACATTGTACTAAGCACTTAAGAGATATTGTCTTTTGATGTTTAGAAATTTAGTTCACCAACAATTATTACCTATTCTGCATTAATCACTGTACTAGATTCTGGGGATACAAGGAATTTATAATTTAATAAGGGAAAAGAGAAAGTAGTGTAAAGAAAAGGCCACTCCTGACTAATATTTTCTTTAATCTCTTTCAGACATTTATACTCTAGATCTGGAGAGCAGGTGTTGCAACCTTCTCTAAAACTATGCCAATTAGTCATTTAGTGCAGTTTAATGGAAAAAGTATTAAACTTGTAGTACCAGAGATCTGGGTTCATAGCCTGCATTGCTTAAGTGGGTTACTTGCCATGAGCAAATCACTTAACCTTAGTGAAATTCAGTTTTTTATCTGTAAAATGGGTCTAATACTACTTGCATTATTTATCTTGCAAGATGGCTATGAAAAAAGAATTTTGAAAACTAAAAACATTGTACAAGTATGTTATTATTGTCAGTTTCAATGAATAGGAAACATATGTAATGATTTCTGCTTTCAAATGACAAAAATGATAAAGGTTGTTTTTTTGTTTTTTTGTTTTTTTTTTTTTGCTTTTAAACTGTGTTACCAAATGTCTAAAAGAATCAGTCTTTGTTTATCATAGTCTCCATCTTTAATATTCATGGTGGGATGCATTTCACTGGAGTCTCTTCTGTTCCTAATTTTTACAAACAACTAAAAAAAATCATACTGTCATTACCAAAGGAAAACATTACTGTATAAGCAATAGATCTTCCAAACTATCTTCAAACCGTTTTCTGTAATTTGCAGACTTATATGCTGGCTCGCAACACTGACATTTGCAAGTTAGATAGATTTTAAGTCAGTTAGTGTTCTGTACCTTTTTCCCCTGGAGGAAAAATATGGATACAAAATATGGATACCCTTTTCATGGATACAAGAATATACTTGTAGCATTGTACCAATATCAAAAGTTTTATTAAACTCATAAGTAACAGTTGAAAAATGGGACTTATGAAGATCTTTGAATAGGGAGAGGGTACTACATTAGAAAAACCTATTAGGTTATATAATGACTCTTCTGAAATATGAAGTTGGCTCTGTGTATGTATGTGTGTGTGTGTTTAAGATGGAAAATCATGGCTGACTATCTGGGAATAGTGATCTTCATGTTGTTTTTATGTCTTCTACAATGATTAGGCTGGAGAAATGGAAATGGGAATGATATTCTTTTGCCAGAGAAGGGAGGCTTGACAACCTCCCCAATTCCTCTGATTACACATTTCTCTATGGTTGCTGAGATTTGAAATGATAAGCATTTGGAGTAAGGAATTATCTGACTTCCATTCAAAGTGTGGTACTGGTCTCCCTTTGGTAATCCTGCTGCTTTCCTAATTTAGGGGAAAAAAGGGAAGTCTCATTTCAGCCTCATCAAGTTTTCGAAAGACATTTATCCTTAACATCCCCCAGACACCCTACTGAATGTGTTCTTGGCCATCGCTGTGGACAATTTGGCCAATGCTCAGGAGCTGACAAAGGTAAGGACTGTCTGTCTTCAGAGACCCTATTGTTCCACAATGCCAACTGTGCCAACAGTCCAGAGCTTGTGACCCCATGATAGCCAAGTGGGTATTGGCTAGGTGCAGTGTTCAGGGTGATTGCCTGAACAAACACATCAACTTCTACTTATTATGGCTGTAAGTTTCTTTCTTTGTTAAATACCTCTTGTGATTCAAAGAAGAATAGGGAATAGATAGATTGGAGATTAATAATATTGCAGAAATTCTCTCAAATTGACTTACCACATCAGCCTGAGCCAAGAAAAATATCTTCTTTTTTTTGGATTAGCTTCCCCTCTCAATCCTAAACCACACACTTATGGAATTGGACACAAATCATAGTAAACAGCTCTATCTTTTGCCAACATTTCCCCCAAATATTGGAATTATAAATTAGCATTTAAACAAAATGACTTTGACTTACTGGCTATAATGACTAAAAGGTTGAATCTTTTGTTCCCCCATCTAACTCTCCTGCCATTAATTAGAAGGGAAATGGGAAAAAATGATAAGCTGGATAAAGTGGAGTTGTGTTTTTTCTTGGGCAGTGTTCTAAGGAATCTATACTATGAACTAGATTGTTGTATTCTACTTTCTGATTTCCAAACATACCTTGCTGTCAGTTTATTTCCTCTGAGAAGCCCAACTATATATCTACCTTCCATAAAATTTTGCCACAGCATGGACTTTTAGCTCATCTTTATTTCCCTGCTTCCTTTCACAAAGGTGGCTACTCAGTCTCCCATTCAGAAAATCAAAAATTTAAAAGCTGAAATAAATTTCAGAAGTCACATAGTTTAGAGTAAACTTGCCCACTTCTTTCAACTGATCCTCATATGACTTGAACTAATGGCCCTTTGTTTTCATTTGGATACTCTAGATTATCAATGCTGCTCTTAATCTATGGTACCCAGAATTTAACACAACACCCCAAATGAATTCTGACAATGAATTTAGAGTAGGACTATCATCTTCATATTCCTGAAGGCAATACCTCTTATAATATTGAACACATTGGCTTTTTTGTCCTTTATATAATGCTAGTTGTTGTTGCAGGCAAATTTGCAGGTAACTAAAACCTCCAGATGTTTTAAAAAATATTTACTGTTTGACCACATCTCCCCCATATTATATTGCTGAAGTTATTTTTATTTCATCTAAATGTAAAATGCTATATTTGTCACTACTGAATTTGATTTTCATTGTATTGGATTTTCTCCGTCACTCTACCCTGTCAAAATCCTTTTGGATCCTGAATTTGCTACCCACTGTATTGGATAGCCCATTCTCCTTTGTTCAATATATGCAATTTTTGTGAAATATGCAAATTTGATGATATTATATAAACTTTTATCTATATTATTGATTAAAAGGATAAATAGCACAAGCCTATGGACAGTTTCCTGACATTCTCCACTGGAGATTTTTGGCACATTGATATTTAATCCTTAACAACTATTATTTTATTCTGATCATCAAATAAGTTTTAAATTAATCCAATCATACTATCAACTAATCTATATTACTCCATTTATTCCATAAAAATAGTGTGAGATAGGTTACCAAACTTTTACAAAAATTCCCAAATCAGAAAGAACTTAAAAATATTGATTTAGACAAGAAATAAATGCCATACAGGGCATGAGTAAATTAATATTTCTTAGCATAAAATTCACATTTTCTTCTTGTGAATTAACATCTTTGAGTGGGTAAAAAAGCCAAAAAACATCTTTCAAACTAATAAAGGAGAAAAGGATATAATCTAAGAACACAGACATGTATGCATATCTGACCTGGGAAAGAAATAAGAGGGAGCTTTTGTCTATTCCATACTCTATCTTGCCTGAGGAACATTGGGAAAGCAGGGAGAGAACACCGAAAGATAAAATACAGATGTGATGGTGATAGCAGAAGTCAATTCTTCCTATGGAAAGGGAATATAGTGGGAGCTTCAGAACACACTGTAAGAAGATGTGTTGAAGATCTCACAGGAGGCTTCATCAGGAAAGAGTGGGTATTTCAGGAAATACTCTGCTCCAACCAGGGAAGTGATTGCTTTATGTCCTACTCCCGAAAGGGAGAAATCCAGACCAAAGAAGAAACCTGAGCACAAAGACAAGTTCAATAGGGTAGAGTATATGATTCCAGAAGAATGATATAGCTAATCCTAGGATACATAGGTGATGAGTAAAAGTTTTTGAATATGGCCTGAGTCCTCTTAATCTGGAGATGGAGCTCCAACTTATATATGGGCATGTTGCTTTCCATTGCTTCTTAAATATAGGGCTACTTTCATTTTTGTCTTTATATCTCCAGTTCCTGGTACAAAGACTAGCACATAATAAGCATTTGAAAACTAATTATTGATACTGACACTCTTATGAATTAATATTTATGAAAACCACACTTTTCAGAGAGACTGTAAACTGAATTAGGAAAGTTAGTTTTAGAGAAGATTTATACCCACATGAATAGTTAAGTTGAAAAGAAGAGGAAGGAAGACTATATGAAGGCTCTAAAGAGAAAAAGAGTATTTGTGCATAAATCTCTTGAATGAGAGATTTGGTTCTAGAATGTACTGAAAAGCGAAAATTTTAATTTCTTAGAAAAAGATGACATATATCAGTATTATTCAAATTAAGATTGAATAATGTTGTGGGGAGAGATTAGGAATTCCATTCTGAACTCTTTTTTAGGATCAAAAGGAGAAGATTCTTAGAAAAGGAAAGATGAAAAGATAAAACTAAAATTAGATTGAAGACATTTGGGCTTGAGTAGGCCAATAAGATGATGAACAGGAAGGATATTTGGAGGAGAGTGACTTCAGATTATTGGAAGCAAAGCAGATAGTAGGAACCATGTGCTGGTTTTAAAAAGAGAAACTGCAGAAACATCACAGAATTTAATGGAGGAAAAGAAAAATTTAACGATAACTGAAGGTGACTGGGTTAAACTTGACAAAAAATGGAAGATGACAGAGTGGATTTTTTTTTTTAAACCTCAACAACTTACCATAATAAAGAAAATTTCAAAACTAATTCAAAACATTTTGAGTAGAAAAGAACATGTCTTCATGTACTCTAATTTTCTCATTTTACAAGTAAAGAAACCGAGACCCAGAAAAATAAAGTGATTTGTTCAAGGTCCTACAGATAGTAAATGGAAGAGCTAGAATTTGAATCTTGGTCTTTTGACTCCAAATCCAAATCCATTATTTTCACTGTATCGTGCAGTTATAGAGAGTTAAAAACAAGGATTTGGAACAAAATTTATTATGATTTTAAAAAGCAGGAATTACACACATGATTTCCAATAAGACAACAGTAAAAATTCCTATTCTAAAGAAAGCTTAACAGGTAAACTACATTACGGTCAAAACACCAGAGACAATAAAACAATATCATTTTTAAATATTTATGCATCAAATGGAATGCTTTTTTAATTCTAAAAGAAAAAAGAATACTAAAGTGTAAAAAGATACTAATATTATCCAATTATTGTACAAAACATTAATAAATCTCTTTCAGAGGTATATTTATAAGAAAAATTATAAGAAAATATAGATGATAAGTCATCATTTTCATAGGACTTTGAGGTTTGCAAAACTTAATATATATTATCTCATTTGATTCTTACAATAATTGTGCAAGTAAGTTCTAGATTTGTGGCATTTTCTGAACATAAAAGTTAATAATAAAATTAGAATTAAAGTCATTTTAGGGCAAGCGTCAGTGTGTGCATGTGTTTGTGTGTGTGTTTGTATGTGTATAATATGTATATATAATACCAATGTGTATGTGCATGTATGTATATATGTATATGTACACATATAACCACACACTAACACCATATACTTATATTTAACATTGCAAAGAACCTTTACAAAAACTAACTGTGTACTATACCAGAAAAAAATCATAAATGTAGAAAGGCAGGTATATTTAACATCTTTTACAAATCTTAATACAATTTTAAAAAGTGATCAGCAATGTTAGAAAGAACAAATGATACGGATCTAAATGGAGACTAAATAATAATATCCTAAATAGTGGATAAGTCAAAGAAGAAATTAAATTATAAGGAATAATGAATATTTTAGAGATAACAGTATCAGTGAGAAAATATACTGAAATTTAACATAAATAGCTAAAAACAGAGGAAATCTTATATCCCAGAAAATATATACTAGCAAAATAGGAAGGGGGAAACAATAGATTTGAGTATATAAATTTAAAACTTAGAAATTCAACAAATTATCAATTTCTTTCTCTCTCATTTATATATACAAGTACACATACACACAGAGATGAAAATCCAAAAACAAATAGATGAAATTAAAATAAAAATATTTTTGAAAATATTAAACATCAGCAAAAAACAGACAAAATTATTCCTATTTGCAAAAAAAAATAGAACAATTTCATTCAAAAGCCAAATATGCAGTATTGTGGATAGAGTGTCCTTGTAGTCAGTCAGATCTAGATTAAAGTCCCAATTCTGCTAAACACTGGCTGTGAGATCCTGAGATTCTCCTCTAATTTTTTAGTGTCACTCCCTCCCTCCCCCCACAATCTATTCTCTTAGACCATTGGGGAGGTGGTATTGATCTACTTTGGTAGAGAAAATTCCTCATCTTGAACTTCCCATACCAATGAAATTGTATGTCCTCACTTAAAAGAAAAAGAAAATTTAAATAATCACTGAATAAACTAATAAAGTTAATTTATAGCTCTAGAAAAGTAACATGACACAAAAGAAATTCACAGACATCATGAGCATCTCTCTTTGTTTTTAACAAAAAAAAGCACCTGAAGAAATGATTCAAACAACAATAAAATACCTGAATTGTCTGGGGGTTAACCTGACAACACAGACAAGATTTATAT
Organism: Myrmecobius fasciatus; assembly: GCA_023553655.1. Classification (NCBI taxonomy): domain Eukaryota; kingdom Metazoa; phylum Chordata; class Mammalia; order Dasyuromorphia; family Myrmecobiidae; genus Myrmecobius; species Myrmecobius fasciatus. Next base: position 1,120,788 of record JAJPUD010000044.1, on the reverse strand, counting down.
ATAAATACCAGCATAAAGCAGTTTATATAAGTATAAGAAAACCTAAATAACTGGAAAGGTCTTCAGTACTCTTGTTCATAGCAACATATTGCCACCTGAGTTAATCAACACATTTAGTGTCATACCAATCAAACTACTAAGGAATTATTTTACATTATACAAAACAATAGTAATTAATTTGGAGGAACAAAATATATTAAAAAAACTTCAAATAAAATAATGAAAAGGGGAATGAAGGGATTATTTCTTTCCGCACCTCAATTTGTATAATAAATCAGTAATTATGAAAACTATTTGCTACTGGTTAATAAATATAAGGGAAAAAAACAGATCACCAGTAAACAAAAAAAGATCTGGAAGCAAAATGAAAACAGCAGTTGAGTGTTTGATAGTCACAAAAATACAAATTACTTGAGGGATTACTTCCTATTTGATAATAATTCTCTGAAAATGAAAAAGCAATTTGACAGAAAATTGACTTAAGGCAGCAGTTTTTATCATATATTAAGATTCAAATATATAAATTATATAAATATAAAAGTCACAGCTCTTAAAAAAAGAAAAGAATAAATAAATAAATAAGAATTTTTTAAATAAAAAGAATTTCTCATGCTTATAATTAAGGATACAACTCAACATGTAACCAGACAGTAGAGAAAGAAGAATTTCAAAGACAAAATAAACAATTTTATGCATATGAAAATATAAATTATTCTAAATCAATTCAGCTAGAATAAGAGAAACAATGAGTTAAAATATTAGCATCAAGAATCTTTAATAAAAGTCTGACATTTAAAATGTATAGAAAATTAAAACACAGAAGACTAACAAAGAAATAGGTTTCAAAATAAGAAGTATAGATTGTCAACAGCTGTAGGAAAAATAATATGTTCCAAATCACTAATCATAAGAGAAATGAGTTATTATATCATATCCATAAAATTGGTAAAGATTACAAAGAACAGAAATGGTAAATGTTTGAAAGACTAACAGAAGACATCAATACTAATACACTGGTAGAACTATGAATTGGTATAATCTAAATATTGTGGAAAGCAATTTGGAATTGTGTGAAATGTTACTAAATTATTCATGTACTTTGATTCACTGACTTAGCTATTGGGCATATTATTTTCCCCAAGGAGGTCAAAGAAATAAAGAAGTTAGAAAGGTCCATGTATACCAAAATATTAATAGAATTACTTTCTGTACAGCAAGAAGCCGTAAATAAAACACCATCCATTAACTGAATAATGATTAAACAAATTATAGTTTATAAACATAATGATATAATATTGCATGCTAAAAATTATTAATACAAATAATTCAGAGAAACATGGAAAGCTGTATATGAACTAGTTAAGAGCAAAGTAGGTAGAATCAAGAGAGTGCAGACAGCATTTGCAGTAATGTAAATGAAGATAGCCTTAAAGGATAACAAAATTCAGGGCAAAAACAATGACCAAGGCTGGTTTCAGACAACAGACATTAAAAATATTTCCTTCTTTGTCAAGAAATGCCAAGTCTAGTTTTCAAATGTCACATACCTGTTAGTTATAAATTTGTATCAGATATTTTTACTTATGAATTTCTTGTGAGCAATGGTATTATTGGTATGTTCTATTAGGAAGTGATAGGCTTTTAAAAACTAAGTATATGAATAAAATATTCTAAATAAAATATAAAATGAAGGGAATGATCTTCCTTTTGCTATCTGTTTGATTGCCTGTAACTTCTCACTTGCCCCCATGTGAGATGCATACTTTACTCTCTCTAATTCTTAATAATCTTTAGGAGCAAATCCAAATTTTGAAGCAGTATGGTAGGAAGAATGATAGTCTTGGAATCAAAAGTTTGTTCTTTGAATCTTTATTCATTTATCAGTAGACTTGACCTTGGCAAGCCATTTAAGGTTTTTATGCCTCAGTTTCCTTACATATAAATGAAGGAGTAGTCCTAGATAATCTTTGAGGATTTTTCTTTTAGTTTATGATCCCATAATTCTAATGCTTCTCCCAGTTTCTCTCCCTTTTCTATTACTTACATACTCCCATTGATCAACAAAGCATCATCTAGAAGCTGTCAAGATCAAAAGACGCAGTTCTCCAGGAAAGAAATTACCTGCTTTGTTTTCCATGGCAAAGGACAGCTTTGTTTTCTGTGTAGGATGAGCAGGAGGAGGAGGAAGCCTTCAATCAGAAGCATGCCCTTCAGAAAGCCAAGGAAGTCAGCCCAATGTCTGCACCTAACATGCCTTCTATTGAGTAAGTCTGTGCCTTATTGACAGGCGATCTCCCCTCTCTAACTCAGGAGATTCTGATTTGGCCTATCAGGGACTATAGTTTAAAGTAGACTCAGGGACCATTCACTTGAGATCGATCTGAGTCTCCAAAATGGAAGGAAAAGGAATGAAGAAAGGGAAGTCTCCTTGATTGCAGAATTATAGTTCCTTTCACAACCTCAGTTTTATTGTGGATTTTGCACTTGGTGCCAGGATGTATGTGAAGAACAATGGAAGAAGGGTCTGTGACCAAGGGGGCTGGTATGAGTTTTTGTCAAACACTGGACCTTTCTCCCCTGCCTTGAAAAAATATAATCTGAAGCATATGACTGTTAGAAGGGAAATCACATGGGAATACTGTGAACTAGAGTTTAAGTAACTTTAGAAGATTTCTGTGAGGTTGTACTGGACAGGACAAAAGTAATAATGATAGCTTCCACTTGATAGGAGTGATGGTGAACTTTTAAAGGATGTATATGTGGACCCACTCCCTAAAATTCAAATTCGAAAGAATCTTATTCCACTGTTGTCTTCTCAGTCTATGGCTTCTTACATACTTTTTGTGGTAGGAAATCTTTCTAGAGAAAATGAGAGATGCTTTCATCAAGAGGGGGGATCAAAACAGCTTTTTATTTGAGAGAAAAGACTCTCATTGGACTTTCTGGAGAAATCTTGGAGGATGAAGACAAAGATTGTGGTGTGTGTGTGTGTGTGTGTGTGTGTGTGTGTGTGTGTGTGTGTGTAACAATTCCTGGAGTCCAGGAGATTAGAATCGGCTGTCTTCTCAAAAATAGGATTTTTTGGCAGGGTTAAGAAAATTACTTCAGTCATTCAGAATGACGATCCTAAGGTTCTGGCCCCAATTCAACATGACCATCATATCTTTATCCCTATCTGCCTGTTCATCCTCCCATCCAAATGAAAATATGGAACTAGTGAAGAAAGGCAAGACTAATTATTTGGGATTTAGTTCATTAAAAGAATTTGTCTTGAGACTATCTCATCTGTAAAGACAGCTCATAATTTTTTTCCATAGTTTAAAGAGGAAGAGACTTTCCCATTGCTCCAGTTTTTCTTTCCAGAATCTCCCTTTATGGCTTGGGAAAGAACTTTTCCCAATCTTGAAGAATTTAGTCAGGCAAAGAAACTAGAGAAGAATAATTGAATGGCACCCCCTATCACTATTAAAAACAGAGGAAAGATGAGAACAACCAAATATGAGCTGGACAGCATTTGTATCAGGAAATGGATGATGAGGATAAAGGCTTGGATGAGATTGATAGTTGCAGAGGTCCTTGACCTTTGGCTGTGATGCATATGCTATGTATTGATAGCTGTTCCTTATATAAATTAAAGCAAAGTATATCTAACATCTCTTTAATTGCGCACCTCCATGGGTTAGTGTGTACCTTAATGTATATATAGGAACAGGGCAGCTGAACAAACCCTGGATTATTCAAGAAATTTGGTTTTGCATCTACCTTTCTTTGGAATTATGGGATTACAGAGTCATATGATATATAGTAGAAAAGTGTTCAGACAATCTGTGATCATATCCCAGCTCTGACATTTGCTATTTCTGTGATTCTGGGCAAATAATGGAAATTTTCTGAACCTAAGTTCTCTCATATAGAAGGAGATGATAATTCTCTTGCCTTCTCCATAGGGTTGTTGTGTGGTTTATAAAAGAATTATGCAGTAATAGAATTGTGTGGAGAATATGTGGTTCAATAAAACAGGAATGTAAGGACTCTTGATGTGAATGTGTATGAGAACAAATGAATTTGGAAATGGAGGAGTATGTGAAATATACATGTGTTTGTACTTGACTCGAAGATTATATGTGATCCTTGCCTGGTCATTCTCTCTGAGTGTGAATCTGCTTATATGTTTCTATATTCTTACACACATATCTTTGTGTGCCTGGGCATTAGGATTTCTGAAAATTTGCAAATAGATGGATGGACTTAGTCCTTTTTTTAGTGATTATGCATGCTGGCTGATCAAATGCATTCATTTCTGTGTGACAAATATTACATCTTTTTCTAGCCATATATTGTTACTGCCTTGTTCATTTTGGGGGCAGAGGGAGGGAAGAGAATGCATTTATTCATTTTGATTTATAAACATGTTCATATTAATTAGTATGCAAATTATAGTTGCATGCTGTTTACTTATAGGTAAATTAGAATTTGACTTCTCAATTATGCACAAATTTATACTTTATACTTCCCAAGTCTTTCCAAATCCCATATCCTCTTAAAGCCCAGATTTTTTTTTTGCATTCTTGAAGGAGGGCATAAAGCATGGTATTTTCTCAGAGCATTCTTTACTGTTGGGTGACAGGGCTTCCAGGAAGGGAACAACATCCACAAACCTTCCACTATGTTCAACCATCATACTTTGAAGTCTGGCACTTGCCTACAATAACTACTTTAATGTCATGTACTCCTCTATTTGAGAAGAATGATAATATGCTGTCCTTCTTCTAGGAGTATGATGCTACTGACCCATCAGTAGGATATGCTCTCTGAATTATTATTATAAAGGGTTTTGCTGACCAGGATAAGGGGTGATTATGTGTCTTTGAAAGAGTGACTGACCCAAAAAAAGAATCAATCCCATATCATTGGCTCCACTGGCCAGACAAATTGATGAGCCATTCAGGGTCCCTATAATAGAGCCCTTAGCACTTTACTTCCAATATTCATGTGTCATATGCATGGCTATACCTGAAGTGTTCGCCTGAGTGCTTTGAGAGATTGCCACAGGATCTGATTTGGGAATGACATGTTTATGGGCTCAAAGGTGTATGAATGTGCCTTGTTGCACTGGATATGATTGCGATATATTTAAGAAGTTTACAAGATAACAAAAATAAGTTTCAACATACAAACATTTGAGTGAAAATAATAGTGCCAGTATGGCATGACTTTGCAGCATCTGAGTTTATAGATGGTATAGAATGTTATCAGCTTTTTGCTTGTGCATGTGTATTATACAGACAGGAGCCATGTATTTGCAGATAGTTCTAGGATCCAAAGTATAATTTTTGAGGAATTGGGGACTCGGGTGAATTGGGTGATTTTTAAGGGCCCAAAACAAGCATATGAAATATGTGTGTACATGAGGAGGGGTCTGCCCCCCTCTTTGGAAATATGTTAGTCTCTGTGGGGGTTTTAAAGCTGGGGTGAACTGAACCTGTCCATTTTTCTTTCCCAGAAGAGACAGAAGGAGGAGACACCACATGTCGATGTGGGAGCCACGCAGCAGCCACCTGTATGTGTGTACATGTTTGTGTGTTGTGAGTGGTCATGTGTGGTCCCAGAGACAATGTCATCTTCGTCCTTGCTAAGGACAAAATGATGGAGTGTGTTCTGTGTACAGGTGTTCCATGTAGGCATCTGGGCTTACCTTTCGGGGTGTGCACTTAAGGCACACAGGCTCATGGGCTGTTCTCCATTCCTCTTGGCTTACGAGTGAGCATATGTTGGTCCATTCACGTAGATGGGTCTGCCTCTTTAGGATGTACATTTGCGTGTGCTACGTATGTAGGTGTGAGTTCAGATGTGTGTGTGTGTGTGTGTGTGTGTGTGTTTGATTATTGCAGTTTGTATGAGTGGGCTCATGTGCATGGGGGTCTGGGTAGATGTGGGAACCTATTCTCATTTGCTCTTCTGTGTATGTTCATGTATGTGTGCTCTTTTGGCCCTGTAAGTGCCCCCATGTTAAATGCCCGGTTGTAGTCCATTTAACACCAGGAGGCACTGATGGGTTAGCACCCAAGGGTTCAGGTGGCCCTCCTTTGGTGTTGGGTGGCTTTGCTAGCCCATTCTGGTGGAGAGGGAAGCTTGCTATAACTCTACCTCATTTTATTAGACACCACCATGCACTAATTCTGCCTCCTTTGCTTGTGTCTAACATTGAATTTTCAGTCTCTTTTCCTGGTGGCATTAATTATTGTGAAGCAGCACCCCAGTGGAGGGGCAGATAGAAGGGAAGGGGAGACGGCTACAGAACTGAGGATTGGATTGGGTGCGACTGAGTTATGAGAGGGAGAGGGCTAAAATGTTCAAGTGGAGAGAGGAGAGAGAGAGAAGGGGAGTGACAATGAGACAAAACAAGATAGACAGTCAATGGGGGGGGGGAGGATTCTTAGACCCAGAGGATGATGGAGCTCAACCCTGAAGCTGGTGGTTCTCTCCCGCCCACCACAGCTTCCCCGTCTCGCTCCTTTGTGATTGCAAATTGACATCAGGCTGAAAAAAATGCTATCCCTGGCACATGAGTTTGGAACCATTCCACATTTATTCACATACACACACAGTTTCTTTTTGCTACGTGGGCTTATGTCTTAATGTGCTTCACGTTTACAGGTTCTGGGCTCTCTCCCATTTGTCCGTCACCATGCACCCCACCCTGTACCTGCCCTTTGAGGGCTGCCTCAGGGCCCCATGCTTGCTGTTTGCCCCAACTTATGCACTCGAGACCCTAACCCATCCTTTTGACTTGTTCCCCTTTGTCAGGAGGGAGAGGAGGAGACGTCATCACATGTCTGTGTGGGAACAGCGCACCAGTCAACTGAGGAGACACATGCAGATGTCCAGCCAGGAGGGTATCAACAAGGAAGACGCCCCTCCCATGAATCCCCTCAACCCCCTCAATCCCCTCAGCCCTCTCAATCCTCTCAATGCACATCCTAGTCTCTACAGGAGGCCCAAACCTTTGGAGGGTTTGGGACTGGAGAAGTTTGAGGAGGAACCTGGAAACCGTGGGGACTTTCATAAGGGTGAACAATCAGAAGACCAGAAGAGTCCTATGTCTAGGCCCAGGAGGGAGCAGCAATGGCTCTCCAAGTCGTGCCATGGAAACTGTGACCCAGCAGAGCAGGAATCAGGAGCTGGAGAGGCAGTGGTGGGCTTTGAGGAGCGGGCCCGTCACCGGCAGAGTCAGCGCCGTAGCCGCCACCGGCGAGTCCGGACTGAGATGAAGGAACAGGCTTCGACTGGTGAAAGCAGATCTGGGAGCCAGGAGAGGAGCTTGGAGGAAGGGATGACAACCGATGGGGAGAAGAGAAGGGACTCTAAGGGCAATCAGGACGGCAAGGAGGTTTCTATTCATGAAGAAGAGAGAAGCAAAGAGTTAAAAAGGTAATTTGAAATAATGCTCTAAATGGGGGTGACATTGACCAAATAAGATGACCTTCTTTAATCTTTGTTCTATTTCTGATTTAATATGTGATGCTGGGCAGTCACTAAACCTGTCTGTGATTCAATCCCCACTCACAGAATGAGGATTAAATACCTTTCTTCTTGCTTTCTACCTCACCAAGTTATTGTGACAAGAAACTAAATTAATAGAAGACAAAATATTTTTTAAAATAATTGCCATATTTTCTTAGTCCTGTTTCCCAATGTCTGTTGCCCTTCATATTAAGAACATAAAATATTTAAATATCTGTTTCTTGCATATACATTCAAAGTTTACCCCACACCTAGGTACACTCATTCAACAAATCAACCAACAAATTTGTGTAAATGTGCTAGATGCTGAAGATTCAAAGATAAAAACTCTCAACAAAACTCAAAATAAAATAATCCTGGTCTTCAAGGGCCTTACATTGTATGGGAAAGAAAAAAATGCATACACATATAAATAGATATTATACACACAAAGTAAATACTAAGAGATCTAAAGAGCTCTAATGGCAGCTGATGAGCTCACTGAGGGAGAGGATATAGAAACAAAAGAGAAGGTGGCTCAAGATTGAGCCTTAAGGTACACCTGCCATTTGACACTGAGACATGGATGGAAAACAAAGTGAACTGAGAAGGAATAATTAGAGAGTAGAAAAAGTGGCTAGTGTTAACTGCAAAGAGGCCAAGAGGAATGGGGACTGAGAAAAAGCTATATTTTGCAATTGAAAGAATACCAGTTATTTAGAAGAGAGAGATTTCATTTGATTGATAATGTTATAAGCTAGACTATGAAAAATGAGTAAGACAAATGGAGGCAGATGTTTTTTTCTAAGAGTTTAGCTATGAAAAGGAGAGATATAGAATGGACAATAACTTTAGAATGTATTAAGACCAAATTAAGGTTTTGTTTGTTTTGTTTTTGCTGAGGCAATTGAGGTTAAGTGACTTGCCCAAGAGTCACACAGCTAGGAAATGTTAAGTGTCTGTAATTAGATTTGAACTCAGGTCCTAGTGACTTCAGGACTGGTGCTCTATCCACTGCGCCACCTAGCTGCTCCTAAAGCTAATACCTTTTGAACAATGTTTTTTAAGAATGTGGGAGATATGGCCATGTTTAAAGGCAGTATGTAAGAAACCAGTAGACAAAAAAAGACTGAAGATTAAAGTGGATGGTGTAGAAAGGGGGCGAGCTACTGAAAAATGAAGTGAAGAATGAGACAAAAGACAAATATAGAGGAATCGGTCTTCTTAATGAGAAAGTTTACCTCTTTATTAGAACTAATAAGTAAGTAAGGAGAAAATGGGAATGATGTGAAGTAGTTTTGAGATGCTGAATGCAGGAGAAGAGAGAGATTATGGCAAATATCTTCTCTTTTCTCAGTAAAGTGTTAGGTGAGGTCATCTGCTGAAAAAGGAAAGGGAGATGTGGGAGGTTTAAGGAGAGAAGGGAATTATTCGAACATCCTCTGTGGGTAGTGTGAGAGTCATTTAGGGAATAGTAAAAAGATTGCCATGAAGAAATGCAGGTCAGTTGAGGTTGGCTAACACAAATTTGTAGTGGACCCTGCCTACAAGATTGTATAACTTCCTTCTGTACTATGCCACAGCACAAGCACAGGAGGAGGATGCTGGTGGGAGTAATTCTGCTTGGGGTTTGTAAAGATTTGAGCAACAAGGACAGTATGGAAAAAAATGTAAGAGTGGAAGACAGTATAAAGATGAAATGGTTAACTACAGAGTCAAGATTTGGAAGAGAAGTGAATGCAGAATGGGAGGGAGGAAGGGGAGCTGATAGCCTGAAAGAGCCCTGAGGTTAAAGAGATTCATGATCACTGTGAGGAAGCAAAATATGTTTAGGAAGAATGAGATACTGGTAGTTATGGAATGATAGAAGATTATGGTAAGAGAAAGGAATATCAAAGTTCTTTATGGTGGAAATGGAACACTTCTGTGATTTAATGATAAGATCAAGGGTGTGATCATGCCTGTATGTAACTGAGATAAAGTGAAGGAGAAGATAATGAATTTAACTGAGAAGTCAAAAGTGTTTGGAAGCACAACTGAATGTATTTTGAAGTCTCTTGCTGCAATGAGAGGTGTTGGATTGAAAAAGAAGGTTGAAAGCTGAGTGCTCAATTCCCTGATTTCTCAATGAAATCAAACGAAAAAAATCATGAAGATGAAAGACTAAATGCTCTATTAGAATCCATACCATGTCTTTTTAGGTTGGACTTAAAGTCAGGACACCTGAGTTCAAATCCTTCTTCATATACTTAGTAGCTACATGAGCTCAAGCAAATCAGTTAACAGTTATCTGTCTCAGTTTCTTCATCCATAAAATGGAAATAATAATAGCCCCTATTTCTCAGGGTTGTTGGGAAAGATAATATTTGTAAGGCATCTTGCAAACCCAATATGCCTATTATTATGACTAAAAGCATTTTTCAGGGAAGAAGTATAAGATTCCAAAGTAAATTGTTATCAAAGCCAGGCAAAGAACACCAGGTCAGATCTCCTCATGCTGCCTTTGTTGCCAGGGCTTTGTAATGTATATGTACATTATATGTCTATCTGATTTGTTCCTTATAGATATTATTTTCATCTTATAGATGAGGAAAATTAGATTAAGAAAGTTAAAGGATTTGTCCAAAGTCACATGATTAGAAATTGGGAGAGGGAGGGCTAGGAATTGGAACAGAATTTTTTGCTCCAAATGCAGTACTCAAATCTCTTATGAGATTTCTGGAGCAGAGGTGGCAAGCCCATTGCTATGTGGTATAGAGGAAAGAACTAAAAAATAAACATTACCATCCCAATGCTCCATCTTCATGAGTGGTTGAAGTAATCTTTGTGGAGAACATCAGTGTATGGGGATCACCCTCTACCCAGTGCTTCTAGCTTTTATCTGTCTTTTCAGCAAATGTTTTTTTCTCCCACAGCCTATGATTCTCTTTTTTTCTTTCTATATTTTCTTTCTCCTTAAATGCCAACTTCTTCTTCCTCCTCCCTGACTCCAGACTCAAAGACTCATAAATCCATTGTTAAAACATTTTTTAAAAAATCATGTAATCTTAGAATCAATTAAGAGAGATATAAATATTCAAATGATTCTGTTATCTCATCATTGTGGATCCTGGTTCTTTCACCTTCTATTTGTGTGACCTTTGACAAGTCACTTAATTTTGTTAGGTTTCACTTTCTTCATCTGTTAAATAAAGGGTTTTCACAACAACCCTGAGAAGCAGGAGCTATAACTATTTCCATTTTATGGATGAGTAAATCTTCGTTTTTTTAGTCCTAAATTCTATACAGTGATAGAAATCATTACCCATACATATTTGCCTAACCACAAAATATGAAATGGGTTGGTTCCATGGTAAAAAAGAATGATGGCAGGTAGACAGTCAATATGCTCCATCAGGTTCTTATTAGAAGAAGGAAACAAGAGAGAAAACAAGGAAGAGAAGCAGAGTGCCCAGGAAAATGCACTGGAAATTTACTGGACTCTGCACTATTATACTACATCTAGAGGATTGAGTTCCATTCTGCAGAATATTAGAAGGACATTAACAAACTAGACTATATTTAGAAGAGGGAGATGAGAATGGTGACAGGATTGGAGGCCATTTTTAGTATATAAGAATTGACTAAAAGAACTGAAAATGTCCAGCCTGGAAAAAAAAATGATTGTAATGGGCCACTTTGATAGATGTTTTGTTAGATATTAAGTGTTGATAAATGTTAAGTGTTTGAAGTATAGTCACTTAGAAGATGGATTAATTATTGACTCAGAGAGCAGAACTAGGAGTGATGGGTCAGCAGAGAATCATTTTTAGCCTAAGGAAGAATGTCCTAACAAGTAAGCTGAACAAAGCAGAATGGGGTTCCATGAGGCTAGTGAAAGACCAATTGTCTGAGATATTGTGCAGGGGATTGCTGTTCAAGCATGGGTTAGCTGGATGATCAATGTGGTGCCTGTCAAATTAGAAAGTCTATGGTTGTTCTGCCAAGGTTCCCCATCCAGAAATGAGCTTCCATTCCTATTTTAACCACCAAATCACTGCACTTCTTTCTCCTTTTTATTTTTTACCTCTCATTTTTCTTCTCAGAACTAACAGCCTTATGGTTACGGGAGGCTGTGGGCTATCAACACCTGTTGACGAAATGCGGACCCCCCTGGTCCTCTCTCATCCAGAACTAGAAACAGGAAAGGACATCAGCCTGACAGAGCAGGAGCAGGAGGGGACCAGTGAACAAGCGCTTTTAGAGGATGTGCAGCTGGATGTGGGTCGGGCTATCAGTCGCAGTGAGCCTGACCTTTCCTCTATGACAACCAATGTGGAGAAGGGCATGGAGAGCACTAGTGTTGCTGTCACCATCCCTGATGTGGGCACCTTGTTGGACTCCACTGTGGTGCATAGTGAGTATATTCTCCTATCCTGTTGATTCATTTACTGTTACAGACTTTTCACTATGTGGCCTGCTTACTCTTTTCTCTTGATCATCTAAGTCCTGGAGAAGTAGGAATGGGTATAGTGTATTCCATAATCTCTACTTGTCTTTTATTTTCAAAGAGGGCCATGACATTAGGGAGGTGATGCCCTAATATGCAAGTGAATTGGATTTAAGTGAGGGAGGACTATGAGAAGTCACCAGTATCATTTTATTCTCCAGTCATCTGCATCCATGAAGCTAGTGAAAGACCAATCTGGTCAGATATAGATAAGGACAACTAGCTATGGCCCTCACACCTAGAGTTCATCTAGTTCAAACTCCATCCTTAAACTAATCAAAGACAGAGACATGAGATCACTTCTCATAGAGGTTGTCAAAGGTTGAATCAGTCCTCAAATCTAGGTTATCGGTTTGGTTCTTTTTGTTTGTTACACCATATTCACAAAATGTGGTAGAAGGACCTTTCTTTAGAAATCTTTTCAGTCAACTTTTTGAGCATAGCTCCAAATTGCTCTTCAGAATGGTTGGATCCGTTCACAGTTCCACCAACAATGTATTAATGTCCCAGTTTTCCCACATCCCCTCCAACATTCATCGTTATCTTTTCCTGTCATTTTAGCCAATCTGACAGATGTGTAGTGGTACCTCAGAGTTGTCTTAATTTGCATTTCTCTGATCAAGTGATTTGGAGCAACTTTTCATATGACTAGAGATGGTTTTAATTTCATCATCTGAAAAGTGTCTGTTCATATCCCTTGACCACTTATCTATTGAAGAGTGACTTGAATTCTTATATATATGAGACAATTCTCTATATATTTTAGAAGTGAGGCCTTTATCAGAACCATGAAATGTAGAGATGGTTTGCCAATTTGATGCTTCCCTCCTAATCTTGTCTGCATTTGTTTTGTTTGTACAGAAACTTTTTAACTTAATATAATCAAAATTATCCATCTGGTGTTCAATTAGGAGTTCCAGGTCTTCTTTGGACATAAATTTATTCCATCTCCACAGGTCTGAGAGATAAACTATATTACGTTCCTCTAACTTGCTTACAAAGTCCCTCTTTATATCTAGATCATGAACCCATTTAGATCTTATCTTGGTATGTGGTGTTAGGTATGGGTCAAGCCCTAATTTCTTCCACACTAGTTTCCAATTTTTCCAGCAGTTTTTGCCGAATAGTGAGTATTTATCCCAAAAGCTGGGGTCTTTGGGTTTTGTTCATGCTCAAAAAGTTGTCAAACTGTGCATACCCTTTGACCCAGCAGTGTTTCTACTGGGCCTATATCCCAAAGAGATCTTAGAGGAGGGAAAGGGACCCACATATGCAAGAATGTTTGTGGCAGCCCTTTTTGTAGTGGCTATAAACTGGAAACGGAAGGGATGCCCATCAATTGGAGAGTGGCTGAATAAATTATGGTACATGAATGTTATGGAATATTATTGTTCTGTAAGAAACGACAAGCAGGACGATTTCAGAGAGGCCTGGAGGGACTTGCATCAACTGATGCTGAGTGAAACGAGCAGAACCAGGAGATCATCATACACAGCAACAACAGTATTACATGATGATCAATTCTGATGGACAAGGCTCTCTGCAAGAAAGAAGTGTCTCAAACCAGTTCCAATTGTTCACTGAAGAAAACCATATACACCCTGAGAGAGGGATATGAAATATGGACCACAATGTAACATTTTCATGATCTCTATTGACATTTGCTTGCATTGTGTTGCCTTTTTCTGATTTTCTTTTTTTTTCTTGTAGATAGGATTTTTCTTGCATAACTTGTCAAGCATTTCAACATTATTAACATGTAGTGGACTTCCTGCCATCTAGGGGAGGGGAGGGGACTGGGGGTAAAATTTGTAATGGAAAGCTTTGTAAAGATCAATGCTGGGGAACTACCCATACATGTTATACAAATAAAAAGCTTTAATAAAAAAAAAAGAAATCTTTTCAGTCTAGAAACTCAGTTTCTATAATTAGATTTAAATAGCTTTCCCTGGAAACTTCATAGAGTCTTGACATAATCATGTAATCTCTTGTTCACTCTTCCAAATCCTCTAGATTAGGAGACAGATATCACCATTACGACCCAGAAAAAGAAAATTCAAAAATAAAATAATCCCACCCAAAGAATCTACAACCTAAATTCCCTAATTACTAGACTATTTCCAGAGTGTCTTTATTTCCTTCCTTCCTTTATTCTTTTCTACTTCAGAAATTCTTTCACTGCCATTATTTCTGCTTTACTCATATTTTTTTCCTCCTATTCCTTTTTCGTCCTTTCTATTAAGTCAGCTTCTTATTCATGGTGTAGTGTATGGAATCAGAGAATGAATTGAACCAAATCCCATCTTTGATAATTGCTACTTTAATGATCATGAACAAGTCACTTCACTTTGATAGACCACCTCCCCTGTAAAATTAGGGGGGCTGGACTAGATGGCCTTGAAAGTTCCTCTCTGCTTTAAATTGATGATCCCATAAGTCAAAGGAATTTTGGAAAAGTGAAATCTTCCATTCCTCACAAATCGCACAAGTATTTCACAGGATTTCAGCTCTAATGGCTTCTATTTCCATCTAGTTAAAAAATTAGAAGAATGCTTGGTTTTATCTTCCAGGAGAGAGATTTGAGATTTGAAACTTAAGTTTTGGATATTAAATCTTACAATCTAATTCTAATTCTTATCTTGAATAGAAAAGGATGAAGGTGGAAGAATATGGAAGGCTATAGACTGGGAAATAAGTGAGACTGTGCAAGATCTTTTTTAATGGTTATAGAATAAAAGGAATTTAGAATTGGGAAGGCCTTAAGAAGTGATTTTGTTCAACTCCCTCATTTTATAGATAAGGGAACCTAAGTCCCAAAATATTATATAACTTACCTAAAATTGCAAATCTAATTAGCAGCATAGCTGGAAATTCAAACCAGATTTCCTGATTCCTAATCCAGTGCTGATTCTACTATGTTATAGTGCTTAAAGACATTAGAAGTTAATTCTTAAAACCATGAAAAGCATGGTGTTATTAGTAAGGGGAAGATCAGGGCATATTAGGCTGTATTATTACAAAGCCTTTCTGATAACTTTTTGTCACTTAACACCCTATTTGACAGGATACAATAGCTTATCATATATCATATAAATATTATATGTTTATGATATAACTTTATAGAATCCTGACATAGTCATGCAATCTCTTTCCAGTCTTCCAAATCTTTCAGCATAGGAGGATTATAATATAATTTAAAATGATATAACAATATTTTAGCATTGTTGATAATATAACTTTGGATGATCAAACACCTATCCCATTCTGATAGTGTTAATCTCTTTTTGGCTAATTTGATTAGGAATCTGTTCCCTAGTTTTCCATTGTGGTACAGAAGATTACAAATGACAGGTGGAAGACTAAGGGGGAGTCAGAGTAAATTTTTTAGTATTTGCCTCTTTCATTTTTGTTCAGTGACTTATGGAGGTTGCCTTCCTCCCTACATTTGCCCAAAAGCCTACAACCCTGACCAATGCTTTTTTGGTAGTTGGCGTAGTTTGCAAATGATCCCGTTTATTTCTCTTGCAGTTAGCAACAAGACAGATGGAGAAGCCAGCCCCTTGAAGGAGGCAGAGATTAAAGAGGATGGAGAAGAAATTGAGAAAAAGCGAAAAAAGGAGAAGAGCTCAAACACAGGCAAAGCAATGGTGCCCCATAGCTCCATGTTCATCTTCAGCACCACTAACCCGTGAGACACGCTGCTTTATTTTCCTTCTTTTCGTGTGCTCAGGAACAGTTACATGGGAATAAGGTGGGGAGGGAAAAATTAAGAGGCAGCAAAGACTTGGACTTTTCTAGACTTTTCAAATAAAGAGTGACCCATTGTCTTTAGCCTTCTGAAATGTGAGAAAATGCCATGCTGTCTATTAGTTGACTTATAGAAATAAACAATTTATAGACTATGGACCAACCTAGCTAGTGCTTGGAGGCAAGAAAGAATAAGGAATATATTAAGAGCTGGATATCAAGAATAAATGGAGAACAGCACATCTAGATGTTCTGAGTTTACTCTCACTGGCTTCAGATGTTTAAGAAGACTCAGATGTGCTTACATATAATTTGTGTCTTGGATTGCTTATTGTAGCCTTTAACCAATCTGATTGCCTTCCCCCACTGGGGTATTAAATCAACAATGGTGCCTGGGAAATTAAATTGCATTCCCATGTGCCTTATGTTGGCAAAAGTCCAGCCCAATGAAGGAGCCTAGAGTCTAGGGAGCCAAGGGGGAGGGCTAGAGTGGAGTGCCAGCTCATTGGTGATTTGGCTATCCCACAGGATTCGAAGAGCCTGCCACTACATTGTGAATCTACGCTACTTTGAGATGTGCATCCTTTTGGTTATTGCAGCCAGCAGCATCGCCTTGGCTGCTGAGGATCCGGTCCTGACCAACTCAGAGCGGAACAAAGTAGGTGAATGTGAACTGCTCACTAATCTTTTCCCTAACTTGGGGTTCCTTCCTTGATCTGCACTTTTCTATCCTTTCCTTCTGTTCTCTCCTCCTCACCATGTACCCCCTTCTGGAATCCCTGGGGGACAGATAAAGGGAAAAAAGCTTTACAATTTAGAAGATTAATCATTGGGAATAAGGTATTGAAAACTTTTTATGTCCCTGGCCTTTTTCATCTCCTTTAATCACAGCAGGATGTTGAGAACACTAGGGCTTATACCTCCTCAGGATCTCACTGATGTTATTCTCTTTTTGTGATTAGGCTGCCAAGTGACCATCAGTGAGGCAAGACATGAGTCCAGCACAGATTGAATATGTGTCTATGTCTAAACATCGGGAGATAGAAAAGAATAAGTCAGAAATTAGAAATATTATAGATGCCAGGAACTTTAGCTAGACAGGATTGGAGGAGATAATGAAGGTGAGTCATTTCATTCCCAAGAAGTTAATGCCTTGGAGAATGAAATGTTCTTTTAAAAAGAAATAGATTACAATATGAAAACGATGAAGAAAAAGGCTATGAAAAAAACAGAAGAAACTAGCAACCAAATGTTTAAGGTGGTTATATCACAAAGAGAAGAAAGGGAACCTAAAAGGTAGTTATGTCTACTCTGAGAAGAAAGTAGCTGATTATTCTGAATGAATGTTGATAGAGGTATATAGGTCTGTCAAGGGAGAATCATACAGTAAGGGTCAAAATAAGAAGAAACAAGTAGGGGTGCTTGGTTACTTTTTGCTGAGAGGTATTTACATACATTTATCTTGATATGAAAACAACAGTAGGAAAATCTACTGTCTAATGTAGAATGTAACCCAGTTATGAATTGCACCTCACTGTCTGGCACTTATCAGACTAGATGACTACTACCCCCTTGCAGTGATTCATGGGACCACACATATTGCTGCAAGAAGAAACTGAGAAAGCATTCCTAAATATTAGTAAGTTTGGGACAAGAAAGGAGCAAAGAAAATGCTTTTGTCACTTCCTCCCTTCTAAACCAAGACCCTTAAGAAGAAAAAGCCAGATTTTAGAAATGAAGGATTACTTATAAAGATGGTGTCTGAGAACAGATTTTGAATTTTTTGACCACAGAGTAAAACATAAGAATCATAGGCTTCTGATAAGAGCAGAATGTATCTCACTAGGACTGGTAAAAACATATTTGTCTGGAATATATCAGATTTAATCAAAAAAGCTTTTTAAAGAAAAAAAGGAAAGGAGAAAATTTCTACAAATGTACAACAAGTTAAATACAACAGAGAGAAGGATTATTGGAGGAAAATAGTAGTAGGGGCAGCCAGAAACTCACAGGATGCAAAATTCAAATACACAAAGTGTATCAAACAAGATGAATTATATAGATTCTAATGTAAGGGGCTAGGTTGAAATGAGTTCTATGACTAGACTATAGTTCTGGAAAGACATGATTTATTTAAAAGAGAACAGAGAATAGAAGCCAGTAACCTAGTGTTTGACAAGCCAGCAATACAGATGGGTTAAAAAAGGAACTCCCTGGAAAACATTCTGGAAGAAAATAGGCTTAGACCAATATTTTATACCATAGACTATGATTCAAAATGAACACTGACCTGAATATAAAGATCATACAATAAAAGAAAGAAGCAGTTCATATTTTTTCATTACTATGGGTAAATATATTCTCACTGAAATAAGCTATAAAGATATAAATAAAAGATATAAAGATAAACTTTTGATACCATAAAACTGAAAAACTTCTACTGAAACAAAATAAATGCATCTAGGTTAAAAAGTGAAGAGACTGAATAAAATTGCAAACTATAACCATCTAAAAGAATGTTGTAAATCATTAATTTTTTTCATACCACATATTTTTATTATACCCAGAAAATTGGCAGTGTATGCAGAATTATGAAAATTATATACAGAAAACTGACAATAGTGACAAAAGATGGGAAAAGCCAACATTGGAGGTGTAAAGATAGGAACACTAGTTACATTGTTGGTTGAACTGCAGATCAGAAGACTTAGCAGTTATGCAAATAAAGTGACTAAAAGTCCAATCCTTTTGACTCAGAGATTCCTCTATTAGACATATATTCTAAAGAGATAATTAATAAGAAGAAATTCCCTATATACATTAAAATACCTCTAGTAGTGTTTTTTACATGTGTTAATGATGATTTCATCCTTCAAAAAGTTGAACTATTCAAGAGAAATTTCTGAATCTCATTTTTATCAACATGGAAGAACTTGGGGCTTGGGATACAAATAATGGAAATCTTGAGAATAAATAACCACTGAAGATGGAAAGGAAGCCCAGACATAGTCTCATATATATTAATATCAATATCTATATCTATCTTGATATTGGAAGAACAAACTTTGAAGCCTTAGAGAAATAAAAGGTAGAAATTCTATACTGAATATTAGCTTAAAAGAGAATGGAAAGCTCTTAAACATTACATTCTAATGATAGAAAAAGAAACAATTCCACTGAAGAGGAAAAAAAGTTGTCTAAAGAGATCAATGTTGATGCATAGAGACTAATTTAGCTTTTGAAGAGATGTGTATAAAATATGGACAGATAAAAGAGGTAATCTGCTTCATGATAACATAATATGTAACAATAGCATTAAACATTTTGAGTTCATTATGTGCTGAACCTGGTAATGAAAGCCAAAAACAACCAAAAGAAAAGTTTTATTTTCACTTATACATCACCAAGCTGTCTTCAATAAGTTCAGGTTACTAGACTCAAAGGAACATGGCAGGGTACTAAAAGAATGACTAGGTGTGACTGAAGAATTAATGACAGGAATCTGTGCAAGATTGTAAGAATCTCAGAATTACTAGAGCTATGGAGTAGATCACATGTTGTTTGAATTTTAGAATGCTGTTTGCAAACTATAGGATACTGAGCTTGACTTGGATTCTTAGGAAAATTCTAGGACAAAGGTTCTTAAGCTAAATTCCATGAACTTTAAATACACACACACATATATACATACATATACACACAAGTATATATTTAATACTCATTTATATTTTATATATGTTCATTATATATTAGTAATATATTTAATATAACACATATTTAATATGTAAATATATATTTGTATATAAATTATTCCAATGTGTTTGGATTTTATGGATTTCATTTCATTTCATTTCATTTTAAACATTTAAACATTATTCTAAGAAGTCTTAGAAGATAGTCAAAAAGGTCTATAATAGAGATGGAGGGGATGTAGGAAAAATACAGTTAAAAATGAGGAATTCCTCTTCTAGAATATATTATTAAAGAAATGGATAATGAATATTTAGAAGAGGAAATTATGGCAAAGATCCAGCATTATATCATCATGAATCAGTTCTGTCAACCTAATCCCATTTCCTTTAATAACATGATTATTAGATAAAGAGGATTTTTATAAATACCCATATTTAAGTATTGTATTTAATAAAGTATCTTTGTTACTCTGATGGAAAAGAAAGATAGAGACTAGAAAACATTATAGTTAGGTTGAACTAATTTCCTTACATGGCAGATATCCAACAGAGTGTTCTGGTAACCTATGCTTGGACCTGTGCTGTTTAACATTTTTATTAATAACTTGGATACAGACATTGATAGTATACTTATCAGTTTTGCAGATGACCCAGATTCAAGAAGGATAGGCAACCCATTGCATCCAGGATCCAAAAAGATATTGATAGGCTAGAATATTGCACCAGATCTAATATTTGATGTTTATATTTGTTAGAGATAAATGTAAAGTCTTACATTTGGGTTCAAACAAACAACTTTATGAATATAAAATGGGAGATTTGTAGATCAATAATAGTTCATCTAAAAAATACATGGGCCTTTTAGTAGGCTCAATTCCAATACAAATCAACATCCAAAAGAGGGAAGACATACAATCTTAGGTTGCATAAAAAAAGTATCATATCCAGGATTAAGGAGGGCATATCTCTAATGTGCTCTGTCCTAGTCAGACCACATTTAGTATATTTTTAGGGTATTGTATTCATCTCTGGATACTGCTTTCAGAGAAGGAAAAAAGGATACTAAAGGGTCTCAAGGTCATGAAAAACCAGAAGAAGGAACTAAAAATGTTTTAGCTTAAAGAAGACAGGGAGGATGGGGGGAGGGGCGGAGCCAAGATGGCAGAGTGAAAACGTGACTCTCTTCATCTCCTCTGATCTTCTCTCAAATCAACAATAAAATAAGCTTCTGAACTGATCTTCAAGTCAACGAATTCAGAAATACTTGGATACTGCTTGCTGATATCTCTGAAGAACTTCACATCAGGTTTGTCTAACTCCGACAGAGGGATAAAGAGTGGTGCAGGCTGGAAGTGAGGGTGGGACTCAGCTCATTGTGGCAAAAACTCCAAACTCCAAACTCCAAACACCTGGAATTTATCTGAGGCATTCGGGACACTCTGCCCGGATTGGGGGCAGGTGTTCTGGCAGACTTGCCTTGTTTAAGGAGTAATTCAGACTTAGTCCTAGCCCCCACCAGCCCAGCACCTTAAATTAATTTGACAAATTGCCTCAGGGCAAAGAGCGTTAGCCAAACCTTAAAGAGATATACACACTCTCTAAAAAAAAATAAATAAAGAAGCAAAAGAGAGGTCTCACCATAGACAGCTTTTATCGAGACAGAGAACGGCTGACCCCAGATCCTAAGGTTTCTTTAGACAAAACTTCAGAGGATGTTATTAAGTACCATCACTGGTTCCCTTTTGAAAAGGCCTTTCTGGAAGACTGCATACAGAATCTCAAAAGAGAGCTGGAGGATAAATGGAAAAATAAACTGAAGTCAGTGCAAGAAGCCCTCCAAAAGACATATGATAAAGACACCAATTTATTTAAAAATAAAATCAGTGAAGTGGAAAAAGTGCAATGAACAAATTGGCCAGTTAGAAAAGGAGCTTAAAAAGGTAACTGAAGAAAACAACACTTTAAAAATAAGAAGTGAGCAAATGCAAGTGAATGACTCAATAAGACTTCAAGAATCAGTCAAACAAAAACAAAAAAATGAAAAATTAGAAGAAAATATGAAATATATCCTAGGAAAAACAACTGAGTTGGAAAATAGATCTAGGAGAGACAATCTAAGGATTATGGGACTTCCTGAAAGTCATAATGAAAAAAAGAATCTAAACACCAACTTCCAGGAAATCCTGAAAGAAAACTGCCCTGAGATTGTAGAATCAGAAGGCAAAATCACCATTGAAAGAATTCACTGAACACCTCCTAAAAGAGACCCCAAAATTAAAACCCCAAAGAATATCGTGGCTAAATTTCAGGACTATAGCACCAAGGAAAATATTCTGCTAGTAGCTAGAAAGAAACAATTCAAATATCAAGGATCAATAATTAGAATCACACACGATCTGTCGGCTTTCACATTGAAGGATCGAAGGGCCTGGAACCAGATATTCCACAGGGCAAAGGAACTTGGATTACAGCCAAGAATAATGTAACCAGCTAGAATGAGCATTATCCTCCAGGGAAGAAGATGGTCATTCAATGATATAGGTGAATTTCACCTATTTCTAATGAAAAGACCAGATCTGAACAAAAAATTCGACATCCAAATACAGAACTCAAGAGATGCATAAAAAGGTAAAAAGGAACGGACTCTTGAGAACTTTATTTTTACTAGGAGGATACTTAAGTTTGGGGGTATAATGAACTAGATATTACTTTGATAATATGAAAAAGAGAACTAGAGGGGGAAAGGTTGTTATACTGGGGAAAAGAGGGAAAAAGTAGTAAAATAAGATCTAAAAAAAAGGAGATAAAAACAAGGTAAAATCTCTTGAAGAGGCAAAGAAAACCTAATATAATTGAGAGAAAGAGGGGAGGGAGATGAGCATTGTGTAAATCTTACTCTCATCAGTTTGGGCTCTAAAAGTGTATATCAGACACTTGATTTCACATAGAAACTTGTCTGTTGCTAGAGGGAAGTGGGAGGGAAAGGAGGATAAAAAAGGGATAAACTAATAGAAGGGAAAATAGAAGAATCAGGGGAAAGGAGTAAAAAAAGGGGAGGGGATCTAAAGGATGGAGTATTGTTTGGGGGAGGGGGTCATCAAAACCAAAGTACTGAGGAGGGGGGAAGGGAAAAAGGGGAAAGGAAAGGGGAAAACATAACTTGGGTAAATAAGATGGCAGGAAATAAAGAATTAGTTATTCTAACTGTGAATGTGAATGGGATGAACTCTCCCATAAAGCGGAAGCGGATATCAGACTGGATTAAAAATCAGAATCCCACAATAGGTTGTCTACAAGAAACACATCTAAAACATAGTGACACATATAGGATGAAGGTAAAAGGCTGGAGCAGAACCCTAGAGACTCAACTAAAAAAACTACTAGAAACAATTCACAACTTTAGCAAAGTGGCAGGATTCAAAATTAATCCACATAAATCATCAGCATTTTTATATATTACCAACAAAATTGAGCAGCAAGAGATACAAAAAGAAATTCCATTTCAAATAACAGATGATAGGATAAAATATTTGGGAATCTATCTGCCAAGGAAAAGTCAGAAACTATACAAACTAAACTACAAAACACTTTCCACACAAATAAAATCAGACCTAATCAATTGGAAAAACATTAAGTGCTCATGGGTAGGCAGAGCAAACATAATAAAAATGACAATACTACCCAAACTAATCTACTTATTTAGTGCCATACCAATCAAACTCCCAAGAAATTATTTTACAGATCTAGAAAAAATAGTAACAAAGTTCATTTCGAAGAACAAAGGGTCAAGGATTTCAAGGGGATTAATGAAAAAAAGGCAGATGAAGGTGGCCTTGCTGTACCAGATATAAAACTATATTATAAAGCAGCGGTCATCAAAACCGTTTGCTACTGGCTAAGGAATAGAGCAGTCGATCAGTGGCACAGGATAGGTTATCAGGACAATCTAGGCAATAACCTTAACAATTTAGTGTTTGATAAACCAAAAGGCCCCAGCCTTTGGGATAAGTACTCACTATTTGGCAAAAACTGCTGGGAAAATTGGAAACTAGTGTGGAAGAAATTAGAGCTTGACCCATACGTAACACCACATACCGACATAAGATCTAAATGGGTTCATGATCTAGATATAAAGAGTGATTTTGTAAGCAAGTTAGAGGAACGTAATATAGTTTACCTCTCAGACTTGTGGAGATGGAATAAATTTATGTCCAAAGCAGATCTGGAACTCCTAATTGAATACCAGATGGATAATTTTGATTATATTAAGTTAAAAAGTTTCTGTACAAACAAAACAAATGCAGACAAGATTAGGAGGGAAGTATCAAATTGGGAAATCATCTTTACATTTAATGCTTCTGATAAAGGCCTCATTTCTAAAATATATAGAGAATTGTCTCATATATATAAGAATTCAAGTCACTCTTCAATAGATAAGTGGTCAAGGGATATGAACAGACAATTTTCAGATGATGAAATTAAAACCATCTCTAGTCATATGAAAAGTTGCTCCAAATCACTATTGATCAGAGAAATGCAAATTAAGACAACTTTGAGGTACCACTACACACCTGTCAGATTAGCTAAAATGACAGGAAAAGATAACGATGAATGTTGGAGGGGATGTGGGAGGGCTGGGACACTAATACATTGTTGGTGGAACTGTGAACGGATCCAACCATTCTGGAGAGCAATTTGGAGCTATGCTCAAAAAGCTATCAAACTGTGCATACCCTTTGACCCAGCAGTGTTTCTACTGGGCCTATATCCCAAAGAGATCTTAGAGGAGGGAAAGGGACTCACATGTGCAAGAATGTTTGTGGCAGCCCTTTTTGTAGTGGCTAGAAACTGGAAACTGAAGGGATGCCCATCAATTGGAAAGTGGCTGAGTAAATTATGGTATATGAATGTTATGGAATATTATTGCTCTAATAGCAACAGCAGGACGATTTCAGAGAGGCCTGGAGAGACTTGCATGAACTGATGCTGAGTGAAAGGAGCAGAACCAGGAGATCATCATACACAGCAACAACAGTATTACATGATGATCAATTCTGATGGACACGGCTCTCTGCAACAAAGAATTGTCTCAAACCAGTTCCAGTTGTTCATTGAAGAAAACCATATACACCCAGAGAGAGGGATATGAAATATGGACCACAACATAACACTTTCATGATCTCTATTGATATTTGCTTGCATTGCGTTGCCTTTCTCTGATTTTTTTTTCTTGTAGATAGGATTTTTCTTGCATAACTTTCCAAGTATTTCAACATTATTAACATGTCATGGACTTCCTGCCATCTAGGGGAGGGGAGGGGACTGGGGGTAAAATTTGTAATGGAAACTTTGTAAAGATCAATGATGGGGAACTACCCATACATATGTTATACAAATAAAAAGCTTTAATAAAAAAAAAAAAGAAGACAGGGAAAGGTATATATGGTAGCTGTATTGAAGTATCTGAGGGGCTATCATGTTTGAAGTATATAAAGGGCTTTTTATGAAATTTCTTAATTATTAACAACAAGAAATATTTAAAGAGTAATTAGATTCATTCTACTTGGCCTCAGAAGACAGAACTAGGAACAAGAGTTTAAGTTTCAAGGAGGCAATTTAAGTTTAATGAAAACTTTTTTTTAAACAATTAGAGCTATCTATAAATGGAAGAGACTGGATTGGGAGGTATGATGGGTTTTCTGTCCTTAGAGGTCTTCAAGCAAATGTTGATCACTTCTCATGTATGTTGTAAGGAACATTCCTGTTGAGTTATAGATTGGATTAAATGGTTTTTGAAGTTACTTCCATTTCTGTATTTCTGGATGAGAAGAGAAAAATAATAATAGCCAAGCACAGTCCTTAGGCTTTCACAGCCCCAGGAAAGACTATGCCATTTTATTTTGATCTCTTTCTGTAAGTAAGGCAGTAGTTCTGAACCATTTTTTTATAGTAAAAGTATTTGAAGGTATGTATGTGAGTGGGTGTGGGTTGTGTAAGTAGCTATAGGTAAGAATTTTTATGCTGAGGATAAAACCTTATCAATGCTCCTAAATTTTTACTGGTTTGTTTTGCAGGTCCTGAGGTATTTTGACTATGTTTTCACTGGTGTATTCACCTTTGAGATGGTCATAAAGGTGAGAATCTTGAAAGAAAGGGGAAACTTCCTTGGGTTGAGTACTGGTGGATGGGTGGGTGAAGTGGAAGTCAAGTCTTAGGCTTGAGTTTAGACCCCATATTCTTGATTGTGATAGCCAATGAAGGAACTGACATAGTGACCCTCATAATCACATCTCTGGCATTGATATTGTATGTATGTATAAGTATAAGTATGTATAAGTATGTTTAAGTAACTGTGTGGAATTCCAGAAAATCTTCTTGACATAGGAGTGGCCTCGTTTTGCTCATTCACCTTTGCCAAAATGATAGAAGAAAGGGACTAAGGAACTACTTAAGAGGAAATGAAGGGCAATAAAAATAGATTTTCTTATAGGTAATTAAAAATAGTAGAGAGAGAGACACTTATGTGAGATAATGCAGGTACAATGTTCATAATCAAGACAACACAGGAGTATTTTCCCCCCTTGGCAATGTCTGTATCATATATCCAAGTTATCTTTGATCCAAGAATCTTCGTAGAAAGGAGCCTTAGATATCTTTTCCAAATAGACAAAACCTACTCTATTCAAAACTTTATCCAACTACAACTATCAATATATCAATCAACAAATGTTTACTAAGTACCTACTATGTGCCAGGCAATATGCTAATTACTAGGGATACAAAAAGAAGCAAAAGGTAATAAGGGAAAACTATTCTTTTTTCCTCTAGTCATTCATCCATAATCCCTAGGATTGGAGGAAGTACAGAGTTATTATCAGTACATATATTTTTTTTTACTTCCAAATTGTTCTCCAGTTACTTAATATCTAGGCTGCTGCCTCTCTGGGGTTTTCCAAATATGGGAAACAGTAGCTCTCAGGACATGAATAAATGGAAGAATAAGATAATAGCAGTCAAAGATTCTGATTATGTTCCCTCTCTAAGCCAACTTGTATTTAAGGTTATAATTCCTCCCCACACTTTCCCTTTCCTTGTCTTTAGTGTACTCACAGACCTTCTGCTAGTCATTTCCAGGGAATATTGAAGACATGACTTAATAGCCCAAGACTCAGGAAAAGTATTACACTTTTCCCTGTTCACTTCAGTACCAGTTTGAATTTATTCAGTGAATTTCATAATTTTTCCTTGCAGATGATAGACCAGGGCCTGATCCTACAGGATGGATCTTATTTCCGAGATCTGTGGAATATCTTGGACTTTGTGGTGGTAGTTGGGGCACTGGTGGCCTTTGCTTTGGCGTAAGTGGCTTTTTCCTTTTTTGGGTCATTTCCCTGCTTTCCTTTCTGGGAGGTGGGATCAGAAGAATCTTCTGATCTCAATCCAAGAAGTGTTCTCTGTTCACAAAATGGTTCTTGTGTGATTTTATTTACTGTGTTCCTAACTGAGCCTTCACACAACTTCCAGCTGACTTGGAAACCTTTCATGGTTTCCTGTGATTCTTAAAAATTCTTAAAAAAAAGTTATAAGAAGAATTTAGAGGGAAAAGACAAACTTAAGCTAGGTCTGAGGAAAGTTGAGCTATCCAGAAATAAAATGGACCATCTTGGCAGTTAATTGGTTTGGCTTTACTAAAAAAAAGCCTTCAATCAAAAACTAAATGAATATTTAAGAATCCTGATTTTTTTTTTTATTAAATCTTCAAAAGAAGATCTCCCACAATTTACCTTGGCAATTAATTTAGAAGAAGGGAAGTAGGACTATTAAGAGACTGAACAATGTTCATCAAGGTCCTGAAATATTATTTTCCCCCAAATACTGTTTAGTTTCAGTAATGAATGATTTCTTTAACCCATTGATGCTGAATTCTAACACTGAATTCTCCTTCTCAATTAAAGCTAGTAGGGTGGGAATTAAGAGTCAGAAGAATCAAATTCTGATTTTGATTCTCACTATGACAATGATGGGCAAGTTTCTTAACCTTTCTAGACTTCAGTTCTTCATCTCTAAAATAATCATTGGACTGGGTTACCTCTAAATTCCTTCCTATGAATCTATGATCCTATGATCTTCTGGGCCATACTTGGGAACTAGGGGTGTTAGTACCTCCTCCATAACTCTATGTCAAGAGATGACCATGAAATAGAAAGAATAGATGACATTTAGGACCACTCTTTTCACTATAGTCTGCTATGGAAGCATAATGTCCAAGACTAAAGAGATGATAGGCCAACAATGCCCTGCTCTTATCAAATTACATTTTGTAATACCATGGTAAGTCATCGGCATCATACTTTAGGTAGTACACCAACAAGTCAGAATTTATCCGGGGAGCATTGTGAGAATGCTGTGGACCCTTCTATATTTTTCCTTCATGAAAGAAGGAAGAACAGGATAGACAGCTGACTTCAGGTATTTGAAGGACTAACACATGGAAGAGGGAGAAAGAATTTTATTCGATATGAGATGATGTCTGTAAAATGAGGAGATCGGACAAGATCTCTTTCAGTTCTAAATCTCTGAATCAATGAATATATGAAAGTTTTGAAATAATTAGAGGCATCAAAAAGTGAAATATGCTTTTTCAGTACCCCATAAATTCCCCTTTACTAGAGAGTTTCAAGCAGGGGTTAAATGACCATTTGACAAGAGATAACATATTTCTGGGGTGCACATTTGACTAGAAAATTCCTTCTACCTTAGACTCTTTCATAAGTATTCTTTAGGTTTTCCCACTTCAAGCTTAAAGGGTGAAAAAGGTTAGCTCTTCCATCCAATTTTACATCTCTGATGTTCATTTTCTGATCTCTTCTACATTCAGCCTCAGAAACCTCTATTAAACTTTCACCTTAGAGTCAATCAGTCACTTAAAACAGTTTACTACAGGCCTTCACAGACAAGTTCAAATCTTAACTCCCCCATTTTCTCAATGTATGATCCTGAGCCTCAGAACCATCATCTCTAAAATGAGCATATACTACTTATACTATTCACTCTGACAAAGTTAATATAACAATAACACTTTAGAAAGTTAAATTAGTATAGAAATATAAACTCTGTGGTTATGCTTTTACTCAAGTTAAGAAATAGCTCTAACTTAGGGCAGTCCCCACATTAGGAGGAATTGATGACCTCAGTGGTTTAACTGTTGAATAATTCATCAGGCTGGAGGTTACTTTGGTTCATTATCTTAGTTTGAAAGCATCTATACTATCTGGGATTCTCCTGATGGCAGGCTGAGGAGGCAGCTCCACATGCTAGTCAGACCCTATCTATATTGTCATCTGGAGAATGAATCTCAGACCCAAGCAACAAAGAGCCTGTCTCTATCCATTGGTGTTTACTGTCCAAGGTCAGTTCCAGTTAATACTCTACCACCATTTAGCAATGACATTCCCTCACCCCAAGGTTCACATTACTGAGTAACTTACCCACATTTAAGTTCTCAACTCACTCCTTTCCCAAAAATACTATGTCATGGTTTACTAGCCAAAGGAAAATTCCATTTAATTACCATTGTAGGGTCCTTTCAGTTGTCATCTCCATATAAATTCTCCTGCAACGTAGATGAGCTGTTCCCAAGGAATTCCATTGAAATTCTTATTTTCCTCTAAATCCCTGCACTGTTCTTTATAGCATGGTGATCTCTGGCATGGACTTGGAATCATAGATTGATAGAACTAGAAGTAAATTTAGTTTAGGCCTCTAGTTATAAAATCTAAGTGAACTCAGTGAGGGGAAATAATTTGCACAAGTTTATTCAGGTAGCTAGTAACAGAACCAAAGCTCAGACCTAGTCTTCTGAATCTAAAGCCCAATATCGTTACAGGTGCTATTCACTAATTTTCTCTCCCAGCTCCTTTCACTTTTCCATTGAAGAAGCACAGTACTTGCCTTCTGGTACTTCTAACTTTTGCTTTTATAAGACAGAAGTATTCCCTTAAAACAAGAGTTCTTAACCTGGGGTCCATGGACTTTTTTGTTGTGTGTGTGTGTGTTTTTTTTTCTTTTTTCTGTTTATTATAGTTTGATAACTATTTAGTATGATAGTTTTTTTTGTAATCCTATATATTTTATACTGAATTATACTGAAAAATAATATACTCTACCAGAGTGTTAAAGAAGCTTATGACCCCAAAAGGGGTTAAGAACATCTGTCTTCAAGAATTTTAAAAATATCCTTCTGTTATAATTCTGAATGTACTTTTAGAGTGAAACATAAAAGTAGTATCTCCCAACCTTTCTCCATCAAATATGCAAATCATTTACTTATATTAATCACTAGTACATACTCTTCTCTCATATTCTGGCTGAGAAAAATAAATTTTAATTTTTAAAGAAATGGGACAATGGAGAAATTCAATTTAACAAACAAAAGAATGGACAAAAATTAAGAAGCCTATGGCTACTTTTAAGAGCCATTTTACATTACATGAAGTCTGGATACAGAAATGATTGTCTGTTGACACAAAAACAATGTGGTTCTGTGTGAATTGTTTAACATTACCATGGTCTGGTTTCTAATAGTTGACACTTTGGATCTTTTTCTACTGTTTGAAAATATAACATGTCCTATATGTAAATTGAGATGTATGACCTTAGAGTCGATCATAGGGAACTGGGGATGGGAGGGTCAGTTTTAGAGGGAACCCTCTGCATGATCAGTGTTCATATCATCCTGTCTCTCCTCAGGAGAGCTGATACCAGAGCCACCATGTGTTGTGGTTTGTCATGTGTCTTGTTCTTTCTTTGTGCCCTTTGAAACATGGCGATGATGGCTTTAGAGTTGGTGGCAGGGGAGGGAATAACAGCCCTGAAGCCTGAAGTCTCTCTGTTGGTCCTCAGTTCAGGTACAGTGCAGGGAGCCACAGGGATCCACTAGGGTCCGGGGCTCAAGTTCACTTGATGGATTATGAGTTATAATCCATCACTTCCCTTTAGTGTTTCACCTTCTGAACATTCTCCTTTTTCTTTCTCTCATTGAGATATGAATGATATTTGTTCATTCTTTTATTCACTCTTTCCTTTTCACTATCAATCCATACAATCCAGCTCCCTTGCTCCTGTTCCCCTTTCATCTGCTCACTGAACTACCTCATACTGTTCTTTCCTCTTCTCTCTTTCTCTATTGATGATTCCCAGGTAACTCTCTCTTTTACTCACAAATTACTCACTTTTCTTGTTCATATTCATGCTCTGGTGCTTTGAATTTCTGCTATGCTCTCCTCTCCCTTCTCTTATTCCTTTCCTTTTTCCTCCATTCTTCCTTCCTTATTTCCTTCATTAAGAGCACCAGAGAATTCAGCTCTCTTGGTATCTTGGTATAATTGGCTATTCCCATTTCTGTGTAGAGAGACATAGAAACAGAATGTTAAAGAAAATCATTTAATTTGTCTCCTATTTGGAGATCTGAGCTTAAGGAGCATTGGGTCAATTGGAAATTTCTTTGGTGGCATTTTAAATGTGTGTCTCCCTAAGGATCCAACTCCCATTCCTGTATTCTAACTCAATACAGTCCTAATTGTATTTATGATTCTAATAGCTTTGTTCTTAAGTCTGTCTCCATCCTAGAAATATCCTTCTACCATTGAACTCTGTCCTTTTTATACTCATGGGAAGGTCATAACTTGGTGAGTTTTGGGTCAATCTTGAGAGCAATGATGTAAGCAGAGGCACAACATCAAAACACTTAGCAACACTGCCACCAACTACCTAGAATCCATTCTAACTAGTCTTCCAAAAGTCTGCCATTAAGTTTCCAGAAAGGTCATTATTCCTCAGCAAGAATGTCTGACTCCTAGCTGAATTCTCGATGGAATTTGCTCTGTCCGCCAATTTGGAAAACTTCAGAGGCTTACATCAGAAGGGGCCCACATGTCTTCATGTATGTTTTCCACAAACATATATGTTTAATGTAGTGGTTATAGAGAAACCTTTCTCTGCCTCTCTAGCTACTTACATCACAGAGAGCTCTTTATAATGTAAACTTGCTAATTTCCCTATGCATGGAACTCTATTGGCCCCATGATTGGGGATAGGGGTGGGAAGAGGCAATATTCTCTAACTGTGTATTTGTTGGGGGAATCAGAAGGTAGAAAGGCTGTTCATGCTGCAAGTTTTGTATTTCTTCCCAATCCACTTTTTACATTATAAAGCATTTATAAGAACACTTGTGTCTCCTCCCACCAAAGCTAATGTCTCCTCTATGGAATGGATAGAGGTTTTGCACTGGCTGGGCACCATTCTCCCACACTCTTAAATCTGATTCATGCTCAAGTCAAGACATCACCCCATGATGTCACTGGTTCTCTTCAAAAACTAAGAAACTAAGGACAAGCAACAACAAAGGTGTCCTAACTAGCATTGTCATTCCCTGAACCTCATGGAGATGCAGAGTGTTCAAAGACTATAAATGTCCTGTTGTGGTTTTAAGAGAAAAGTCTGATGACTGGGTTCTTTGAAAGTTTTCTCTTCCTTTCTTTTGTTTTAAATGAAGTTCTTCTATTTTCAAATTATTTTATGCCAAGGTGACAGAAATACTTTTTCTTCCTTCTTTGAATCCCACTGCCATCCATACTTGTCTCCAGCCTTTTGGGTGAGAAGAAAGTGATGGCAACAGCCTTGGCATATCTGGGTATCTGCATATCTGAAATATTTCTTTACCTTCCCCCTCCTAACTTGATCCACCATACTCAGAATTCACTGAATATTGGGTGAGTCATCTGACTATGATGTCAGATTGTATTTCAAGAGTGTATGAGCTCATATGCAATAAGGATGATACTGTTTATAATCTCAGAACTCAATTATACTAAGATTTTATATGTATAAGGCCCTTTTAAATAAACATATGTTTTTGCAAACAGAAGGAAAGATATTGGGACCTTAAAGATTATCACCGGGAAAGGATTATAATGATAAATGCTGAGTTGCAGTATGTCCAAACCATTTTATTTCTTAGCCCCAGATGGCTTGCCACTTCCTATTTGTTTCTTTGCTGCCCTGTTACTTTGGACTAATTCATCTTAAGGAGAATCAGCAGATGGTGACTAAGTAAATTCAAGGTATATAGATCTGGACTAGCAGCATAAAGGTAAGGTCATGAAGCATATAATTCCTCATTAACCAAAAAATGTTGAACTCTTTCTCATGAAAAGCCCCTTTGAAATCTTGCCATCAGCTATAATAACATTTGATATCCCCCACACAGTAGTAGAAATTCCTATTGCTACTGACCATTGTAATGCAGGGCTCACTAGCATAGAAGATGTTTTTGGATCCGGGCTGTGTTTGGCCTTTCATCATTCAATCCCCAGCCAAGAAAGAAAAGTATGAGTCAATCTGTCTCTTGTTGCCAGGAGAAACTGGAATCCCTACGTTAGCTTTTCTCATATTCTTTTCATTGAAATATGCCATTTTCCTAGAAATTTTCACTGCCCATGTCTCTGGAATTGGTGGAGTCTACTGAATGCATCAGAAGTAGTAATAGTAGTTCAGTGAAATTGTGAATGTTTTCCACAAGGAGCAAATAATCAGCATTTAAGGGGATGTTGAAGGTCAAGTAAAGTGCATACAACTTTCCCAGTTTTATCTTGATGCCCATGTATACAGATGTGGGCATATGAAAGCAGGGAATATTCATGACTGAAGTGTTAATATAAGCCCTTGTAGACTATGGATAATACTGTCATTAAACATCTAATTTTCCTTTGATAGTACCTTGTAAACTGTCCTGTTAAATGATTTCCTAGTAGCCTCCACCTTTAAGCATGGCAAGACTGGCTTAGTTTGATCACATGGGAATAATGGAGTAAATTTTTCTGTCATTCAGAGAAGAGCTATTTTCCATAAAGCCAGACTGATCATCTAGTTCTTTAGCTCTGTTAAAGAGACCAAAAAATTAAGAATTAATTTTGCAGTCAGATATTTCATTCACTCAGGATTTTGGGTGCTAAGAATGTATTGGAAATTTCCAGGAGTGAGCACATAAGAATAGTGTTCTTCAAAACTTCAGCTTCAACTTGTGATTGACTTCATCTGACTTTGTGCTGAGACAAAGGAGATTAATGGCCATAACTTCTCAGGACATCTGACTGTGTCATCTCATTTTCCTTGGAAATAAGCTTAATGAGGGATCAGTGATGAGGAGAAAGTGACTAGAATGGAAGCCACATAGAGAGACACTGCTCAAGCCTATATATCCCTAATTATTTTCTGGACTTTACAGAATATTTCAGCTATTGCTCATGAAAATTATGTCAACTTGTTCTTATGCTCTGAATTTTGGATTGCTTTTGATCCAGGGAATGAGTTTAAATGCTTTATGCCCTAGCTCTCTTCCTATAAGTCTTTTAAAGTGCCAAAATTACAGGGTTGTCCATAAAACAGAACAAATTTTACTAATTGTTATGACAATAAAAGTTATAGTCCTGACTTCAGCAGAGTAATGCACTAATGAAAGGGCCTAGTAAGCTAGTGGTGCAAAAATCTCTTTAACCAGAATTTTAACTGAGACTATGATAGTGAACATACTGAATCAGCTCTAGTAATACACTACAAACAATAAAGCCCCATTATTTTATATTTAAAACTTTGGGGTCTAGAGCACAAATGAGGAAAGGGACTAGCATAAAGGATTTTTTTTTTTTTTTTGCTTTTTGCTGAGGCAATTGGGGTTAAGTGACTTGCCCAGAGTCACACAGCTAGGGAATATTAAGTGTCTGAGACCAGATTTGAACTCAGGTCCTCCTGACTTCAGGGCTGGTGCTCTATCCACTGCTCCACCTAGCTGCCCCTGCGCCACCTAGCTGCCCCTAGCATAAAGGATTTTAAACAATATAGAGCAATCATTAACTCAAACTATATTAGCAGAAGAGAGTTAGCCTGGCATTATAGAATTAACTGATTATAAAACCTTAGAAAGATTTGAATATGATGAATATCATAAAGTATCTCTGCATATTTCTAGAATATCAAGACCAAGAGGTGAAAAAAAATCTGGTCAACACATTGAAACCTCCTGAATAAACTTGCAGGAGGTAAAAAATTTTGTTTTCTTCTTTTTCTTTGTTTAAGGATCACTTGGTTGTATTAGAGTTCAATAAACTAAAAGCAATGGAGTTTGTAAAATATTTTTACTCCATATCCAGAACCTGGCAAATTGAGAAAGCTAAAGGGAGGCACATGGAGCTAAGCACTATTTGTTTAAACCCATAAACTCTAGTAATTAGAGATAGCACAGCTTAGTAGAAAGAGCTTTGGGTCAAAAGTCATGAAGCCTGAATTTGATTCTTAGGCATACCACTTACTATCCATGTGAACATGGATGAGTCTATGAGTGTCTCAGTTTCCCCATCTGCAAAATAGGGATAACACATGCCCTGTTGTAGTGAATAAAGTGGAATAAGAGATTGCATAATGTGAAAGAGTTTTGCAAACTATGAGGGATGAATTATTAAAACGGTTATATCATATTGATATAATGATTCACAATGTTTTTCCACAAAATGCTTCTCCCTGAGAAATAATGTGAGAGAGAGAGAGTAATTGAAGAACATTTAAAGATAGGCAACCAAGGTGTCATAGAACCTTAGGTCTGTGTCCTGAGATGATTGAAATAACTGGAGATAAACAGACTCAGGGGAACATGATGGTTGCCTTCAAGTATGGAAAGGTTGTTATCTGTGAAAGGGATTAGACTGGTTATGTTTGGCCCCAGTGGACAGGAATACAAGCATTGACTGAATAGAAATTGCAAAAAGACAAGTTTTAGATTCAATTTCAGGAAAGCTTTAACAATTAAAGCTGTCCAAAGGCAGAGGAAACTGTCCTGAAAGCTGGCGGATTTTTCCTCCTCAAAATCTTCAAAAAGAGACTGGATGATTATTTGTCAGGTAAGGATTCCTGAGACTCATCCCAAGTCAATTTTGTAGTAAACATATCATCTCCACTTTACAAATGAAGAAACTAAGACTTAGTTTTAATAGTATAGTGGGGAAAGCACCTAATTTTTTAATAGTTAAATGTAGAAGATTCACTTGGCAGATAGCAGGTTTTTCCTCCTTGGAGGTATAGATCCAAAGTAAAACAAAGACTTAATAACTTTTTCTCTGGGGAGGAAAAAAAAGTATACATACACACAGATATACATATACATGCATACATATATGTTTGTGTATTTGTGGGGGGGATAGGGAGGAGAAGAGAGAGGGAGAGAGAGAGAGAAAGAGAGAGAGAGAGAGAGAGAGAGAGAGAGAGAGAGAGAGAGAGAGAGAGAGAGAGAGAGAGAGATTCTTGTTCCCCTATATTTTGGGACTCAGATGTCTCTTCCAACCTTATAACTCCAAAGTTCTTTGGAATCAGAAGACTTAGGTTGAATCTTGACTATGATACTAGCTTTATAAGCATGGATAGATCATGGATACATCACTTCATTAGATCAAAGAGGATACCTGTACTACCTTCCTTGCCTTGTTGTGATAAGGATTCCATTTCTAGAGCATTTTCCTTCATTTTGTACTGTCTTTCATAGTATTGTGAAAAAGCAAAATGAAGTGTTGATATATCTAGTCAAATGAATAAATCTCAAGGCACAGTGAAACCCAAGCATAGAGACTCAGAGTTCTTGACTTAGCAATAAATAGAAGAATAAAGATTAGACCTATGGCTTCATTGGCATGGAAAGCTCCCATATGAGGAAGTTTACCTATGCAGGTCAATACCTATCTGAAACTTACAGTCTTAGAGAGCTGTCTAAAACACAGAGATGTTTTGTGCTTGCTTAGGGCCACACCAGAATGTGTCAGAGTTGCAAACTGATTCCAGGTCTTCTTGATTCTCACAGTCTTTCTTGACTGTGATATAAATATTCACTGATCTAACCAACTTGGCTTATTTACTGATCCTTTTGCTTTGTACCTTTTGCTTCTGTTCAAACTATTTAGATACTCATCCTCCACACAATAAAATCAGTGAAACAGAACCAGACTTCTTTCCAGGTTCTATAATTTATCATACTTCTTAGGCTCATTCTATTGATAAAAAGGAAGGGATTTATTGTAAAGGAGATGACAGATGACTGATTCCTGTCAAGATTCATTCAGTCACTTGGAAGTTGAAATTGTATTGTCCATTCATTTGGTGGTAAAATATCAACATAGATGAAAAGAAGACAACTGATATTATGGAAGAAATTCTTAAGACAGTGAATTTGAACCACACAAATTTGAAGGAATGATTGCTTTTACCAGGTGACTATTCAAAGGAAGTGAAATGAGTTCGTCTGTACGGAAAGTGGTCAGAAGAAGACTGCCCATATGAGGCAGCATCATTCCCTACATTTTAGACCCCTAACTGACAAGTTTCCTATTTCCTATCTCCATTGCACATAGTGTGGTGATTATCCCATTGGGCATATATGAATTCTGGAATCTTTTCCTCATGAGGATGGTAAAGGAAAAAGTTTAAAAGGGAAAAAGCAGAAGAGAAAAAAATGATGCATTAAATCAGGAGATATAGGACCTAGTCTTAGCTCTTTCACTGACCAGGTTTGTTTACTTAACCTGTTCAGTTTTCAATTTCTTCCTTTGTACAAAAACTTTCTGATTTTAAAAACTCATCGTTATTTGTATTTGCTACCTATGAAAATGACCAGTATCATAGGACTCTGCCTAGATTGATATATAGAGGTCATCCAAATCTGTGTCTCTAAAATGTTGAGTGTCAGGAGATCTTAAGCAGATGGTTCTTGATTCTTATGTTTGTGGACCTTTGTTTTCTATGATGACCCAGATGGACCATAGAAAAGCTACCAGCTCTGGAACCAGAGGATTTGGATTTATATTAGAGCTCTGACATTTACAACCTATGTGTCCCCCTGCAAGTCACTTAGAATTCTCTAGGATCAATTTGCTCATATGTAGAATGTAGGGTTGTACTTGACCTCTGAAGTACTTTCCAGTTTTACATCTATGATTTTATGATGTCAGTCAGACCAAAAGGGACTGGAATATATAGTTCAAAAGTTTCTCATTTTATAACCAATATTTTAAAGAACCTTGAATCTTGTTTATTAGTTCATCCAGTGTGCTTTGCACACAATAGGCACTAGAGAAGTGGCAATGTAGAAACCAGAGTCCAAGACCAATGACCTAGATTTGAATCCCATTGAGATCTTGGTGGGGCTTGCAATTTTTCTGTGCTTCCATTTTCTCATCTATAAAATGAGAGATTGGACTAAATGACCTCTAAAGACACTTTTAATTCTATAATCCAGTGAAATTAAATGGAATTTAATGAATTTCTGCTATAGCACTTAGAATGGTGCTATAAGGGACACAAATAGTTTTCACCTTCAAGGAGTTTACAATCTTTAAGTTGTTATTGCTCAGTCATTTCAGTTGTGTCTGACTCTTCCTGACCCTCATTTGAGGTTTGCTTGACAAACACTGGAATGGTTTGTCATTTCCTTCTCCGACTCTTTTTACAGAGAAGGAAACTGAGGCATATCGGTTAAAGTGACTTGCCTAGAGTCACACAGCTAGTAAATGTCTAAGGCTGAATTTGATCTCAAGAAGATGAGTCTTCTTGAGTCCAGGCCTGGCACTCTGTACATTGTGTCTTTCAGTGATCCCACAGTTTTCCATAGGCGAGGTTAAATAGATACAGAAATATCTGTAATGCAACATAGTGTTTAGTATCACATGAATGATACAAACTAAGTGTTACCCAAATACAGGATGGAAAGGAAGGGTCATTTTCAGTTAGTTATCAAAGTTCTGCTCCCACCTGAGCTCTTCAGAGTCCTCTGATTTTATGAGAAGAGAGAGGGAGAGGAGTTGGAGGATTTTCATGACTTGGGGCAGAGGGGAGTAGTGCAGGGGCTAGGGATGGAGATAAATAGAAGGTCCTAATATCAAGGTAGCAACTATAAGGACAGAGAAGTTTGAGAACTTGTTTCCCTAGCTACAGAGAGAAACACAGGTAATTCACAGGAGAAATCAAATCAAGATTGTCATTTGAGAGAGGAAACCTGGGAGTTGGAGAGGAAGATTACAGAAAAGAATGAGTGATTACACATGAAAGATCTGGAGGGCAACTTGACAATGGAGCTTGAAATTTCTCTGTTTTTTTTTTTTTTGTTGTTGT
Organism: Myrmecobius fasciatus; assembly: GCA_023553655.1. Taxonomy (NCBI): domain Eukaryota; kingdom Metazoa; phylum Chordata; class Mammalia; order Dasyuromorphia; family Myrmecobiidae; genus Myrmecobius; species Myrmecobius fasciatus. The sequence goes on along the minus strand of JAJPUD010000044.1, from coordinate 1,082,154 downwards.
TGTTGTTGTTGTTGTTTTTCTTACTGATAAGGCAAGAAAGAGCCCTCTTTGTGGAGAACAGTTATTGAAAAGAAAATAGATTAGTCTATTCAGTTTAGTTAAAGGGAGGCAATACAGAGGAACCAATTGAATCTATTCCTTTGCTTTGCTATTGATCACTTTTAATTAGGGTCACTTTTCAAAAAAAAAAAAATAGCCCATATCATGTAGTGGGAAAGATCACTGTACTTGAAGTCAAGGAGACCTAGATTCAAATTCTGTCTCTGAGAATTAATACCTCTGGTAAATCAGCTCAATTCTATGAAGCTGCTTCCTCTTCTTTCAAATGAAGATAATAATTCTTATAATACCTATCTCACTAGGTTGCTGTGGTGATCTAAGGAAATAATGCAGCTAGATTCTTTCATAAATCTTAGTCCTTTATTATGAAAATAGTAAAACCACTAATTAAGATGACAGTTAAGTCTGAATCAGTGAATACATATTAACAGAAAATTAGTTTTGTTCATTTTCAAATTTATCAAGTGATCTTTACCTAACAAAGCATTGTTTAGTTGAGGTTCTAAAACACATATATATATATAGATATTCATGTATAATACATATACACATGCAAATATTTTATAATTAGCACATCATTTGTTTAAATCAAAATAGATACTACCAAAATATGACCTTTCAAGTATGTACCATTTTCCTTGTAATATCTATTTAACGATATAATTGCCAGAAAATATAGAGAGTATAAAATAAACTCATTTGACCCACATCTTAATTATTGCTAATTTTAGATAAATGTAATTCAAATTATTAATGGTTTAACATCTCCATAGTACGGATGTTTATTTCTCATTTCAAGTAGTGCTAACAGAGGAAATACATGTAATCTTCATGCTGACGAAGCCAAGGATGCTTTCTCTTAGGAGTATTCCCTTTTCAGTCTGTAATCTGTGATATATTTGAAAGAGGCTCAGGGGTGACTTCAGGCCTTAGCATCTCATTCTTGCCATGCCTGATTGTTATCAACTCCTAGATACAGGAATGAAGATTGGACAGAAATTCTTCCTGTGGAAGAAACTGATGTACCTATATTAATCTTTTCTGCCACATCCAGATACACAGATCATAATAATCCATAAAGGGGAACCTGCATAAAAAAGCTAAAGGTGAAGAGACTTTGGTGTTCTGATCCAAATACCTTATTGTCTATGGCCTTTGGCCCAGCACCATCTCTCATCCACTTGTATCAACATTGGGCTCCAAGTTGTGGTTTCATATAGACTGAATTTTTCCTTTGGTGGTGTTGAGAATAGGTGAGGAAGTAATAGGAGGAAGAAGAGTAAACTGACTGCTCTCTATCCCCCTAGTGCATTGCTCCTATGCTAGAGTAACTCTGGGATAATTTCTATAATAAATTGATATGCATATGACTCAGCTCAAGGGGTCTCCCCCTAAAGGTAATTCCTTTTCTTCTATATTAGGTACTTAGTGTACAATATGGGTATCAAGCATGAGACCTGATCCCATAAATCCTTAAAATACTCAAGACCAACAAATACAGAAACATAAAGCAATCATCCATGACACACATTATATTCTCCCCCAAAGTAAAGATATCTTTCTGATGCCGCTGAAATAGATATTTATCTCTTATTTCACACATTTGCACTGCGTGAGTGTGAGCTCTAGATCTCCAGGCCTTTTAGGATATGGCTTGGTTTTTCTTAGTTCTTTCACCTGCAGCATCTTTGTGGTGAGAATGCTTCTCTGTTATGGGAATTACCTCCCACTGACTACTTCATAGCTTACTCAGGAATTCTAAAACTTGCAAGGGTTCCTCAGTTGGATGCCTTCATTTCTCAAGATCATTGATCACTTGACTGTCTTCAGAGAATAAAAGCAGAGTAGATGATGGTGACTATTGATTCAGGCTCACATAAGCAAGTACATGTTCTTACCACCATGCTCTTGTATCCACCATTGATGCTGGTGGGTGAGGAATGGGGTTCTTTCTGTTCTCCTCCCCCCTTGTTAGAAACTCAAAATACAGAAAGTTTTGGATCCCAAAAGAAAATAAGCTTTTTCTTCCAAGTTCCCCTTAGAGCTCATAGATTGGGTAGCTCTTCCTGTCTCCTGTGGCTAATCATTTTCAACAAAACCCCAAATGCAGGTGACCAATTGCTATATCATCTCAGCAAGGTATATATATCCTTCAAGGAATCAGGGCACATATTCCACAGAAAAAGACTAGAGCAAATGTCAAGTTCATTTGGAGGTGCTTAGATACATTCCTGATACATGAACCTAAGAAAATTAAACCCAGAGAACACTTGAGACATCCCCTTTTAGAGAAATCATGATACTCCTTTCTAATACAGTGTTTTATTTGACCATTGAAAAGACCTTTGTCAATCATCCCTTCAAGACTGTGAACAGCAACAGGCAATGTTGGCTCCCTCTATTATGATCATATGAAATCCTAAATTTAAAAAATCATTCTGGGGGCACTGGAAAGGGTAGAATTATATAGATTGAGTCCATATCGCCAAGCATGAGGCAGAACTCCAGACTATCTTCTCTCACCTAGGTATTTTATTCCATACTGTGCTTAAAAAGTATCTTGAACTGAAGAATAGCCCTTGAAAGGCCAATTTTTAAACCACAAATGGTCCTCTGCTTACCCCCCTTTCTATTCCCCAGCATGAAACTTAGAAGGCTGATTTATAAAGCTCTCAGGCAAACACCTTACTATTCTTGTATTCTTTCTCAGATATCTATATTCTGACTCTTCCTATGTTTAAGCTTTGCAAATATCTCCCAGTCTTTTGCTGAGAGATCATGTATTCTATATTAAAAGTTATAACGTAATGGTATCAAATCCAGGGTAGCTTAATTCCTGCTTTCCTTTTCCATTTTATAACACATGCCTTAAAAAGGCTTCTAGAAAGTCAATCAAGTTCCCTTTTCCTGTTTGCATTTCTGAAATTCTTAGACAGGTATAGATGTCTCATAGTGATAGGATTTTTCCCCTAAGAATTTCCATTTCTGGTCCAGTATAATCTTCCTTTCCCTAACCTGGTTTTATATCTGTTCCTTGGCTGCAGTCCAGACTAAAGAATACTCAATGAATCAAATAATAAAGGATAATGTTTAAAATGGTGATGCTGGTTAAAGGCAGCCACCCCGAGGGCAATGACAAAGTGGCTTCCAAATTTTTACTGGGGAACTGGGAATAAACAAATGACATGTAGAGCATTCTGACCCTTTCAGAAAATGTGTTGACACCCAGAGTGCCAAGGCTGTGAGGCAGAGACAATAGAGATTGAGGGAGGGGGTCAATTGTGGGGAAGGAGTGGGAGAGTTCTATGGGTCTCATGCTACTTTTGTCTTTTTGTCATCTTTTTGTTTTGTTTGCTTCTAAAATGTCTCTGACTACCTATCATTTTTCCCTCTACTCTTTTATGGGCTGCTCTCTAATTGGATCCATCATAGGAACGCTTTGGGGTAAATATTTTTTATTTTCCTTGGGGTAGAAGCCTAGAAAAGTGATGGGGAGGCAAGAAGAGATAAGATTGGGTGAAATTTGGAGATAGCATATTGAAAAAAAAAGTTGCTGAATTGGTACAATTGATTTTCTCTCTAGTTTCTTCTATTCTATTGCCCTTACCACGGATATCTCATAGAATCTTTATTTCCTCTATACCAAAGGGTCAAAAATTATAACAAATTTAATTCAACATTTATTAGGCATGTACTATATACAGGCTCGATACTTGGCATTACAGACAAAATTTAGATATAAGAAATATCTTTACCTTTATGAATCTTATCATTTAACAGGGGCAATGGTGGTTAAGACAAATAAAAACAACTATAAAACAAAGCATTATAGATTATTTGTTTTAGAAAGGTACAGAACAAAACACACCATGGGATTTAAGGGGGAAAGATATTACCAGTGGAGGAGGGGTAGTCAGAGAAAGGTTCATATAGGAGATGAATTTTAAGTTTTTTCCATTGTGAGTAATAATAATGTACTGAAGTAAAATTGAGTTGGATTGCATGTTACCATTCTCAGGATGTCTATTTTTCACCAAATTAACTTTGCACTAGAGATTTACCTAATACAGCTCTAAGAGGAGAGGATTAGAAGCAAATGATTAGACAATCTCCTAGAAATTTGAATTTGATTTTTTGAATGGCCTCTTAGTTTCTTCCTCAATGGCCCCATTTTTGTTGGTGTCCTGTTTTGGTTTAATAAATATAAATTTTTCAAAGAGAGAATAATTTTGGAAATGCATAGACAACATGGATTATAAATATGTGAATGGGGATAGTTAGATGGCAGTGGATAGAGCACTGGCCCTGAAGTCAGGAGGACCTGAATTCAAATCTGACCTCAGACACTTAATACTTTCTAGCTGTGTGACTCTGGGCAAGTCACATAACCCCAATTGTCTCAATTAAAAAAAATTAATTAATTGTGTGAGTGTGTGTTGTATGTGTTATAAGTGTTGAGTGGGCTCTGGGTGATTTTCTTTTCAGTACTACCAAGGAACAAGCATTTGTTAAGCACATACTTTATGCCAAACACTATGCCAAGCACTAGGAATATAAAGAATAGCAAAAACATGTTTCCTGCCCTCAAAAAGATTACAGTTCTAATGGCAGAGATAAAATGCAATTATATGCAAACTATATATATAGATAGATATAGACATATAGATAGATATAGTTCTATCTATCTATAGATAGAACTATATCTATCTATATCTATATCTATATACTATATAAGTGAGATGCAGTCCCAGTGCAAAGGCATTAAAATAATATGGTGATAGGGACAATAGGAAAGACTTTTTGCAGAAAGTAGGTTTAAGCTGAGTCCTGAAGGAAGTCAGGAGATAGAAGTGAGGAAGAAAAGCACTGGGGAATTGGGAAATAGAGTATCCTATTCGTGGGCAGTTAGGTGGGTCTGGAGTCAAGAAGATTCATCTTCCTGGGTTCAAATCTGGCCTCAGACACTTATTAGCTGTATGATCCTGGCCAAGTCACTTAACATTGCCTACCTCTGTTTCTCATCTTTAAAATGAACTGGGGCAGGAAATGGCAAACCATTCCTGTGTCTTTGCCAGGAAAACTTCAAATGGAGTCATGTAGAGTCAGATATGACTGGACTAAATAACAAAGTATCTTGTGCAAGGAATAACAAGACTGATATGACTTCATCCTAGAATTCTAGAATGTAAATGAAGTGTAAAGGAATTAAAAATACAGGAAGAAGGCAGATTATAAAGGACTTTAAAAAACGACCAGAAAATGTTATATATGATACTGGAGATATCAAGGAACCACCACTGGAGTTCAATGAATAGGAGCTATAAGAACAATAGGTGAAACAGTGATTATAACCTTTGAGCAAATCTAAAAATTAATTTACCAGGAAAATTTTTATCCCATGATTAGTTGAACTTGCTTTCTACTTAAATTTTTGCATTTGAACTTTAATCCCATTTTTAATCTTTCACTTTATTTTTCAGTTAAGCATTTCTCTCTCCCCCAATTTAGAAGAAAAAGAAAAAATGAAAAAGAAAATGTTTTTAACAAATACGTGTAGTCAAGCAAAACAAATTCCCACATGATATGATGAAAAATGTTTCAGAGAAATATAGAAAGATTTGTATAAACCAATGGAGAATGATATGAACAGAACTGGGAGAAAAATTATTCAACAGCAAGATCATAAAGACTCTACTTCCTTCAATTATCATTTCTAGTTGATTGGTGGAAGGAGAGAAAAGAAGAGAGAAATGAGGCCTGTTGTATTTCCAGTGGTTGCTTGGGATCCTGGAGCAACTGTTTTCCCTTTTTTTGGATCTCCTCTAAATTATAGTAACCAAAGATAGTAAAATTTTGAATTTCATTCATTAATTCATTTACTGGGCTCTACACATAAGTAATTTCTTATTGGTGGCCCTAGCTAGACAGTTGACTGTGATTTCTTTTTGAGCCAACCTGATGAAAATAGATACTGAATCATGCCATTCTATGCCCTAGGAAAACACAGGGTGATTTCAGTTTCCATAAAGTTGCACTTTTATGTCATTTTATTTTTTAATATTTCACTTTTTGTCTACTTATTTGAAGAGAATTTGAAGAGAAAATAATTCTTACTCGTCTCTTCTAGAAAATAAATGGAAGAAAAAAACAGTTCGGTTTATTGGTTTTATACTTATTAAAATGAACGATAATACATTTCCTGAAGTAGAAGCAAAGTAATTTCTCTGAAGCTGGATATGCAAGAGTATTAGTTAGGTAGAGTAAGTTAGAGATAAAGTTGAATAGGACAGTACATATGTATAAATTCAACTATATGGATGGTAAGAGCAATGTCTGAACTGAGAGCTGTCTCTGGAGGAAGACTTAGCTCTACAGATTTAATTGGTGGTTTGATCCAGGGACCTGCCAGGAAGTCTGCATGAGGTGCTAACTCTGGTACATATAACCTCATACAGCAAGAGTGTCAGCTTCCCCGTTGTTCCCTCCTCACCTCGTTCTTTCCCATCCTAATGAGCTTTACAGTGATGATAAACCTTTAGCTGAAAAGTGCACTGGGCTAAGTCTTTTGGAGAGATCGATATTATGCTTTGCTCTCAGTCAAAGATTCCCATTTTTTCTTCCCATTTATCTTCTATATTATCACCATCAATACCTCTTAGTTTATTCCAATAAGAGTAGTTCCTAGGATAATGGGCAGAATCAATCTAGGTTTTTTAAATGAGGTAACTTTATCTCATTGTAGTGTGTGTGTGTGTGTGTGTGTGTTGGTGTGGATATTCATTTTTATGAGAATAGAGTGGAAAGCATTGTTTCTAAGGTCTTCTCTGTAATATCTGAAGACTCCCATAAAGGGATATCCTATTAGGACATCTCTGGCCCTATCTCCTTTTCTTTTACTCTTGCACATTCATGGATGCAGTAATTTTCAGCTTCTTTTCCTTCCATATGCTAATGACTGTGTTATGAATGCTTTTGCCACAGAACCAACAAAGGCCGGGATATCAAAACCATTAAGTCTCTGCGTGTGCTCCGAGTTCTGAGGCCACTGAAAACCATCAAACGCTTACCCAAGCTGAAGGTATAATTTTCCATGTTTCTTGTCCCTATGTACACCATCACCACCTTATTTTCTTTCTTTCCTTTCCTTTTTTCTCTATTTTATTTCTTGAGTCACTGACCTGCTTTGGTGGTACCCTTTATTAGGCAAGTACCTTTTTCATGTGATATCCTAGGTTCTTTTACTCTATCAAAGAGGAACCATGGTTTAAGAAATCTAGGAAGAGGTCTTTCACCTCTTGATTCTGATCTAAGATGGCATTTTTATGCTATATAAGACCATTTGTCTTACTTAGGTGTGTGAATAGTATGTATAGATTTGATAGACATTCTGCTAGTGAGTCCTGTGCTACTGGTATAGGTCATAAACTGGTCCATCATAAAAAGGGAGTAGGGAATGCCTGGAGTTTTTGCAGTTACCTACAAGTGTACACTGAGCTAGATAAGGCATGATGTTTCTCTTTTTCTTTTATCCTCTTGTCCCAATAGATCATCAGGCTCTTCTGACAACAACCTGAGGTGGGGCTTTATTTGAATTTTTCAGAGGTTGTGAGTGGCCAATCAGATGGTACTCTTATTTTATTAACCCCTATTATAGCCAGGGAGTTGCTATCAGTCTTAATGAAGATGAAGGCATAATCAGAGTAACAAAATTAGTCATTTTTCTACTAAATAAAGGTTCTAAGTTAGCACCTAGAAATTGACTCTATCCTTCACTTACTGTGAGTAAGAGGCAATGACTTTTAGTGAAAAGGGCAAATACTATTTAATATTTCACAGAAGCATTCTGCTCCCAACTACCGAATAAGAGGGGTGGGGGTAAGGGTGGAGTCAAGAATAATATCTGTGTTTTTAAAAGGACAAGAAATTATGTGTATATATATGTGTGTGTGTATATATATAAATTGAGTGTTAACAGAACCTGTATTTCTCTTAGAATCCAAGTCAATATGTGAAACTCATTTATGCTCTAAGTACTTTTTATTTAAGAGAGAAAGAGAGAGAGAGTGAGTGAGTGAGAGTGAGAGAGAAGATATTTCAGATTGGAGAAGAGATTCTAGATGTGATAAGTCTGGGGAATCATGGAGCAACAACAGAACTGAAATATGACAGAGAAGGGAGATTTTGAAAAGAGTTCACACTATAATCAGAAGGTCCTATGATGGAAAGAAGGTTGACTCTTTTCCTTACTATTATCCACCTGAGAAAATACTATCAGGTTTAGCAATTAAGAGATTTTTTGAAACCTGGCTGAGAGGAGTTTCAGTTGATGGTGAGAAGTTAGATAGCAAGGGATTAAGAAATAAATGGGAGGTGAGAAAGTAGATACAATGAATGTAGATAAGAGATTGTCTATGAAAGGAAGAAGGGATATTGGACTGATAAGGTCAAGAGAAGGTTAAGGATACAGGACATTTGGGCATTCTAGCTGGCAGTGGGCAAGGAACCAATAGATATTGACATTTTGGAAATAAGGGCTTAATAAAAAGAGGAGGAGATAGGAAGGCATAAGATACAAATCACAAGTAGAGGGGATGGCACTGGCAAGAAGGGCCACCTTCTCCTTGGAGGAAGGAAAACAAGGACAAATTAAGGGAATTTGAAACATGAAATTAGAGAACAGAGATCTTGCAGTGAATTCCCTCTCTCTCTCTCTCTCTCTCTCTCTCTCTCTCTCTCTCTCTCTCTCTCTCTCTCTCTCTTTTTCTCTCTCTCTCTTTCTCTCTCTCTCTCTCTCTCTCTCTCTCTCTCTCTATTTCTCTCTCCAATAAAATTTGAAATGGTCCTCTTTTGTGAGAGGGATAAGGGAGAAGTAGTATGAATAGCTCAAGAAGTCACCTTTTATCTTGTTCTGGGGTCTAAACTATTAAACTAGATTAAAGCAGCTCCTCTTTCTGCAATAATCTTATAGTATAATGCAAGTGGCTGTCACTCACATTCCCCACAGTGTTGAGCTAATTAATCTAGTAACATTTTACCCAGAACATTGGAGAGACAACTACACAGGATACATGTTACCTCAGGGCTAGACTCACCAGGGCTCAAAACCTAAAAACCTAGAAAAGAACCTAAAAATGGTATGAAATGCAATGAATTCCCACGTAACACTTTATGATTTATGAAAAGAGCACTGTAACAGAAATCTCTAGAGGGAAGTATCTAGCTATGGTTTCTCCCCATTCACTATGGAAATTCAAGTTTTGTTTGAATAATCTGTTTATTTTATCTTCATCAAATGAAGTTAGGAATGCTGCCTGCCCATGGATATCTGCAGGAGTTGATTTTTAGCCTTAACCAAAATACTGTAAGCACAATAGGGAGGTAATGTCTACAGCCAGTTTCATTTATGGATGAAGTCGTTTGAGCATGTTAAGAAAAAGTACTAAATAATGTTAATAATACTACATAATATTCAGCTTAAAATTAATTACACTGTCAGACTCTCAGGAAAACAACTAAAGAGGAAGCCAATTTCTGCATATAAATCTAAAAATTATCATTATTACCTTTGTGAGGCTATTCTAGTTTCTTACCCTTAGTTTCTTCATTTGTCAAATGAAAGGATTGAATTGTATTTTTTCTAAATGATCTTTCAGCTCTAACATTTTTAGTCAATGAGTGTTCATCTTGGGCCAGAGTTTCCTCCACCTGTACTTTAAGTGTTGAACTAGAAAAATTAAGCATTTTTTAAGAACTCATTTTCTGTATCTATTAAGCACTGGTAGTACAAAAAGCAAAAATGAAACAGTATAGCTTACATTATATCAAGAAAACAATATCTATACTTAGAAGTATAAATAAAATATAGTAAATAAAAGGTTATTTCTGGAGAAGCATAAGAAATAGAATGCAGAACTTGGAGTCAAGAATTCAAGTCCTATCTCATATACTTGTTTCAGTCATGTCCAATGCTTTGTGATACCATTTGAGGTTCTCTTGGCAAAGATACTAGGGTGGTTTGACATTTCTTTCTCCAGCTCACTTCACAGATGAGAAACTGAGGCAAATAGGGTTAAGTGACTTGGCCAAGTGTTCACATAGCTAGTATGAGGCCAGATTTGAACTCATAAAGTTGTCTTTCTGCTTTATGGTACTCTATCCATTGTGCCACTTAGCTTCCTTATATACTTATTAGCTATGTAACTCTAGGCAAATAACTTAACCTCTCTGTCTGTTAACTCATTTGTAAAGTGAGGGTAATTAAAACACCTGCCTCAAAAATTATGAAAATTTAATGATTTAATATTCAAAGCATGTTATAAACTTTAAAATACTGTATACATATTAGTTATTATTATCATTTATTATTATTGAGCATAGGAAAAACCTGGACATTTTTATAAGCAGCAAGGAAGGGGATAGAAGATAAATGTTGATAAGAGAAAAAGGAGAGAAAATGATTATAGTAATAGTTTGCGAGAAGAAAACAATCTTTCAGCTTTAACATTCTATATTTGATAGATGTTTATATTTATATACCTGGACCTCATTTTCCCTTTCTGTAAAACTAGACAATTGGCCTAGATGATTTTTAAGTATGTTCTCAGTTCTAGTCTTCTACAATTAAGTTTCTGTGCTTCTTACCAAAGCTGAATTCCCCACAAAGAGAATTTAGAGTAGAATTTCATAAAGGAACATGCTTGGATAGAAACATTTTGAATTCCTTGGCTCTCCTATATATCTCTTGATCTTTTTTGCTTTGGTCTGCCTTAGAATCTGTCTCCTTTCTCTAATGAGTAGCTTTTCATTTTTGTCCAGCAAAGGCATCTTTTGTCCCTGTGGTGTCCTTTGATTAGGAAAAAGGGTTCTCCTCATCCAGTCACTCTGGGTTGTAGATACATGATGAGGGCTTTATTTTATCTTTTGAGTGATGGTAGGGAATCTAAAAACTGAAAATGAAATTTTACAGGCTTTGCCATGCATATTAACTCCTGTAGCTACTGATGGTTTATTTGGAAAAAAAGGACTGAAAAAGAAAAATCTGAATTCTCCACTACCTCCCAAATTCACTGGCTGATGTTTGCTTCTTTCCATAGGCTGTCTTTGACTGTGTAGTGACCTCCCTGAAGAATGTATTCAACATACTCATTGTCTACAAGCTCTTCATGTTCATCTTTGCTGTCATTGCAGTCCAACTCTTCAAGGGGAAATTCTTTTATTGCACAGATAGCTCCAAAGACACAGAAAAGGAATGCATGTAGGTGCTGCAGATGAGTATGAAATTCTACCTTCTTTCTCAGAAAATGTGTCCTTTTGAGTCCCAAGATAGTAGAATCAGTACCTGAAAGATTTAATTGGGTATTTCTTTAGTATATCTCATCCTTGGTTATGAATTACCTACTTTTCAAATTTCAAGAGTCACCTGTATATGTAATTCTCACACAGTAGGACCTCAAAGTCACCCAGCTATGCATAGAATTATCTAGCAAAATGTGAATCAAATTCTCTTTGTCCTTTTCAGGTGCAATATTAAGATAGAAAGAAAAAAAAGGATAAGTCCCTTTTGGAGAAAAATAAATACGTTTTTATCAATGGATACCCAATTCAGCACAAAAATCAATTCTTTCCACTAGAAAAGGGAATAGTCTGTCCTGGGATATATGTAGGGAGGACTGTTTGTTCCCTTCTCTTTCATGCTAAATCCAAGGTTGCATTCTCTTCCTCTCCATCCCTTGTTAGATTTCTTGGGAATTCTCAGTTACTACTTCTAACAATAGAGTAATCCTACCTTAAAATGATCACTCTGACTCATCATTTCCATCAATCCATAATATTAGGCTATATCTATGTAAAGTGGTCTACTTTAGATTGTCTGGAAATATGAAAGGACATCATCATCTATTGGAAGGGAAAAATGAAGTATGCCAATTATCCTGTAAGTGCATCAATTAACTTGAGGTTGATTATTAGCTCAATTAAATCCAACTCATCAAGTATTAAGCCCTCCTCCATGTGCCAACCATTGGGTGTATAAAAATAAAAATGAGACTACTCCCTCCATCAAGTAACATATTCTAATAGGAGAAAAAATTCTGTGCACAAATAGTAAATACAAAATATTTCCAGAGTAATAAGAAATTAATTTGGAGGGATGTTTTAACAATTGAGGGGACCAATAAGTGCTTCATGTAGGAGGTAGCATTGGAGATGAGCTTGCCTAAAATGAAGGTTGGGATTCCAAGAGAAGAATGTGAAGAAAGAGAACAATCTAAACATTGTTTCATCCTTCTCTAGGACAGATATTATGCCAAATAGCTAAATGTATTTGATTTTTTTGAATCTGCCTATTCTCTTCCTTCCTTTTTTCATATTTTTCCCTCCTCCAATCCCTAAAATAATCCCTCCATGTGCCTGTGTTTTTTCTTTTCCATCTGCCTCCATTTCTATTACTAGGAAAAAGAATATGGCAATATAAATCACAAATGTAAAGTCATTCTCTAAATCCACCATTATTTTTCCTTCCCCCTAGCATCAGCATGTCATTTCCCAGCAGAACAGCAAATATTTCCTCTTTATATTATAAACTATGGTGAAAAGATCTTGTTTTTGCTTTTTTTTTTCTGCTTTTACAGAGGCAACTATGTGGATCATGAAAAAAACAAGATGGAGGTAAAGGGTCGGGAATGGAAACGCCATGAGTTCCACTATGACAACATCATTTGGGCTCTCTTGACCCTTTTCACTGTGTCCACAGGGGAGGGCTGGCCACAGTAAGTACTGGAGCCTGCCTTTCTGTTAATGAACCCAAAGAGAGACTTCATGGTTGCTTTGAAAAGGTGATTCAAGTTAAACAGAATTAATTCTGCCATTATTTAAGGGGAAGTACGTGGTTCTTATTGAGCAGGTGAACGGAAACATGGTCACACAGAATCTCTTTAGGCAAAAATTGAAAGAAGGATAATAAGGCAAGAAAAGTATTTGAAAAAGGAGGCTCTAGCCAATTATGCGGGGTTCAAGAGGAACTTGTAGAACAAAGAGCTTCTCACTTAATAGTATTGCATTTTTTCAAATTACATGTAAAGATAGTTTAGAGCATTTACTTTGGAAAGAGTTTGACTTCCAAATTTTTTTCTCCCTTCTTTTCTTCCTTCTCCCTCCCCAAGGCAACAATCTGATATAGATTATACATATATAATCATTTTGAACACATTTCCCTATTAGTCATGTTGTGAAAGAAACATCAAAACAAAAGGGAAAAACACAAGAAAGCAAAAACAAAAAAAGCAGTGAAAATAATATGCCTCAATCTGCATTCAGTCTTCATAGTTCTCTCTCTTAATGCAAATGGCACTTTCCATCCCAAGTCCATTGCAATTGTCTTGTTTTGCTGAAAAGAATTAAGTTCATTATAATTGATCATCACACAATCAAGCACTTTTGAATAATACACACACACATATATACATATATATATATGTTTATATATATATATATATATATTAGGAGGACAAGGGCTGTTGAACCCACCAGGAGTTACTCAAACAACTTCACTTTCTGGACAGGGGTTTTATCTGCTAGCTTCAGAAGTACCATAACTTATTCTGCCATTTCCCAATTGATGGACATTCCCTCAATTTCCAATTCTTAGCCATCAGAAAAAGAGCTACTCCAAACATTTTTACACTTGTGATCCTTTTCCTTCCTTTTTAAAAAATCTCTTTATTGGGGCAGCTAGGTGGCGCAGTGGATAGAGCACCAGCCCTGAAGTCAGTAGGACCTGAGTTCAAATCTGACCTCAGACACTTAATACTTCCTAGCTGTGTGACCCCGGGCAAGTCACTTAGCCCCAATTGCCTCGGCAAAAAGCAAAAAAAAAATCTTTTTGTGATACAGACTCCTGTTTACCGTAATGTTGCTCTTTATTTCCAGTCTTGAAGTCACCTTGGGAATAAAGAAATGGCAGAATAAGTTATGGTATATGAATGTAATGGAATATTATTGTTCTATAAGAAATGATGAGCAGGCTGATTTCAAAAAAGCCTAGAAAGACTTACATGTGCTGATATGGAGTGAAGAGAGCAGAACCAGGAAAACATTATGCACAGAAACAGCAAGATTTTGTGATGCTCAACTATAACACTCTTAGCTCCTCTCAGCAATTCAGTGATACAAGTCAATTCCAAAAATCTTTGTTTTTTATTTATTTTATTTTGCTGAGGTAATTGGGGTTAAGTGACTTGCCCAGGGTCACACAGCTAGGAAGTGTTAAAGTGTCTGAGGCCAGATTTTAACTCAGAGTCCTACTGATTTCAGGGCTGATGCTCTATCCACTACACCAATTAGCTGCCCCTCCAAAAATCTTTGAATGGAAAATGTCATACACATACAGAGAGAGGCTGAATGCTGGTCACAGCAAGCTATTTTCACTTTTTTGTTTTGTTTTGTTTTCTTTCTCATGGTTTTTCCCTTTTGTTCTGATTTTTCTTCCCCAACCTGACCCATATCGAAATACATTAAAAATGAATTAACACAGCATTGTTGCACCCTACTCTAAGACCTAATCTTTTGCCAAATAATTAAATGTGTTTGATTTCTTGAATCTGCCCATTCTCCTACTTCATTCTTTCATATTTTAGGAAGACAAGGGCTGCATTAGTTTCCTTATTTCACAAATGGGAACAAGTAACATTTGCAAAGGGCTGTTGTGAGGAAATGTTTTGTAAACTTTAAAACATTTAAAAATGTTTATTTTTATTTTTTATCTATTCCCTGTGTCCCCTAGAGTTTTGCAGCATTCTGTGGATGTGACTGAGGAAGACCGGGGCCCAAGCCGCAGCAATCGCATGGAAATGTCCATTTTTTATGTGGTTTACTTTGTGGTCTTCCCCTTTTTCTTTGTCAATATCTTTGTTGCCCTCATCATCATTACCTTCCAGGAACAAGGAGACAAGATGATGGAAGAGTGTAGCTTGGAAAAAAATGAGGTAACATAGATCTGGTGGTTAGAAGACTGTGGAAAGAATTTGTTAGTCAAAAATGAATGTTGAATCATCTGTCCATTATCTCATGATAGATTAGAGTTAAATAACAATAGTCATAGTTCATATTTTATAAGACTTTAAAAGATTTAA
The DNA here is from genome assembly GCA_023553655.1 of Myrmecobius fasciatus. NCBI lineage: Eukaryota > Metazoa > Chordata > Mammalia > Dasyuromorphia > Myrmecobiidae > Myrmecobius > Myrmecobius fasciatus. The sequence goes on along the minus strand of JAJPUD010000044.1, from coordinate 1,066,966 downwards.
AAAGAGTGGGTAGTTCAAAAAAGTATAATACTGTTATTAGTACTAAATGTGATTTAGTACTTTAAGGCAAAGAGCTTCACATGCATCATATGCTTTGATCCTTCTAATAACCCTGTGATGGTAGGAGTAATTATGGTCTCTATGTTACAGATGAAAAAAAACTGAGGTTCAGACATGTTGCTTTCTGTAGCTCAAATTGGTCTGTTACTGATTTTGTCTTAGTCTTAGTCATTTCCACAAATACATTATAATTGTCCTCATCACATTGATCTCAGGTTCAGGAAAACAAGGCTAAGGAGCCTAGTTTAGGGGATGTGAGCTTATACTAACAGACTTGGCTTTCCTCCAGAGGGCATGCATCGACTTTGCCATCAGTGCCAAACCGCTCACCCGCTACATGCCCCAGAACCGGCATACCTTTCAGTACCGTGTGTGGCATTTCGTGGTATCCCCATCCTTCGAATACACCATCATGGCCATGATTGCCTTGAACACCGTGGTGCTGATGATGAAGGTGAGAGAACTACAGGACCCAGAGGCATTGAAGTTTCTAGGGCTTAGGCTTTTAAGTCACACAACTATTTTATATTATCCCAGACATTGGGAAAATAGGTTTCCTTAGTGCTATTCACTAACTAGTTCCCTACAATGGGATTCTTCTTATGTCTGGTTCAGTGATCTAACCTCTGAGTCTCTTGGAATCTACTTAGCCAAACTTCAAGGAAAAAGGTGACAGTATAATAATAGACACGAGCCTATCAGGAAGATAGGGGAAAAAAAACAAGTAACATACACAGTATACAGTCTCTGAAATTTAAGGAGTGGCTTAGGAATAGAAAAGAAGCAATTGCCATTTAATGCCATATGTCTCATTATACAAGAAAAGCTGAAATTTCACCTCTGGAAAATGCCATATTTAATACTCAAATTAGAATTCTAAATTCCTATCTTGTATACCTCATTTCATTTTGAATAAACCATAGATAAAGAGTATTGTTGGCAATTCCTTAGGCTTTGCATAGGACATTGTATCAGGCTATACTTATGATATGGAACATTCAGTTAGTGAACAAACATTTATTAAGTAAACACCTCCTATGTGCCAAGAAAGGTAAAAGAAAGCCCCTGTCCTGAAGGAGATTATGACCTAATAAGGGAGACAACATGTAAATAACTGCATATAAACAAGATTTTGTATAGGATAAATAGCAGATAATCAACAGAAGGAAGGCATTAACTTTAAATGGGGATTAGAAAAGATTTTTAGTAGAAGTGAGATTTTTATGGAGACTTGAAGGAAATAAAGGAAGTCAGGAGGCAGAGAGGAGGTGGGAGAGAATTCCTAGTATGGAGGACAGTGAAAATGACCAGAATAGGACATAGAGTGTCACATGAAAAGCATTTATTCTTTAATAGAAACTAAAAGGTTTCATCATGGAGATGAGATACAGGTAGTCTTGATTGACAGGTAGTATTCTCTCTATATTGCCTTGACTCTCTCCCCCTATTTCTCTCTTCGTGTGTGTGTGTGTGTGTGTGTGTGTGTGTGTGTGTGTATCTTTCTAACAGTACTACTCTGCTCCCTGTACCTATGAACTGGCACTGAAGTATCTGAATATAGCCTTCACCATCGTGTTCTCCCTGGAATGCATTCTCAAGATCATTGCTTTCGGCTTCTTGGTATGTCTTGGGGATTTTGTTCCCAGAATTAAAGCTGTCCTTTTAGTGTCCTCTGGAGCATTATTGACATTTGGGTTTGGTATTAGTGCTTTTTCAGAAAGAGATATACATTTGCACATCTAAGAACAAAGTGGTTTTAATGCTCTAAAAACAGGATCAAGGCAAAAGATCTTTTGGACATGAGAGTAAAAAGCCTCGTTCTTAGTCTTTTCAATAACCAGCTATCTTTCCAGTCCATGCTAATTATTTTCTGAAAGCAAAAGAACACTGGCCATTGCTTTTATCTTAAACAGTGACTTATATGGAAGAGGAATCAGAGAGAAATAGGAATTAAGTGAATGGAATTTAGACCTCCTGCCTATGCATTGAAACTAAGATTGCACTTTCAAAATTGTAAATTTTTATCAGTTTTCAAACCAAGTGAGAAATGTGAATTTTACTGTACTTTTGTTCAGGAACTCCTCAAGTGATCATTTTTAAGAGTAGATAAATAAAATTGCAATGTTTAAAAGTTAAAAATAATTTCAAAGGTGATCTAATTTAATCCTCTTATTTCATATTTAAGACAATTAAGGGCCATTATGATTTTAAATTGACCCAAAAGTTACAAGAAAGCAAATCTCCTCATTCCCACGGAATTTATGTGTGGTGCTTTTCGTGGGTAGGATGGGGGGAAGGTGAGAAGGTAGCATATTTTTGCCTGAATTCTCTTTTTATATCTTGTCAGCTATGAATTACAATTTTAAAACACCTTCTTCAGAAATTCATATGCTCTCCAAAGCATCAGAAAGATCTAGACATTTGCCTGAGGGTGCTCTAAGCATCATGGAACAAACTTCCTTCTCCCTCTCACTGGCATCAGGACTTGTAGTAGGTGCGCTAGAACTAGCATGTTAGGAGATCATTCAGATGCAGACAAGCCCACTTGGCAGCCGTTTCACACTTATTTGAGGGTGTGAACTACAATTTTAAATTACATGTGTGTATGCCTTTCCCTGTAAGAAGAAAAATATTATTCATTATCTGAATAAGTGTTTGGCTGTTAGTAGCTCCAACTTGGCTTCAGACTATGTTTTGGTAATTGTTCCACAGAATGATTGTCATGCTTTCCTTTGGTTTCCCAAATAGTTCTTTGTTTAAAAATCATTAATTTGATAATTTGGGGTGGAGAATTGAGTGTTGCCCATGCAGCTGGTTGTGATGTTGTTCATTGGATTCTCTTAGAATGCTGTGAGTGTTTTGAGACTGGGGAAATGTAAAAGGGGATGGAGAAAACCTAACAAAGATATGTTTACAGTGCAAACTAACCCTACTGAGCTAAAAGAGATAGAGGACCTAACATGGTCCTGACATTGTCTTTGTTTTAAGCTCCTAATTACTCAGTGAATTATGTTGAACGTACACTTATGGGCCTTGATCCCATCTTGAGCCTGCCTTCTTTTCCATTACTGCTCCCCATACCTTAAGGCTCTTATGGGAAATTTCCATGTTTGTGAATTTCACAAAATGGAATTTTAGTGATCATTATTATTAGTATAGTCACCAATTTTTGTTTCCTGATGACTGAGGTACTATGAGGAACTGAATTCACATCTCAGACCTGTTGCTTTTTTTTTAACCTATTTGACCTTGAGCCAATCTCTCCATTACCCTAGACCTGTTTCCTGACCTTAAATATAGATCTATCTTCCCCATGTTATCCCAAATGGGAACATCTGGGCCAAGGTAAAGATTATATGAACTATCCCAAGACTGAGTACTTCAGTGGTTCCTCATGAATGCTATAATAAAATACAAACTGCTCAGTTTTACCCTGTAATTTTATATCATTCTCTTTCATTCATTATATCCCAGCCAAAACAGCCTACTTACTACATGTAGCCTAAACACCACCTTCTCCTCCCTACCTTCTGTGCCTTAGTACAGATTGTCTTCTGCACCTGCAAAGCTTTTCTCCCTCACCTCTGCTTCTTGGAGTCTGTAGCTCTATTCAAGCCTCAACTCTTATCTGAGACTTCTTGATAAATCATTTGATAAGTGTTTATTAAATGCTTGCTCTATATCAGACACTAATAACCCAAAGACAAGGGACTCTTCATCTTCAAGGAGCTCACATTCTATCATAGAAGAAAACATGTACAAATAAGAATATATGAAAATTTGTAAAAATAAAGACAATGCAGATTGATGGAAGGGGAGGGGGCTAGGTGTTTGGATTGAAGTTGGAATGGGGTCTGGGAGGGTATCAAGAAAGGCTTCATGCCAAAGGTGGATTCTGAGGAGAATTTGGAAGGAAATATGGGGCTATAAGTGCCAGAGATGAAATAGAAATGTCCTGCAGGCATAGGTTATAATCAATACAAAGAATTAGAGTGAGAAGATAATGTCATGTTGTGGCAGAGCGTGGGAAGGAGAGTATTGTATAATAAGAGTGGAAAGGTAGGTTGGGTCCAAGTTATAAAGGACTTTAACAGACAAACAGCAGCTTGTATGAGATCCTAGAGTCAATAAGAAGTCATTACAAATGATTATGTAAGTGAGTGAATGACATAGGTCAGATTTGTACTTCAGGAAAAATCATTTTGGCATCCATGGGGAAGAACAATTGCAAAAGGGAGATGCTAGAGACATGAAGAACAGTTTAGGAGACTCCTCTAAGTGTCAGAGGCAGTATTTTAACCTATATCTTTTGCCTCTGGAGTCCACTGTGCCAAGCTGCCTCCCATGGGACACATCCTACCCTTTTCTGGGATAGCCAATCACAGGAAGAATTATCAAAGACAACCCCACCACCTAACACTCCATCCCTCCACTCTTCTGCTGCCACACTGTTCCAAATTTCCCACCTTTTCCCCCAAGTTTTAGCTTGGAGGCAATTTTAACTGCCATCTAGATATCCATAGCAGCTGTTCAGGCTTCACTGGGGAAATTTCCCATCATGTGTTAAGTTTGAGATATATAAAGGATATATAGTTTGAAATATCCAGCAGGCATTTAGAGATATACCAGTAGACCTCAGAAAAGAGCTTAAAGTTACATATACAAATTTGGGAGTCATCTGCAGACTGATGATAATTAAACCCATGGGCTCTGAAGAAGTCAACAAATAACAAAATAGGGAGATTAAAGATAAGAAGACTGAGAAAATGCCCCAGTTAGTGGGTATGATATGAATTCTGCAGAGGAAAACAAAGAGAAATGTCATTTAGAGAGAGAAGAGTGTCACAAAAATCCAGAAAGGAAAGGAAATATGATTGAGGATGTCCAATACTACAGAAAGATGAAGAAGAATGACGGCTGAAAGATCTGGTGACTGGCAAGTCAGCCTTTTTTAGATATTTGCTATGTGTTAGGCACTGAGTGAGGTGTTTCAGTTTAGTCATGATGCCAGAAACCAGATTATATGGGATCAAAAAGTGAGTGAGAGAAAAAGAAATGAAAGTAATATAGGCAGATAGCAAGTTGCAGAATGGGATATATATTTTTGGACATGTACAAAATGAGAATTTGTTTTGTTTGACTATGCATATTTATGGGCAAAGTTTATTGAGGGTTTTGAGGAGAAGAGAAAAATTTTTATCAACCAAAAGAAAGAAGGGGAAATGGAATTTGGTTGAGAAAGTGAGGAGAAATAAAGGACAGAAGTTTGAGGAAGCTGTAGGATTTCACTCAGGAGGGTTTCATTTTCTGGTAATAGAGCATAAATTTTTTTAGCATCCAATTCACCTACTTTGATAGCTACCTTTTGGTAGCTACATTGATCAAACTAACATAACAATTATTTATTAACTAACAATGATTATTTATAAGCCTGCCTTATCATCCAGAGCATATGAAGGAATTAATTTTTTTTTGTGAAATGACTGGATATACTAATTTGTTCCAATATATGGTCACTGTATATAAAGGTATATACTTTTATACATTTGCCTTTTTAAAAAAAAAGTGAAAAATAACTGCATTTTAAAAGAAACTCCTTCTGTAGAGGGAACATTTTGAACAGAAGTGATTTTGTTGCCCAAGATGATGTACTTGTATTACCCATAAAAACTCTTATTTGCACATGTTTTTAAAAATTGAAAATAGAACCTTCTCACCTATTTAAAAGATTATTGGTGGCATTTTAACCCATTTGTTTAAAAAGTAGAAATGAAATATTTTCTGACTAGTTTGCAAGGACAACTATTTGATATGACGAAAGAAGAAATTTACTACTTGAATTTCAACCAAAACCTTATATAATAGGTAGATGGGATTGAAAAAGAATATAATGAATTAATAAGAGGAACTAATAATAAACTTCTTTTATTTGTATTTTTATATGTCTATTTCAGCAATTACAGCCATTAAAACTAGATTTTGAAATAAACTAAATTGAGCAGCATGCCAAAGGTATGCTATATCAAGTGTTATACTAAGATTAATATATATATATATACATATGAACCATTAACATGGCTAATATGGAAAAATGTTTTGCATTACTTCACTTTATAATTGATATATTGCTTGCTTTCTCAACAGGTAGGAGAAGAGATTGAAAGAAGGAAAGAATTTGAAACTGAAATATATATTTTAAAAAATTAAATTAAAATGAAATAATGAAGCATGTTTAATCACATTATTTTCACTAGAAATGGCATTAAAATTTCTAGAAATACAGCAAATGGAGTTTTATATTTTTAATAAACAAAAAATCACAAAGTTTTTTATTTTATCACTACTTTAAATTTCCTTTTTACATTTTATAATGTAAATTATATAGTAGTACAATAGTATTTAGACAAGATTTATAAAGAGATATAAAATATAGTAGCATTCTTAATGATTTTTTAATTGATAGGTATATAAATCAAAAATTGTTTGGAGGCCATTTGACCACAAGAGCTCTATAGATAGATTTCAGGGAGCTCATGAACTTCAGGTGGGGGAAATTATCTTTATTTTTAATAACCTTTGGTTTTCTTTATTATCCTACGTATTTTATTTTGCACCTTTTAAAACATGATTCTTAGAAGGTTTCCATAGGTCTGCTTCACCAGATTGCCAAAGGTATTTTGGACATAAAAATGGTAGAGAACCCTTGGTAGAAAATGGAGATAGAGAAATGTATTTTCCCTGAAAGTTTCATTGTATAAACTAAATTACTTGAAAACTGAAGGCCTAATAAATAGGCACCCCTATGAATGAAGAAAAAATGAAGGGGCTTGTAGTATCTGACACAGGATTTGATCTCAACATCTTCTTTTAGTTAAAAAAAAGCATTTAAGTACTAAGCCATATCACCCCTATTTATACATGCTTTCTTTTCATGCAGGGACTAGTTTAAGTTCCTATCTCATGAACCCCTCCATGTCACAAGAGGGATTAGATCTGCTTTTGTTTAAGAGAACAAATCTGGGAAGAATGATCGAAAGTTGCAGAAAATCAAATTTCAGCTCAACATAAGGAAAAACTGAACAAATAGACTTTGCTAAAGTGAATTGGACTGCCTCAGAGGTGGAGGATTACTCATTATTGGAAAACTTTAAGATGAGACTCAGTGACCACTTATTGCCTTTTCTGTAAAGGAGTTTCCTATTGAGATACAGGTCAGACTAGATCTAAACTAGATCAGGCTAGAAACTCTAGTCTCTGATTTCCTGAGTTTTCGATTTTCCATGGAACATTATGGTCATAAATCCCATTTCCAATGCAAACACCATATAAGCCATTCTGTGACAACCCCCCTCAAAAATAGTAGCTTCATTGAAAAATAACAAATTTTGAAGGCAGTGAAAGAGAAATGGGAGCTCTAGCTTGAAATATAAGTAAAAGTTAGTGTGATTTTCTGTATCAACTGATATTATTTAATGCTAGATTGCAAATTTGAAGCAAGATAAAGTCTTTCTTACTTTTATTTATTTCTTTGACCTCGGTTATCCTGCAGAATTATTTCCGAGATACCTGGAACATCTTTGATTTCATTACAGTCATTGGCAGCATCACAGAAATTATACTGACAGACAGCAAGGTGAGTATCCTGAGTCATGTGTTTATGTGTCTATACACACACAAACACATATATAAATATATATGTATGTATAAATACACATAAATATATAGATGTATGTATATAATGTGCTTACACATATCCTATATTACCATTTATCCAATAAAACTTAGAAGTATTAATTTTTATTTAAGCCACTTGGACCATGCAGTGCCATAGATCAATTTCCAATCTTCATAGTGCCAGGTATACATTCATATTTAAGCAGATAGATGGAGTGGTGGATAGAGCACTGGGCCTTTAGACAGAAAGACTCGAGTTCAAATCCAACCTCAGATGTTTACTAGCTGTGTGACTCTTAGAAAATCATTTAACTTCTGTTGCCTAATCTGTGAAATAGAGATAGTAGTAACACCTACTTTCCAGGATCATTGTAAAAATCAAATTAGGCAACATGTAAAATACTTTGCAAATTGTCAAATGCTTAATACTGTGCCTGGCACATAGTAAACACTTATAAATTTAGCTATTTTAATTTTTGTTATTATATTTATATTTTAAGTGATATTGACCTCAATTCTGAACTGTCAGTTCTTCACATCCCTGAATGTTAGTCTATTCCTATAACAAAAAAGGCAGATGCATGATGTGGTAGTATAAGCAGTCTGGCATGTTAGATAGCACTAAAGCAAACAAGTATTTATAAAATCCCTACAATGGACCCAGGATTGTATTTAGACCTAGGAAAAGACTCAAAGAAGACAGAATATTTTGAACATATCCTCAATAAGTATATGATCTAATAAAGAGACAACTAGTGAAAAATACAAGATACTATTAATTGCACTAGAACATTGTACTACTTTCTTGATGTACACGGATGACATCAAGTTCTATAGCTCCAGTAAAAAATATATCTAAAAGTTCATGATGACTTCCTTTAATAGTGTTAAAATGTCATTTGTATCCGATTTGCATATAATTTTTAATGCATAGCAATAAAAAATTAAGGGTCAAGTAAAATCGATGCATGAAAGTTATACTTAGAAATATTTTGAAAAATATTTCTTCAGACAAGACATTATGTCTGCAGTTATCAAGGAGAACACTAAGGTTGTGTACACTGAAACTTAATGGCATCTTGAAATGAAAATTCAATGGAAAGAATACATTTAAATCAATGAACAGCTTCATAATTCCAGGTTTAAAAAATACTTTGGCAACATTAAGGTGAACAACAGTACATTTAGAAAGTAATGAGAAATAATTCATATAATATCAACAAAATGGAATTAATCATCCCAAAGTAGCTATAGAAAGACTAATGCTCCCTTGTCAAAAAAAGTGGAAGACTATTGATTTAAGTATTCATATCACATGACAATAATGTAATAAACTTACAGAGATATTTCTTGAACAAACACCACTTCGCAAGACAATGAAAAGATTGTTAATAAAAGATACTTGCCTCTGCACTGTACTTATCAAATGTAACCCATATTTATTTGCCACCAAATGGAACTTGTAAAAATGGTAAAAGTTCAAACCTGAAATAAAAATACACTGAGTAGGCAGCACATGAAAACAATCAACAATATGATTACCACAAAACATCAAGGAACTGTCATGTGGATTTTTTTAAGTGCTTCATGAGAACAATACAAGATTAGTTCATTGCTATCAGAAATTATGAAAGATTATCTCTAAGAAAATAATATTTACTAATCAATATTGATTTTGAAAGGAAATTATAGAAATTATACAACATATTACTTCAGGTTACAAAAATGTTATTATAGCTGTTTACTTGTATAAGCTGTTGTATACAGCTTTTTATGATCTCTTTGAATTTGTTTGTTTGTTTTTTTGGGGGGTTTTTGTTTTGCAAAGATGCTGGAGTGGTTTGCCATTTCCTTTTCTAGTTCATTTTACAGATGAAGCAAATAAGCTTACAGACTTGCCCACAATCATGTTTACAGCTAGTAAATATCTGAGGCCAGATTTGAATCCAGGTTTTCCTGACTCCAGGTCTGACCCTTTATCTACTTCACTACCTAACAAAATTTAGCTTCTCTCAACTACCTAAAAGATACCATCAAGTGACAAGAATAATACATTAAAAGATAGCTATCCTTCATAAACTAACATTATAAATCCTCATACAAATAAGAAGTCATAAATATCCTTGAGGATTCAGCAAATAACCTATTTCAGAACTAGAAAACTATTAAGCAAATCTATCTACAATAGCCCTGATGTAACACTGACCATTAAAAAATTTAAAACATTATTTTAATAGATGCTACCATATTGAATACTCATAACCTTTCAAAATATTGTTATTAGCTGAAGAAATTAAAATTGTGTGGGAAGAAAATGAAGAATGTATCCCTGCTGGGCTGCTTCTCAAGTTGTCCCACAGATGCTTTCTATGAACCTACAGAGATGAATATAAAACCCAACATTTAAATTCAGTTATAAAAAGTAATCATTTCATTCACCTACACAATAATCCACTCGAGACATAAAAGAACAATAGTAGGGATAGTATTTTCTTTGAATTATTTCTTTTTAATCCTATAAAATATAGATGAAAATAAGAATGATAATTAAAGAACATTTACATTATTATTTAAAGTTTTTGAAGCCCTTTGCATATGTGCTATCTCATTTAAACTTCTCAACAACAATCCTGTATTGGTACAATGGGTATTATTTTATTTATTTACAGATAAACAAACTGAAGCTCAGATAGATTGAATGACTTGGCTATCATCACTAAGCATGAGAGTTAGGAATCAGGCATGGGGAAGATTGGAATCATTCCCATGATTTGCCTCATTGGCAGCTATAAGTAGGATTTTCCTTGATTCTAGAATTAGTTTAGTGATATGAATATTGAATGTACTAATTTCTAAATAATCATCATGTCAGTAACTATATCCATCTTTCTTCACCAGCTGGTGAATACCAGTGGCTTCAACATGAGCTTTCTAAAGCTTTTCCGAGCAGCCCGTCTTATCAAGCTTCTCCGACAGGGTTATACCATCCGCATCTTACTATGGACTTTTGTTCAGTCTTTTAAGGTAAGAAACACTGACTTTCTCTTCAAATTGGAATGCTCATAAAAACTGTGACACAGGAGGCAGCATGGCAAAAGAAAAGTTAGATTTGGTGTGTTTGGGTTTTACTTCCTTGTTTTTTAGTGATATTTTTTCTTTTTCTTTGATTTTTTTTCTTTTACTTTGAGGATGATGAAATGGAATATTTGTTAAAAAGTATTGTATAAATTTATTATTTTATTTTCATTTTTAATCATTTATAATATTTGGCTATACTAAAGATCAAGTCATCTTCAACAAAGTATAATTTCTTACTAAAAAAAATTTAATAAAACACAACCACTCTAATGTATCATTCTGCCCATCCTTGGTGAGGAAAGAAGGGTTAATTTTGTGCTAATTCAGATAATTTATTCTACATAGCAATGAGGCAGTTGCATACATCTTAAAAATAGGCACCTGAAGCTGCCTTCTTTTACTATTTATTGTTTTTATTTCCTATGCTAGTCTTCAAAAAGCTTCATCTCTTGAATTTTGGCAAGGTCATTTGAATCACTTCATTTATACTTGGTCACCCCATTGTCACAATAACTGAAAGATTTGCCTGATTTTACTTGGCATCTGGATGTTTTAGCATTATATGGGATATTGAACTCCATTTTTGCCATATTGTATGTACTCTGTGCTATTCAGACCACACTTGAAGTTATTGTACATCATTTTAGATGTAACTAAAAAAAATACTATCAAAGGCAAACCAAAAGGGAGTTGCAAGATTGAAAAGGTTACTTAAACCATGTCATATATGGATTGGTTGAAAGAATTAGAAAGGTTTAGTCTGGAGAAGAGAATACTTGGGTTGAAGATAAAGGTAAAAGGGAGTGGTTGTGATATTCTTGAATATTTAGAAGGCTGTTTTCTCCAAAAGGTATGTAACTGGTGGCTTAAGAGCCATTTGTATAAAATTCTTCTCACTGGTGGAAATTGAAAGGTAGTTCTGCTCAGAGGTCAGTATTCTATATCTACCTGTGTGCAGGCAGTTAGATCAAGCAATAGAAAGAGTGATTGGCCTTGAGTCAATAAGATTCATTTTCCTGGATTCAAATCTGGCCTCAGACACTTACTATCTGTATGATCTGGGCAAGCTGCTTAACTCCATTTGCCTCAATTTCCTCATCTGTAAAATGAACTGGAGAAGCACATGGCAAACTACTTCAGTGTCTTTGCCAAAACAACAACAACAACAACAACAACAACAACAACAAAAAAAAAACAAATAGGATCATGAAGAGTCAAACCTGATTAAAAACAATTGTACAATAACTTGCGTGTATAGTAGAGTTGATGAGAGCTGGAACAGAATTTCTGGTCCTTTGGTTATACAAGTAATCCTTTAATGCAAAAGTCACATAGAGGCCTGAATAGATAAGTAATTTGAAGAAAGGCAGATTTTAATTCACCAAAGAGAAAAATTTCCTATAATTAAAAATGTAAATGGGAAGGCTGTTTGAAGAGGTAAATAGAAATTGGATGACCAATTTGGGATGTTGTAGATACAATTTGTATCTAAGCTGCATATTAACTACATAACCTTTGGTGCTCCCAATTTGGAAGTAATACAAATGCCCAATCTGATGCTTTAGATCAGAAAAAAAAAGTTCTTACAGAGGACTAACATTCATAGTTTATTTTGAATAAAAGGTATATTTTCAAGCAAAGGTCTAGAGAAACCTGAGCAATTGACTTTCTTCCACTTTATCTTTCCCATGTGGATAGGCAAATTAAACTTCTCTGAGTGATTATAGATATTTTAGGAGGTTCTGCAATATCCTAGAACTTGATATAGTTAGCTTGATATAATATCGCCTACTAACAGGAGCATCTAGAATATCTCACTATTGGGAAAAACACCTCTTCAATTTGGACTCTTAATTGAATCTCCTCCATTCAAATAATTTGACTGATGGAACAGATTAGGCATTGCATATAGTAACAAGGGAACATAGTACCATAATGTTTGAGAAATCCAAAGGCCTCAACTGCTGGGGCAGTGATTCTCCATTCTATAAAAACTTCCAGAAAAAATTGAAAGTTTGGCAGAAACTAAGTGTAGGGCAACATTTCACACTACATACAATAATGAACTCCCAATAGATATGTGATATAGCTATAACAGATCACATCATAATGGACAAATCATTCAACCCTATTTACCTTAGTTTCCTCATCCATAAAATGAACTGGAGAAGGAAATGGCAAACTACTTCAGTATCTTTGCCAAGAAAACTTCAAATGAAGTCACAAAGTGTTGTACCCAACTGAAAAATGACTCAACAATAACATAACTTATGGTATTCCTCAATAGAGAATATCCCTATTCCTAAACCATTCACTCATGAATCTCACTGCCCTTTCCTCTTCCTCACATTTCACTTGTAGACTATTTGTTCCCTAATAGTAATAGAAAGGCACCTACAATTTTGATTGGTAGAGGTAGTTAAATGGCATAATGACCAGACTATTTGACTTAAATTCAGGAAGATGAGTTCAAAACCAACTTTAGACACTTACTAGCTATGGAATCCTGGGCAAGTAAATAATTTCTGTCTGCCTCAATCTTTTAAATCTATAAAATAAAGATAATAATAGCACCTTCTTGCTTGGGTTGTGAGTCTCAAAGTAAATAATACTTGTGAAGTACTTGGCCAACTTTAAAGAAATATATAAATACTAATTGCTGTTGTTACCATTGACTTTCTCTTGGATAGAAAAGAACTTGATTCATTCAGAAGCACAGCACAGTTTTGCACTGCACAGAATTCTATGGCATAGAATTTATAGCAAGATTTGATGGTAGTTGATGGTAAATAATTCTTTTAGGAAATAGATTTGGAATAGTGACAAAAGTAAACTTCAGGAATTCTAGATCAGATGATAATGCAAAACCAGTGCAGGCCTGAATTGCTGAAGAATGAAAGAACATTATGGGATTTGACTTGCAAATACATACAATCACTTTCATTTTGCTTCCAATTCTCACTAAAAAGTTATTCTTTGGAGAGAGTCCCAGACCAAAAAAAAAATATTTGGAAGCCAAGGCCAGATGTTTGGTCTGTGGTATAACAATACTTGGGGTGTAGCAATAGAAAGTGGAATGTAAATGTACATACACAATAAGTGCTCATACTTCCTCATTGCTCATAGAGGTATGAGAAGTGGAAGTCTTTCCTCTGAGTTTATTAATTAGAATTATGGGAAGCTTGGCACAGAACAATCTCTTCATTTGTGTGGTGATCTGGACATCAAAAGAATTATGAACTCATACATCTGAGAAGGACCATAGAAGATGGTGTTTTTTACCTTTGAAGTAAGCAAGGAGTCAGATACAGCTAGCTTCTTTAGGATATGATAGTGAAAAGTACCAACTCTTAAATTAATAACTATTACCTCCATTTTATTACAGGCCCTCCCTTATGTCTGTCTTTTGATTGCCATGCTTTTCTTCATTTATGCCATTATTGGAATGCAGGTAGGTATTTCTTTGGGCTAGTTGTTAAGGGAAAAAATAATAAAAGACTGCTTCTCTTAATGGAAAAAGTTTCTTAATAGGGAAAGCATGCATGGATAGATAAGAGATCAAGTCAAAGAACTCTAGTGCTTATAAATGCCCTGAAAGAGCCAAGTTATACTTCGTCCTTAGGAATATCCCAAGTTTCACTGCCAAGTCACAAGAAGCAACATATCCCAATATGTCATTTTGGGGGTATATGCTTACCATTTTTTACAGAGTTTAATTTAACATTAAACTGAGATAGAACAGAAACAAAGACAAAAATGTATCATTGGTTTTTAGTCCATAAAAACTCCTAGTATAGTTAAATTTAATTTGATAAATATTTATTAAGTAATGTCTATACAAGATGCTGTGCAAGACATTGGGGATATAGAGGGGAAAAAACTGGTTCTGTCTTCAAGGATCTTATAGTCTCCTAGATCTAACATATGCCTAATTATATAGAAGTGTTTATGAAATAATAAAAAGTAATTTCAACAATAAGAGAACACTAACAACTAGGAAGATGGAAAATTAGAGCTGTTATATAAAATAAGATAAGCCCTCTATGAAGGAAAAGTGAGGATGAACCAAACATCTTTGCAAAGGCACAAAAGTAGAATATAGCATCTTGTATACTGCCAACAGCTAGGAGGCAACTAACCAAAATGGCAAGGACATGAGCGGGAATAATATGAAATAAGATAGGAAAGGTAGATGAGATATAGTTATAGAAGGTTTTGAATGCTAAATTTATCTTATACACAATAGACAACCTCTAAATATTTTGGCTGATGAAGTCACACAGTCATATGTCAGGGATCTGACCAAGAGGTCAAGTATGAATCTATAGCAATTACCAAGATTATGATATTCTGGGACTCTTCTTGGTGTTGATGAAAGGTGTATTCACAATTTGAAGCTAATTCTGACAGATTGTGATATGCTAAGTTAACCTCCTAGACCTCATAAGATTAAAGATTTGAAATTTCAGAAACCATTTAATCAAACATTCTTATTTTATATATGAGAACATTGAAATCAGAGTAGAAAAATGCTTTGCCCAACATCACAAATGAGTGAGTAGTGTAGGTAGAATTTGGTCTATAATTTTTAACCCACCATTCATTTTACTTCACCTTGAAAGTCTCCTCAGTTTAGGACTTTCAGCTTCTGCCAGTAAATTTCTAGAGAGAAACAAATGCCACATTTCCAGATAATCTACTCTTTGATGTATGGTATATTGGACAGTTGCCAATCCCTTCTTATCTCGGAATTGAGAAGACAAGTCAGAATTTGAACTCAGATGTTTGTTGGAGCACTGAATGGGGGATCAAAAATAAACTTCTTCTAGTACACTAGACTTTGCTGCTATTGAACATCACTTGGTCTAGGCTCTTAGTCTATAGATATGCTCTGATTAGGGCATCATAATTGTTTCAGTCGAGGTGACTTTTTGAAGCAAAACCCCTCTGACTTAGAGATATTGTGACTGATTACCCAGCAGAGAACCTCAGCCAAGTAACAACCTCCTGCAGTCAAACAGTCTGGCTGCAGTAGAACCAAGAGCTGTCTTCCCAGTAATGCTAGCCATCTGGAGCAGCCAGCCCCACCGAATCTTCAATCATGCCCAAAGTTTCTCTGAGAATGGTGTCTGCACCTCTTCATTTCTTTCTCCTTCTAACTGATCACTGTGGTTTTTGTTCTCTAAAATACAAACAAATTGAACTGTCTAATATAGTATAATAGACTGCCCCAGTATTGAACTCCCATTCATTAGGAGCATTTAAGAAGAATCCACATGACCATCTGTCAAGGAAATTGTTAAAAGTGTTTCCCACTGTTTGGGAGGTTGGACTACATAACCTCAAAGGTCCTTTTCATCTCTATTATTATATAATTATAGGATTAGAATTTCCTTGAACTATTAAATATAGATCTGGCTGCATCATCTTCTTGACAGGACTGAAAAGATACATATTTTTGTATTTTTTGTCCTTTCTGTGAAAAAATTTTATATAATCTCAAATTTAGAACTATTGTAAAAGTTATGCACCTCTTCTTTCTTTTGTCCTTTCTTACTTCATTTCTCCCTAATTTTCTCTCCCTCCCTCCCTCCTTCCTTCCTTCCTCCTCCCTCCTTCCCTTCCTTCTTCCCTTCCTTCTTCCCTTCCTTCCTTCCTTCCTTCCTTCCTTCCTTCCTTCCTTCCTTCCTTCCTTCCTTCCTTCCTTCTTTCCTTCCTCCCTCCCT
>JAJPUD010000044.1:1035734-1050328 GCA_023553655.1 Myrmecobius fasciatus | reverse complement strand
TCCTTCCTTCCTTTTTCCCTCCCTTTCTTCCTTCTTTCTTTCTTTTCCTTCCTTCCTTTTTCCTCCTTCCTTCCCTCCCTCCCTCTCTTTTTCTCTCCCTCTGTCCCTTCCTTCCTTCCTTCCTCCCTCTTTCCCTCCCTTTCTTCCTTCCTTCTTTCTTTTTTCCTTCTTTGCTTGCTTGCTTCCTTTTTCCTTCCTTCCTTCCTTCCCTCCTTCTTCCTTCTTTGCTTCCTTTTTCCTTCCTTCCTTCCTCCTTCACTCTCTCCCTCCCTTCTTCCCTCTCTTCCTCCCTCTCTCCCTCCCTCCCTCACTTCTTTTCTCTCTCTGTTTGTTTGTTCATTCCTTCCTTCCTTCCTTCCTCCCTCCTTCTCTCTCCTTTCTTCCCTCCCTTCTTCTCTTCCTCCCTTCTTCCCTCTCTTCCTCCCTCTCTCCCTCCCTCCCTCACTTCTTTTCTCTCTCTGTTTGTTTGTTCATTCCTTCCTTCCTTCCTTCCTCTCTCCCTTGTTTCTTCACTCTCTTCCTTCCTCCCTCCTTCTCTCTCCTTTCTTCCCTCCCTTCTTCTCTTCCTCCCCCCTTCCTTCTTCCCTTCCTTCCTTCCTTCCTTCCTTCCTTCCTTCCTTCCCTTTCCTTCCTTCCTTTCTTGCTTGCTTCCTTTTTCCTTCCTTGCTTCCTTGCTTCCTTTTTTTCTTACTCCCTCCCTCCCTCCTTCACTCCCTTCCTTCCCTCCTTCCTGCCTTGCTTCCTTTTTTCCTTCCTTCCTCCTTCACTCCCTCCCTCCCTTTTTCTCTCTCTCTCCAATCCTTCTTTTCCTTCTTCCCTCCCTTCTTTCCTTTCCTTCATTTTTCCCTCCCTTCTTTCATTTCTCTCTTTCTCAATTTTTATACTGTTGTGCTCTTTTCTTTTCTCTCTTCCTTTCTCTTTTCGCCCCTTTCCCTTGAAAATATTATTACCAAGTCAATTTATAATACTTCCTATCCTTCTAGATTCTACTAGACCACAACACCAGGGACTTTTTCTGAAAACTTGAAAGACAGCATTGGAATCCCTTTGCATCTAGTTCTTTTCTCAACCTATGACAGAGAATTTTATTGCTTATACCTAGCATGTGCCTTAACATTTTGTATTATTTAGATACCTGAGTCTGGAACTATAGGAGCCATAAGAATGAATAAGACAAAGGTTCTTCACAATACAAATTTAAAAATAGAAAAAGATAGGCCTTGGAAATAAAAATTATAGCTACTTGAAGTCTTCATGACTCCAGTATTTTTGACTATCAAATTCTTCTTGGAAGCAGTGAATTTAAAAGAAGAATTTCAATTTGGGTAGAAATGTTAGAGATTCACATCAGCTAAATCAGGGTCTACAAAAGTTGAATGTTTCTCACATCTTAACTGTAATCGCAAATCCTGTGACTCCTCATTTTGGAATGAGAAAAATGACTTCAGCAATTGCTGAGCCAAAGAGAATTCCAAAATACTTCATGGGTCTTCAACAGTTACTATCAGTAGCAAAACCATTCAACAGTTATTTACCTGAAATTCTTAACTTCTTCATCAGGAAAAGTCAAGGGGACAACATGATAATTAAAAAGACTTGAGGTGGGGATGGGGGAAGAATGTAGTGATTGAGAATGTAATTAAGCGAAGGAAAAATCCTAACATAATCAAGAAATATTATGGAGTAAAAGAATCCCAAGACAAAATTCCAAAATTTGAGTATAAGACTGTACAATTTTGTAATAATTTTAGGGGAAAAAAAGCATGAAAGGTCCATAAGGACTATCAGAACAGGTTGAAAAACCTAAAAAGGGAATTGAAGGAAGAGATAAGGGATAGAATATAGAGCCTAGGACAGAAATTGTATAACCTAGCCTTTCAAGTAGGTTGTCTTTCTAGTAATGGATACTGTGAAAAATGAACTAAATAGAACTGAAATAGTCAATAATACAACACAAATATTAGAACAAAGTCAAGAATAGAGAAGTTAGGTGACTGTGAATTATTGACTGAAAGGAACAATTGAATTGGATATAGGGAATAGCAAGATAATATGAGTTAAAAGAAAATGAACAGATAGTCTCTAACTGATTTCCACATTTTGAGAAATTCTAAAAGAAAAATGTTCCCAAATTAGAAGTCTTTTGCTAAGATTTGATGGTTTTTGACATCTCTTTCTCATACTTCCATTAATAAATTTTCTTTTTTCTTTCTTGGAATATTATTTTTTTTAAAATGAAGTAGAACAAGAATAAAGGAAAGGAAAATTAGGAATAGAGTTTTAATGATAATAAGAATAAATGTTGCCTTAATTAATCACCTGAGAATAGGCACAAAATAGCCTGTAGGAGAAAGGACATTGTATAGAAGACCCAAATTCTGAATTCAAATCCTAGATTGGGCACTTCCTGATGCTGTGACTTAAGGGAAAATCATTTAACTTCCATAAGCCTCTATTTTCTGATCTGTAAAAGGGACTAACTAAGTCCCTTTTGCACTAAGTACCTCACTGATTTGTTATGAAAAAAGTCTTTTATAAACTTTGTCATTACATAACTACAAACTAATAACATTTAAACATTATGAAATGATTAATATGGAAGCATCTTTAACATGATGTACATCTGTATCAAATAGCTTGCTATCTTGGAGATGTGGGGAGGAAAGAAAGAGAGAAAAAATTGAACCTCAAAATCTCATAAAAATTAATGTTGAAAACTACTTATGCCTGTAATTGGGAGAAAGAAATTTATTAAGTGTAAAAAATAAAATTAAAATAATTATTTTAACAAACAAGGGAACATTATAGGCAAATTGTATGATAATCAATGTCCATGCTTTCATAATGTTTTAACCACTTGGATAATGCATTTGGTGAAGTTCAAGTGGAAATCAGTAATCTAGGCTCAAAGAGAGATAGATAAAAAGAAAAAAAAAGATGGATTGGAGGGGAGAGAACATACCATAGATATTGAGCCAAAGGTTTAAGAAAAGGGACAAGAAAATCTAAGCTGGAGATATGAAGAGAATTATATGCCAATGACATTACATGCAATATTGTCTCCTAACTAATTGAATTTAGCAGTTAACTGATAGTTTCATTTAAAAAAATTTTTAATCTATTTTGAAGCCCCTCTTCCCCTCACCATTCTCATATTCCTCTATTCCCTTCTTGGCAATTCTTATCCCTTTCCCAGTGTTGTCTAGCTTACTATCTCCAAGCTCCTTATGGGACAAGTAGTATTTTAAAAAAAAAAACCCAAGGTTGAGAACAAATTCTCAAAGCAGTTGTCAGTGGGAGTTATTTGAGCAAAATAGCTGGGGGCAGAAATTGTTCTTCAATTACACACTTTAAAAGCTGTTAGGGTAAAAGCATGTTTCATTTAGCATACTTCAGATGAACTGAAAGTGCATTTAATATATGTCAGAACACAACAAAATGGTCTTTATTGACTGGAGAACTAAGCAAAAGGGAACTTGAAAGTTTCTACCTGTGCAAATATAGGCCTTTGTTGAACCTGAAGGTACGTTTTAGAGATGAAACAGTCCAGGGGCTTTCATGTGCCACTTTTAAAAATGATTCATGATTATGTTTTCTTATCCTAAGTACCAACTTCTAATCAGATTGATTTCTCCCCTGATAATCTCTATTTGAGAAAAGGAGATTCAGCCCAATATTTTTGAATTTGGACTCTATCTTCCAGCTATTGAGCTATTCCTCCTGTATCATCTATCTGATGAGCATGCCATTTATGCTTTTATATAAATCATTGATCAGAATACAAAACAGTGCAAGGCAAAGAACAGATTCATGTACTCCTCCACTTCAGACTTCTGATCAGGTTAACTTAGAACCTTGAATATCCTCATTTAGTGAATTCCAAATCCATCTACCTGTGCTAGCTTTTATCTCTTCAACTTGTCCATAGGTAGAATATGAGATATTTTCTTACATGCTGTGCTAAGAATCTAGGTAAACTATATCTGTATTATTCCTCTGATGTATTAACCTAGTATTAGTGTTTTAAAAAAGAAAATGAGTTTAACATGGCATGATCTATTCTTGATGAAGTCATGTTGAATCTCTATGTTCAGTCTTTTTTTCACCCTAGGTATTAACTAACCATCATTTTGATAATACATTGTAGAATGAATCAAAATCAAGCTTACTGGCTTATAATTTTTAGAATCTGTTCATTTAAAAAATCTCTGTAATGTATATCCACCTATATATCCATAGAACATCTTCAGTTTGCTATTATAGGCACTGATCAGTAACCACATTTATCAGTTCTTTCAGTACCTTATGACCTAGTTTATCTGGGTCAGATAATTTGAACTTAATGTAGTTCTGTAACAATCTACTTATCTATCTCAATTCTGGCTATTTTTGTTACATTTTTGATCTGAAGATCATTCTCTTTGGCATATAAAACAGTAGCAAAATAAAAGCTGTACATCTGTCTTCTCTCCAATGTAAATCATTATCTCCTCCAATCTTTGTGATAAGACTATCTACTCTTTGATGATTCTCTTTTTTCCCCAGTACAACTTAAAAACAGAACATGTAGCCTTCCTTACCTGTCTAAATTCATGCTGTTTTGCATCTCTTGACTATTCTGACATGACTTATGCCATGTTTTGTATTTACTGTGCTATAGGCCTTTTGAACTTAAGGTGGTTGGTGACTTCTCTGTGTGTTTACAGAAATCCCTTTAGCTAATTCCCCACCTTTCTCTTTATACCAATTGGTTTTCATTGTGTCCAGAATTTTATTCTTTGGAGCTTTCCATCTCTCCAGGTCTGACTTCCCCATGTGACTTTAAGGCATGGGACCCTTCCTTTCTCCTAAACCCTTTGAAACTTGCTATACATATTAGACTATGTCCAACCTCCCTCTATCACAAATTCTAGGGAAGAGTGGCCCTTATCACTCCCAGTCCAGCAACAGCATCTTCTACCACAAATATTAGTTTGAGCCAGGACAATGCAAATATTATCAGTGAGAAGATTTTAAAAATCTTCATTGACATTAAGAATTACTAAAGTTCAGCAATTCAAAAAGCCTGAAAAAAACTACTAATTTAATTTTTAAAAGGGTATAATAGGACATAAAAATAGATAATTATCAATTTTATTAATTGTGTCTACAGGATGTGAAGTATAGGGAAAATTAGATTTTCTTTCCTTTTCTACTAAAATTATCTAGATTTTCTCCATCTTTTAGTTCTGGGGTCTTAGAATTTAGAACAGAAAGGTATATGTTGCTGTTGAGAAAACTGAGACTTAGCTAAATGGCTTGCCCAACATTTGCCAGCTAATTAGTGAAAGAGTAAGGCTTCAAACATAGTTGCTTTTTCATAAGGGACTTTCTCTTATGGTTAGATAGTCTGATCGTGCAGACACATTGTATAGGTTAGTTTATGTAAATGTGTATATGTATGTCTATAGACACATGCAAATTTTTGCATATAACAACATGAAAATGATACACTGTATATGTGTATGATTACATAAATATACATAAGCACACATATATAGATATCTAAATTTTTTGTGAGGGCTCTAATTTAAGAATTTCCCAGCTCTCAAAGATTTAACTCATTACAAAAACAACATAATTTAGAAAAAAAGTTTAGATATACCTCACCAATCAAATTTCCAATAAATTCTAGATCAACAGTTCATGTAAAACACAGAACATGAGTCCACTAAGTTTATGTGTTATATAGAAGTACATGAGAGTTTCCCATCAGCACTGAAGTGAAAAGAAAAGGGATTGCTGCTTTCATGTGCTAATATTCAGGCTGATATGATATAATTGCTAAGTATGTCACACATGAGAATGATTCTTACTATTTCCTGTGCCTTATTTCCCTATCTTGGATTCCTTAGGTTTTTGGAAATATAAAATTAGATGAAGAGAGTCACATTAACCGACACAACAACTTCCGCAGTTTTTTTGGGTCCCTCATGCTGCTCTTCAGGTACCAGGTCCATTCACATATTAATCAATGACATCTGTTAATGGAACCAGATGGATTCAGGTCTGTCTGATGCTTCCACCTTTCCTTTGTTTTCTTTTTTCCCTTCTGATTTTTCCTAAATCCTGGTTCTCTTTATTGGTCTGGTTCTTTGTGTGGAGGTAATATTTCCAGAGAAGAGAGGGTATCTTCCATTTTAAGTATAATAGAAATGGGAAGAAAGGGGAGCAATTGCTTGAGTAAACAGCCAAGGAAGTCATTTAAGCTTAGTGGTATAGTTACTATATTTTCTGAAACAAACTGGGATACATGGTCTAAAAAAAGCAACCCTCTTGTAAAATTTATTGAAAATATACCTTGTGTTCTTAAAATTGGCACTGTTTTGGAAAGTCCAGGATATATGTATAATCATATTATTCAGTAGACTTATCTGAAAATTTGAGGTAAAGGTGTGTTGACTTCTCTTTAGGAGAGAAAGGAAAGTAAAAAAAAAATCAAACTCAAAAATCCAGATCTACTGAATCTCACAATGCACTGCCATGTTGCTAGCCAGAGTCCCATTTGCTATAGAAGGAGGGAGGCTTCTTTCAAAATGCTATCACCAGTCAGTGGAGGCCAATCAAATAGCCACTCTAACCCACAGAAAGACAGAAGCAGGGGATGAGGCAGAAAAGAAAATAGTAGAATCACTGTAAGTAATCCAGGTAGGTTTTACCAATCCTGACTTTCTCTTAATGAAAAGCACTAGAGGAATATGAAACATGATGGTCCCTATCTGAGGAGTGGGGGAAAGAGGAAGTGAAAAAGAGAGGGAATGGGATAAGATGCATTGACTGATGTTAACAAATATGTCTTTCAATTCCAGGAGTGCCACAGGTGAGGCGTGGCAGGAAATTATGTTATCTTGTCTGGGAGAGAAAGGCTGTGAGCCTGACACCACTGCACCCTCAGGGCAGAATGAGAATGAACGATGTGGCACTGATCTGGCCTACTTTTACTTTGTTTCTTTCATCTTTTTCTGCTCCTTTTTGGTAAGCATCTCTAATTCTTTTTGACTTGTTGTTATTCCCAATCTCCTTATCCTTCTTTGGGTTTCCAAAATAGTAAATGAGTCTCAGAATAATTTTTTTTTTCTCTCTCTTATGAAGACTATTGATTTTTTTATTTTTTTTTTATTTTTAAGACTATTGATTTCTCTGAAAAAATGTTCTCTATAAATTCAAGATGGTGTCATCTTGAAACAAGAGTAGAATGGTTTAGATAAATAAACATGACTCTCCTATGGCTTGTGACTTCCAGTTACATACTATATTATACTTGGTAATGGTGAATGTTATTAACTGATGTGTAAATATATATTTTAAAAATTGAGAAATGGCACCACATTCAGTGCCATTACTTTTTAATTAATATTTTTATTTGATTATTTTTAAGTGATAGACTTCCAACAAGCACAGTTCAAAATTTCAATCCTAGACTATTACATAAACAATTGATAAATAGGAAGAATACCAAAAAAGTGCTGTATTAGCTTCTGAATTTGCAAAATAAGAGGGTTGAATAGAAAATCTCTGAGATTCCTTCTAATTCTAAATCATATGACTCTAGATCAAAATATGGTCAATCTGATAATGGTGACCACTTCACAAATCAGATCAGATAAACTACAAAGCTGAAGCGCTAGTTTTATAGAAATCTGATGGCTTGAAAACATTAGTCTCTTGGAAGATGGTTGACCCCTATGGTAACTCTGTATCACAAACTTCAGAGTGTTATTTATTGCAGTATTGATAATGTTCCATGTGTTTCCATGTCTTTCAAAGAAAATAACAATTCACAAGACTAGTATTTCTCACTTTTCTTACATATACTGTGTCTACCTTGAGGAAACAAAGTATAATAGAAAGAACACTAAGCTGAAACTGAAGAAATTTGTATTCTAGGCCTGGAATTGTTGTTAAAATCAGCAGATTGGGGAAATCATTTGGCCCTTTCCCTAGAACTGAAATGGAAAGACAGGACACCTCCTACTTCTACTTTGCTGAAATAATATGGAGGAAATTAAAAATAGGAAGAATATGAATATACTTTGAGTATTTTGGTGAAAACATATAGCACCAGCTTTTATTAATGAGGAAATATTCATTCAGATCAGTGGGAAATAATAGCACTCTCTGACACAGGAATGTTATAAAGGTATGAGATAACATAGGTCAAGTGCTTTACAAACCTTAAAGTGTTATATATATATATATATATATATATATATATATATATATATATATATGTATGTATATATATATGTGTGTGTGATTTATATGTTTTATATATATATATGATACTAGCTACATACATATATGTAGCTAGTATCATTATTGAAGAGAACATGCTATTATATTCAATGTCATTGTATATAAAGACCACTAAGCCACTAAGACTGTTTTTCCTACAGTTGTATCCTCCTGTATGTGTTTTCTCCCATTTCTCCCCTCCTTGAGAGCAGGGGCTATCTTGTTTTTTGTTTTGTTTTTTTTTTCTGTTTGTATTCTAAATGTTTAACAGAATGCTTTTGTTCTCTATTGGTCAATGAGAGCTGGATCCAGTAAGGCTGGGATAGACTAAAAAGACCTGTCTAAACTGAGGGACTTTCTTCCATTCCCCTCCTTCATGCAGCCACAGCTGCTGCTGTTCTCTCATCCACTATATTGGCAATTAATTTAATAGACATGATTGTAGAACATTTTGCAATAACCAAGTGTCATTGAAATGTGAAATAATAATGTTCATATAATGATTGTCATGGTACAAATAATGAAGACACTATTAGAATTCCACAATATCAGTAGGAAATGATGGTATCATAGATCCTATTGATCTTTTGTCGTTCAATCCTTTTTTTTTTTGTCCTTCCTTTCACTCCTAATTTCCTCCAGATGCTTAACCTGTTTGTGGCTGTTATCATGGACAATTTTGAGTACTTGACCCGGGACTCATCTATCCTTGGGCCTCATCACTTAGATGAATTTGTCCGTGTCTGGGCAGAGTATGATCGAGCTGCCTGGTACGTATGCTTCAACACTACCTCCCTGGCTTCCAGTGGGGCCCAGGTTGGAGCCCACTGGTTCATCATACCAGGAGTACTCAGGAAAGAGAATGTAATTTGGAGCTCTTCTCATATGTGTTCCTGTCACAGGAGGAGAGAAGACATTCATTTTGGATGTTGTGAAGGTGAATAGTTCCCTTGGAAGCTTAATCAGGCCAATATCAAAAAAATTCTCTTTTGCCTCCTCTTTCCCTCTGTGACAGGTCTTTATTACTCTTACCTTCAAGTAAGTAATTAGAATTGCTTTCACTATGCTCTCCCTCCCTCCTCTCCTCCAATGAGTCATTAGTTGACCTATTATAAATAACATATGAGACTTATAGGAGTTTTTTAGGGGAAACTTACTACTTACTACTACTACACTAATTATGACCAGTGACTGTCGGGAGTTGTCTCCTGCCCCACAACTTTCCAAAGAATTTGGCTTTGAGATATCTCATGAATTATACAGAGGATAGCCAAATTCATCTTCCTGTTATTCCCACAAATACTAATTGATAAAAATTGAATTGAGGTACTTCGCTCCTTCCCAGGGACAAAAGCTAACTGCTTTTTGTTTTATCTCCTGGCAGGATCTTCATGGGGATATCTTCCCTGAACCCTTTTATTGCCAATAATCCCAGGACTTAAGGCACAGAATGGGATGCAATGGTGGTTGCATCTAAGGATAGTGCTTCTATCCTTAGTGTTAGGGGTGATAACTGTGTTATCATAAGTTTTTAAGCCTACAATTATTTGTCTTGATGTTACTGCCCCAACCTTTATCCTGACCCCTGTTCTTTGATACTAATAGTGCCACAAAACATTGCCGTATATCTTGAGAAAGGGCCACGTTGCTTCCACCTAGGACTCTCCTTTAGAGTTTATTTCAACTCAGCAGAATTTTTCCTCCCTAGAGAATAATTATTAATGACCTGGGCTACAGATTCTCTAATGTCATAGCTATCATAATGGAGAAATCGCTCTTTCTATTTGGGGCTAAACCATGATGATAAGTGACTTTGAAGACATCAGGCATTCATTAAACCTGGAACTTATCTGGTTTAGGCTGTCTTTCCCTAGTTGTTTTGTGGCAAATCCACTATGGTTGTGTAAGAAGAAAGGAGGAAGAAGGGAGAGAAGCTCAAAGGGTGAAGAGGAGAAGATGTCACCTGTCATGCTAGAAAGAACTGCAGAACCTCAGTGTTCCCAGTTACTATTCTCCTATTCTTCATATGCAGAAGAATCTTGTACATGTCAACATGTCTCAGATATCATCCTGGTTTTGAGATCTCATTCTCTGATTTTTAAATTTACTATTATCTTTGAATTCAAATACCACATGTAGTTGGGATACTTTTATCTCCTCACTTCCAACTGTTAGGAAGAGAAGGCAACATAGAAACAAGTGAAGATGAATCAGGAGGTATTCTTGGAAAGAGCAGGAAGAAGGAAACCTCTTAATTTCTATCCTAAACTCCTGGATATGACCCAAAACATATCTTTATCATCATAACTTCTTCATTCTGAAGAGATGGTAGAGGAGTGATCCAACTGGAGCTGGCCACAATGAAAACAATTTCCATGTCATCTTTGAAACATAAGTCCAAAGGAACTTGAGAGATGGAGAAACTACTAAGGAAGTAACCTCTAAAACAGCAACCTAAAAGGACAGGAGGAATGGACCTTAAAAGGAGAAGTTGAAAGGAAGGACCTTTGGACAAGGTTCTCTTCTGATCATAAGATGAGGGAAAGGGACAAAAGAGCCCTGTGAAGAGTATGGAGAACTTGAGACATAACAATAGGTGAACTATAGAGAGCTTTATGACTTACATTTAATCTTTGCAATCACTCCTTTAGGTAGGAAGGTAGCAGAAAGGAGACAGTATGATATTGGTATGGAGTAAGAAGACCTGAATTCAATCCCTGCTCGGACACTTAATTGTGTGACAATTGGACAAATCACTTCAGCCTCATCTGTAAAATGGGAATAATAATACTTAATATAACCTACCTCTTTGGTTCAATTCGAAAAAAAATTCAAAACACTATGTAAATGTGATGTTATTATTATTTCCATTTTGCAGATAAAGAAATTAAGCCAGTGAAAGATGAAGGGATTTGCCTAAAACCATACAACTAGTAAATGGAAGAGCTGGATTGATGATTCCCACTATGCACCAGTGATTTTATTGGGTTAATTAGGTTCATAACTGACAGTGGAAATTTCGGATATAAATTGGAATTCACCTAGACTGGAAAGTCTATGACCAGCAGCTATTTGCTGTCATGGATTGTAACAAGATTATAACCACTAAAAAAAAAAAACCCTAATTTGTTTCTGTTTTTTTTTCTTTCCACATGGAACTAGTAGATTTAGGTGTGGTTGGTAGCTAAGAGAGATCAGACTCCTATTGGGACTCTTGAGTGCTCTTGTTAGTCATTGGAAAAGCAATAAAATTTAAGGGTATTTGAAAATCATTCCTGCTGAGGTAGCTTTGGAAGTATGAAGTAAGGGAGCTTCTTGGATTTATTTGGAAAGGAGCTTCTTCAATCTGAAATACAGAAAAAAAATTCACAAAGAGGACAAAGACTGTCTACAAGATACTTCATGCCAATTGTATTCATACCATAATTAGCCTAATGGGAAATTTGTTTCCCATAGGGCTGTAGAAAGATACCTATTCTTTGTTGCCTGCACCCAGCCCTTAACAAGCATATCTGAGTAACTGAATATAAAACACTGTATGAGAAAAAAAACAAACAAACAGAAAAGCAGCCCATTTTCATATCAGCTTGACATCTGTTCTTGGCAGCTGTCAAAAGTATTTGTTAACTAATAAAAATGAGTTCTTGAGATCTGACAACAGATCAGAGTTGAGTTTATGTATCTGTCCAGGTGTGGTTCTTTGCAGGGTCCTAGATATCCTTGGTGACCAGGATGACTCCTGTGGATTCTAGATGAGCTTTGATCTACCTAGGAAATTGAGCTGTCTCTTGTTTGGCAAGCAAGTAGTACTACTTGTGTTTTGATGGTGATGAGAATCAGTCCTATAGGAGATGGAACTTCTGGAATTCAAGGAAAGGAGAGAATGACCTTTGGGGTTCCTTCTAGAATGGGCACTGATCACACAACTTCTTAATGAAAAAGCTATCATTTCCTCATCTCCATTCTCTGAGTGTCCTATTAACCCACCTGTGCTTCCTTTACAGCGGCAGGATCCTGTATAAGGATATGTACAAATTAGTACGGGTGATCTCGCCTCCTCTGGGCCTGGGAGAGAACTGCCCCTACAGGGTGGCATGCAAGGTTTGCCTCCCAGTCCCCAGCCAAGACCCGGTGATGGGACACAACATTTAACCCTTCCTTTTCCTCCTCTGCTCCACCACCACTGCGCCACACAAACAAACCCTCATGTTGCTTTCCTTTGAGTTTAAAGAGGTCCAAACCCTCCCAGAACCAGCAGCTGTTACATTTGAAAGAAGGGTGCAGGGATAATATTTGGGGAGAATAGTCAAAGGTAAATACTAAACACATTTTAAGCTACTCTTCTCTCTGTGTCTCTGTCTCCATCAATCTGTCTGTCTCTCTGTCTCTCGCTGTTGTCTCTCTGTCTCTGTCTCTGTCTCTCTGTCTCCATAATTATTATTGACATAACTATATGACATAATTACTATTTTTAGCTTAACTCTGCCTCAGTATTTCTTTTGAGCTGTCATATTGTTGATGTCTATCTTAAACATATGCTATAAATTTCCCATGTAAAAAAAGCATCAACAACTTATCTATGTTGAGTTCCTTGAAACTGATCTTTGATATTGGCTGTTGTTATATCTTAAATTTTCTGTTAATTTTGGGTTTGGTTGATAGAAAGTCCTGAAAATCTGTAAGTTCATTGAATGTACATTGTTTCTCATAAAACATTATAGATAATTTTTCTGTATATGATATTTTTGGCTGCGGGCCTAATTCTTATGATTGTTGGTAGATATGATTCCAGGACCTGCAAATCTTTTATTGTGGCTGCTGCTAAATCCTGTACAATTCTAATCGAAGCTCCAGCATATTTGAATTGTTTTTTTTCCTTGTTTCTTGAAAAATTTTCTCATTAATCTTGGGGGTTTCAAAATTTAGCAACAATTTTCCCATGTGTTTTCCAAAAAATCTTGTTGAGGTGATAATTGGCAGAATTTTTTCTATTCATACTTTCCCTAATGTTCTATCACTCCAGGGCAATTTTCTTGGATTATATCTTGTATTATTGTGTCAAGGTTCTTTTTTTGGTCACAACTTTCAGACAGTCCAATTATTCTTATATTTTCTCTTCTTGATCTGTTTTCTAAATTTATCATTTTTCTTATAAGATGTTTCACATTCTGTTCTATTTTCTTTTTCTTTATAACCTGTTTTGTTATTTCTTGGTCTCTCATGGATTCACTAACTTCCTCTTGCCCAATTCCAATTTTCAAAGAGTTATTTTCATCTTTGAAACTCTGTATCTGCTTTTCTAGTTGGTTACCTTTTTTCATATTCTTCTTGTTTTTCTTCGATTTTAATTTTTTTTCCTCAGTGTCTCTCATTTGACTTTTAAATTCTTTTTTGAGTTCCATAAATTCTCTTTGGGCAAGGAGCCATTTCACATTACTCTTTGAGGTAGAAGATTTTTTACTTCAGTGTCTGCCTCTGTAGATGAAACCCAGTCTTCCATAGTCCCATAGTATGTTTCTATGGTGGGACTCTTTCTTCTTTGCTGGTTTTTTTTTTTGTTTGTTTGTTTTAAATAAGAGGTATTAGTGTAAAGCACCTCTAATCCTGGGGTGGGATGGGATGGTGTCTCTAGTTTCACTTCAGTTCTCCCCTCTGACCTGGAACTCCAAATCAAGAGCTCTACCCTCCAGCAAGTGCCCACAGCCAGCAGCATCCCTGCCCCACTGCCTCTGCATTGCTGCATTGCCCAGGGCTATATTTCAGCAGTACAGTTGAGCCTGAACTTTCTAATCAGCCAAAATTTCCTCAGTCTGCCTAGACTCAGAACCCCTCCCCCCCAGTCCACCAGCAATCCAGGAGGTGAAAGTTTCTGTGGTCCCTGCTGAACCCACTAGCCTCAGGCTCCCTATTTGATGTTTCTAAGGAGCTAGCCCAGAGGTGTTTGCACCTCATACAGGTTAGTTCTGGTGCCCCCTCCCCATCTACCGCCATCTTTCTTCATACCTTCTCAGGTTTTATCTGAAGGACCCCTGTTTTACCCCAAGTCTTCTTGATCTTTCACTACTCCATGTTCACTCTGAGGCACAAATTTGTTCTGTTTTGTGTGGGGAAATCAGAAAAACTTGAAATTTACCAACCTATTCCCATCATCTTCCTGGGAATCTTTCCCCCTCTCTGTGTCTTCTTTGTCTCTCTCTCTCTTCTCTCTGTCTTTGTGTCTTCTCTCTGTTTTCTCCCAGAGTGTCATATTTCTCTTTTTCACTCTCTCTCATTTCCTCTCTGTCTCCCCGCCCCCATTTTCACCTGTCTCCCACATACAA
>JAJPUD010000044.1:994860-1035724 GCA_023553655.1 Myrmecobius fasciatus | reverse complement strand
GCAGATGACTTTTTTCGTTCTACCTAGCAGCCCCTGAATAAGTGAGCAAATAACCTTTTAGGTCTGAATAGACCACCAGAGGAGAAATGGACAAAAGTCTTCTTATTTCAGATACTGTGGTCTTTCTAAAGCTGCCTTCCTGTGATTGAGCTTATAAAACACCGTTATGCTTATCAGTGAGGGACATTGAAAGCAGATGGTTAGGGAAAGGACAGACCCTAGAATTCAGCCAAGCAGAAATGGTGGTAACAATGGTCATTGGAACATCAGTCTCTCTCAGCAGTTAACAGTGGATGTTGTTGTTCTAGCCAAAGGTTCTACTGAATGGTTCTTTAAGAGGTTCCTTGCCTGAGGATCCTGACATAGTAGGTTGTGAAATGCCTGTGGGATCTGGGAATATGGGCCTGAAGTCTGCCAGGTCACTACTTGGGAGTCCAAAATGAGAGCATTGCTGGGGTATGAGGCCTTCTCCTTGCAATCCTGCTTTCCACTGACCACTTCCCAGTAACCCAACTACTTCAGCCTGCCGGTACGGAAAGGTCTTCAGAGTGCCGCGGGAAGGCAGGTGTGGGGCTCCCTGAGGTCTAGCCCACCATTTTAGAGGCAGCCAGAAGAAGGACGCAGGAGGAAGGAGCCAGGAAGGACAACGACTTGGGTGATGGGGAGGAGATGTCATGGGATGGGCACGCAGTGGTTCCCACACTCAGAAGGCCCAACAGCTGCCTCTGCTGAGACTCTTTAAACTCCAACCTGGTGGAACCTGCGATCGCATGATGGGGAGAGCTGGGGAGGGAAGCATGGCATGTGAAATGCTCTTCCTCCCCCTAGTTTTGTTTCTTCCATCTCCAGCATGCCATTGCACTGGTGCATGCTGGGGAAAAGCACTCCATACACAGAGCCAGGTGGAAGCAACTGGGCCAGCCCCTTTGACCAGCAGTCCCAGCCCACCACCTTCTATGCAAGATGCTCTCTTCTGTTGCATAGACACCATAGAGGGGAGGATACACGATGTTCTGGCCATGGGATAAAGGGACAAAGGCATATCTGGTGTCCAGACTAGTGGAAACCATGGAGGCCCTTGATCTCAATGGGACCGGTGATTCCCCGAGGAATCCTGGTGTCTCCATTCTTCATTACCCATGGTTTGAGCACCGTCTATCCGGTTTATACCACTCGCACACAGCCCTGGGAAATGAAACCACAAACAAACCGAAAAACCTATGTTCTTTTGGAGGGAGCTGATCAGGATGACAAGGAGTGGAGCTGAAACAAGACAGAAGCCGATTCCTGATGAGATGGGGGAGAGGGGGACAGAAGGCTCACAATAATGTTCCCGGGTCTGTGTGGGGCGTGATATAAATCCACACCAGGATGGACTCACGTGTATGATTTGCCTTGATTAACAGGTTTCCTGTTCTTTTCCTTTTTGTCCATTTTTTTTATTTTGTCTTTTTCTTCTCTTGTTTCTTGTATTATTATTTTGTTTGTTGCTCTCTGGGAATGCCTCTCTTCCTCTTGTCTCTCTCTGCATCCTTCTCCTCACTTCCCTCTCTTTCCCACAACCCCTTCCAATCTTCCATCTCATTTTCCCACACCTCCATGAGCAGTGGCCGCATCCATTACACTGAGATGTATGAAATGCTGACTCTCATGTCACCACCGCTAGGCCTCGGCAAGAGATGTCCCTCCAAAGTGGCGTATAAGGTAGATCAACTCTTCCTTCCTTCTGGGCTAGAGATGAACAGGAAATGGGACCCAGTGGTGGGGAGGTCTGAAAATGGGGAGGACCTTGGGATGGAAAGGTGGAGGTGGGAACAAAAGGAAAGGGAGATGAGAAAAGATTGAAGATATAAAAAGGCTTATGGAGGAACAATTTCTCCTGTCACTACAGGAAGGATATGAAGCCATTATTCATAGTTCTTCATGTATATTTGTGTACTTGTGTGTGAAGTTTCCTTTTAGGGGGTTACTAAGCAGGCAATATTGAAAATATGGCATATTCCTATTTCAAGCAAGCAAAGCACTGAAGACTTGTGGAACAGTAAGAGAAAGAGAGGGGGGAGAAAAAAAGGAAGAGAGGGAGAGAGAGAGAAAGAAAGAGAGGGGGAGAGAAAAAAAGGAAGAGAGGGAGAGAGAGAAAGAAAGGGGGAGAGAGAGAGGAGATAGATAGACAGAGATAGGGGAAGACAGACAGAGACAGAGAGACAGTGACAGAAACATACACACAGAAAGACAGACATACAGACAGAGGGAGAGAGAGAGAGGAGAGGGAGGGAGAGAGAGAGAAAGAAACAATATGAAAGCCTAGAGCAGGATATCTTTTAGAACTGAAAGCAGGAGAGATACCTTAGATTAATATAGGAAGCAATGAGTGAACTCCTTGATGCAAGTCAGGAAGATATTTCATTCTCCTTTGTTGAGGAGTGAGAAGGAATTATTTCTTCCTTCTTCACATAAGGAATGTATTTTTGCCTCCTTATAGCATCAAGAATTCATGTTAAATTTCTTGGAAATGTCGAAAAGAAGAAATGATGGGAAAAGGCTTTAGATTTCTGGAGTTCAAAGGGCTTGCTTGTAAGGTGAATGGTAACTAGCCTCCTAAAATATCTTCCCAGACAGATGAGATCATGTCTTAAAAAACATGAAATTCCTAATGAGTTACTGAGATAAATAATGGACATTTAAACTGACAACATCAGGAGGCCATAGGTCCTTGAGATTTTACCAACATATGATGTTAACATCCCTTTAAAAAATAAGATATTTGCAGCAGTATGTGTGCTTTTCTCAAAGCATCAGAGTTCAGGAAGCTAATGATGAAAGAGATTACATGACTTGTCTCTAGTCACACAATGCAGTACAAAGTGCTAAATTTGAAGTCAGAGAATCTGGCTTTGAATACCAGTCCTTCTACATCCTCCATGTGTGACAAATCTCCTTAGGCTTCAATTTCCTCATCTTTAAATAAGAGCATTGCACTAGATAAACTCTAAATGCCTTTCTAACCCTAGCCAGGTCTTAAACAGATATTCTGACTTCAATTCAAATGTTCTTTCTACTCGCTACTTAATACATTACATGAATCTTGCCCCATAATGCTGGAACCTTTCTATTAACTTGGAAGTCCACCAAGATTATGTTCTCCTTGCTAGGAATGCCAAATGTGTGCTGAAATCAAAAGGAGAATCTAGGAGTTTTAAAGTCAAAACTAGTAATAGGATCTGTGCTGCAAGACACTAGGCTTAATGGAATCATTCTAGGTTGGAAATTCTATTGAACTGTTGCAAACACACACCTAACTACCCTGCTTTGCTAGTGATTCTGTCAACAGTCCCATACCTTGTCTTAATAACTGTTCCCCAGTGCTGGGAATAAGCAAATCAGAATTAAGGATGTAAATTTTACTTTTGTAAGTTCTATTTTGCTTCCAGGGAGCCTTTGAGGCACCTGCTCCAACCTATGGCTAATCACATATGTTGTGAGATGGTAACCTCTTTATTCAGAGTATGCTGTCCCAGAGTTTTCATATGTGGAGTGTTCAGGCATGATGTTATAAGTTTTAGGGAATGAGAAGTGAAGGAGAAGAGAATATGGGGACTGGTGAAAAAGCTAGAAGGATATGAAAAACAAAATACTCTCTGGAAAGTGGATTTGGCCATTTCAGTTTGATCCCTTCCTTTGGGAAAAGGGAACAAGGTCTTCTCACTCCTGTTCCTACCTCTCTCTCTCTCTCTCTCTCTCTCTCTCTCTCTCTCTCTCTCTCTCTCTCTCTCTCTCTCTTTCTCCCTTCATCCTTATTATCCTTCCCCCTAGATCCTGAATACACTTTCTTCCATCTTCCCCTCCCTACTCTTCCATATGACTCTACCCCATCCTTTGAATAAGTTGGACTTCTGCATGTATGATCATGTGCTGGCAAATTTCATCTCAAAGACTCAAAAAGGAGGTGCCAGGATTTATCATTCCAGACAGATGAACAAAACAAAGTCTCCCTCCCACCCTTTCCTGCTCCCCAAAGAGGTCAGGGGTATATGTGGGGGAAAGTGGGAAGTTGGGGCTGCCTTAAAATAGGAAATGAAGTCAACTCACAGAGCTGGCTCTTGTCTCCCATCCCTCCCATCCCAAATTCTCCCAGCTGCTCTCATCAGAAATGAATTCCCATCCCTAACAGATATTCTTGGGACTTTGAGGTATTCTTACAGAAAGACTAGGGAATCCCCTTGCCAGGGTACTTCCCTTGGGATGTGGCTTCATTCCCTGCTGAAGAGTGAGAAAGGGGGAGAAAGTCCTCAGGACATGAGCAGGTAAGGGAAGGGAAGAGAGAGGCTTGGTGGGCATGGGGTGGGCAATCCTTGCCCTTCTTTTTCGTCTATGCCATTTGACCTTCTCTGCACTCTTCCTCTCACTTAACCAATGGATCTTTCGCTATTTTTTTCGCCTGCTGTCTTTTTCCTCTCTCTTTCACACAGAGATTGGTTCTGATGAACATGCCAGTAGCTGAGGACATGACTGTCCATTTCACCTCTACACTGATGGCTCTAATTCGAACAGCTTTGGACATCAAAATTGCAAAAGGTAAAGCATGAAAATGAAGTGAAGAATTTTAGTATTATTGATGCCAAATAGTAGTTAGCCGGAGATAAAGATATTCTCCATCAGGATATTATCACCATAACAACAACAGGTAATACTGGGCTGGGAATCATCTAATGGCGGCTCTTTAGCTAACCAGCTATGTCAACTTAGGCAAGTCATTTCACTTTCAATGAAACTAAGTTTTCTTTATTCAAAAGCTGGTGATATTAGACTAAATGGACTATGATCCCTTCTGCTTCTAACATTATGGGATTCTAATAACATCAATGTTTTATTTAGTAATTTTGAACCAAAGGATTCAGAAAGCATTGGAAATACTATCTAGTAACAGGTATTGTTATTTCCGTTTTACAGATAGAAAAACTGAAGCACAGACACATTTAAATCATTCTTCCATGGAAAGTTTTTGAATTAGTCCTAGAGCTGAGGCAGATCTCCTGACTTCTAATCCTTTGCCTAGACTGCAAAACCTTATCATTCAGTGTGTAGAAATATTTATTTGATAGGGACTGGTAGAGTTAATTGGAGGGAAGTAATGCTTGGAGGTAGGAAAACTAGTTAGGAAGCTATTAAGGCAAATGGAAATGAGTTCCTGAACTAAGGTATGTTATCACCAATGAAGATGGAGAATATAGATGGTACTAGAAAACATGTTAGCAAAGATGAAATATAACAAACTAGGGTTAGAACCTGGCTTTGCTATTTAACTGCTTGGGTAGCCTTGGACATGTCAATTTATCTCTTTGTACCTCAGTTTCTTTTTCTATAAAATGGGACAGTTGGGCAAGATCATTTCCAATATCCTTTCCTATTCTAGATCCCTTATCATCATTTGCTTTTCTATGGCCACTAAAACACCAAAGCAGTAGCTTCTAGAGTTCTGAGATGAATGTATATAATCTTTGAGGACAAATATATAAAATCTGTTGTTCTCTGTTGAATATCAAGTTTTAATGAGTTTACCTTAATGATGGCATGATGAAGGCATGATCTGGGTGACACTAAAAACTGCACCCTATTTCAACTATTAAAGATTGAAAAAGGTGGTAAGTTCCATCATAGTCTGAACTCTCAGCCTTCCTGGTTTTGTCATATGTGAATCCAATTTTTCAAAAAGGACACAATATGAGGTGACAATAATGTTTGAGTTAAGTGGAAGGACAGGTATTTACATAATGAAAAATAAAGATTTATAGTTTAAAAGAGAGAACTTTATAATATTTGGGGGTTTCTATCCTTCAGCTTCTTTTGCTTCATTTTTCTCCTCTAGTAGATTGAACAGTTAAGGAAAGATTAGAAAATCCAGATCTTTAGACTTCTGCATTATAAAGTTAGAATATCCCTGAGTCATTGGAAATGAGATCAAAAATGTGTTCTGTTGGCAGTAAGAACTGGCGCCACTCAAAATCAAGAATTATTCTTGTGGTATAAAGTTCCATGTTGATTTACTTCCTACCCCTATCTACCCACTTTGGGACCCTTATTACTCCATGGACTTACAAGTCTATTCTATTTTATGAAGATAATTCAATAGATCTATGAGGAACCCCTCCAACCTATCCATCTATCATTCTCATCCTGTATCATTCTTGTCTCTGTCTTCCCCTATATCCTTCATGGGTAGTTCCCCCAATTTTCTGGAGACTTATTCTATATCCCTTGTCAATGCATCGATACCAATCAGGCTAGCCATCAGTTAGCCCTTATTCTTACTTCATATTTTGATTTCTTATAGTTCCTTTGTTTTATTGTAGGTGGTGCAGATAGGCAGCAGCTGGATTCTGAGCTGCAAAAGGAGACCCTGGCTATTTGGCCTAACCTGTCCCAGAAGATGCTGGATCTGCTTGTACCCATGCCAAAAGGTGTGGGATCTGCTCCTGGGGTACCCTTTTCATTGTGTTTCCATCATTAAAGCAAAACACTCTTAGGGAAGAAAAAATTCAATACATAGTTGTGATGACAAAGATATTGAGAAGGTGATCTTTTCAGTTAATAGATAATAAAAATTTCCCATTCTCTTAGTCTGTCCAGTAAGTTGATATCATCTTTCTTAAGGAAGGGCACTGTGGATAAAATTAAATTATAGAAGCAAATTCCCTAACTGTAAAGGTTTTTTTTATCATTTGATACATATGAAGATATATTGATGTAAATATTGGACACATTCCTAATAGGAAAACATTTTGAAAGAAAAATAATATATAGACATAAACTGAAAATCATACCAGTTACAGACTATGTATCATATTTATACAAAAAAGATTTGGAGGGAGGGAGCAAAACCTATATTAGAATCAATATGGCATTATTTCAACAATTTCTTAAATAACTAACAAAAATATCTTGCTATTTTGATGTAGAAATTAATGAATCACATTAAGTTCTTCAGTCCCTATGCTACAGGAACTTACATTCTAATGAAGAAGAACACACATGTGAGGGAGTGGTAACTAAGGAATAGTATTTTGGTCAGAGGAGTCACAGAGATGGATATTGGTTCCACAGGACAGTCAATTGACCAGTCCTTTCCAAAAGCAATGGCAAATTGGCTTAATTCTTATTCCCAGAGCAAGAGATGTTAAAAATAATGGCCAGCGTGAAGCCTGCTTGGAGTTGGAGAATGGACAGATAGAAGTGGAAGTTAGGATAACAAAGATATTGAGAAGATGATCTTTTCAGTTAATAGGTAATAAAGATGTCCCATTCTCTTAGTCCAGTAAATTGATATCATCTTTCTTAAAGAAGGGCAAGACAATACAGTGTGGCTCCCGGGCAGGACTTCCAAAGTTGAGTGACTTAACTTTTCCAGGGCCTGGTTATCAGAGGTCTGACTCTGGAGGTCTTAACTCCAGCAGCAAATATTTCAGAGAAATCAAATAAACATGGTGGCTTTATCATCAGCATCTTTATTATGAGGTAGAACTCTGCTGAAATGAAATACTGTGTAGCAGCTTATGAAGCTTGTGAAATTTTCCTACCACTGTGTCTCTCTTGTCTTCTCATTGTTAATATCCAAGTCACCTTTTTGCTTCCAGCCTCAGACCTGACAGTTGGGAAAATATATGCAGCCATGATGATCATGGACTATTATAAGCAAAGCAAAGTAAAGAAGCAGAGACAGCAGCTGGAAGAACAGGTGAGTCAAATGTAAGCATCTGTATAGGCTGTGGGCAAGCACAGGACTAAAAAGAGTCTCTTGACCTTTTCCATGTGTACACAAAGTAAATCCACAATGAATATTGTCTGGTGCATGGAGTTGGCCATGAAAATGAATAAATCACCGAAATACAAAGGCATAAAACCTTGGAAATGAGTAGAATCTGAAGGCTTGGAGGCAAAGTCAAAGAAAATAGGATACAGGGGGAAAGTTTTAAAGTTGGGTACTATGGAACCAGTAATAGTGAATTCCACTTCTCTGACCATAATAGTTGTTTATTAGGTTAGTGAATGAGTGATTTAATGGGTGAATAAAAGATCTAGGAGAGGAAGAAACTAACTCTTTTTATTCTGTTCTAGGACAATTTCCAAATACCCTAGATGGGAAAAGAGCACTTAAGGGGTTTCTTTCATATCCCTTTTCTTTTTTGCACAGAAAAATGCTCCCATGTTCCAGCGAATGGAACCCTCATCTTTGCCTCAGGAGATCCTTTCTAATGCCAAAGCCCTGCCTTATCTCCAGCAGGACACTCTTTCAGGCCTGTAAGTGGAGTAGCTCTTATATATTTTATTTCCCCCCCCACTCATTCCATTGTGAAGTTTCCTGAATCTGTTCTATTAAAGATGCCATATAAGTCATATTGAATTAAAGAAAAATGAGTTCTTTTTCTATAGACTTTGAAAGCAAACTTCAAGATCTCAAAATGGTTATCATTGTGATAGGGGAAATTACCAAGTAGATTCAATATGGTTGTCAATTTCTTTGGACGTGGAGAGAAATGGCACCCTAATTTGTTCATTGAAGCCCTGACTATCATTCTGTAATAGTGCTTTTAGCTTAAGATTCTATACTTTGGTTTTAATTACAATATAAAAAATATTCAGTGAAGCAGCAAGGCAGGAGAGCATTGATCCTAGAAGTCATGATACCTGTGTTCTTTGTTGTTGTTGGATTGTTTCAATAATGTCTGACTGTTCATGACCCCATTTGGGGTTTTCTTGGCAAAGAGACTGGAGTTGCTATTTCCTTCTCCAGCTCATTTTACAGATGAGGAGACTGGGGCAAACAGGATTAAGTGATTTGCCCAGGGTCCCATGACAAGGAAATGTCTGAGACTGCATTTGAATTCAGGATGATGAGTCTTCCAGACTCCAGGCCTAGTTCTCTATGCACTATGGTGCCAACCTAGCTGTTCTTTGTCCAGCTCTATCACAAGTTATATGTGTAACCTTGGACAAGTCCCTTATCCTATATAGGTCTCAACTTTGTTATTTAAAAGTCTAAATAGTGAGTGATTACAGACTAGAGATTCTTAAACACCTCTTAATTGCTATAAAAGTGTATGGATCAGTTAGGTGGTTTAGAAAATAGAGTAGCAGATCTTGAGTCTGAAAGATGTGAGGTAAAATTTGACCTCAAGAGATTTACTACTTGTGTGACTCTGGGCAAGTCACTGAAACTATGCCTTGGTTTCTTCATCTGCAAAATGGAGATGATAATAGCATCTACTTCCCAGATTGTTTTGAGGATCAACTGAAATAACAATTGTAAAGCACTTAGACCAGTATCTGGCACATAGTAAGCATTTTATAAATAATAGCTTTTAAAAGATTGTAGTTCAAACAAATAGCTCTTCATAAGATAAAATATCCAAATCTAGAAAAGATTTAAGAGTTATAATCCCAACCCACTCATTTTACAGCTGAGGATGCTGAGGCCATGGGAGGTTAAATCATTGGCTTAAAGTCACACAGTAGTAAGAGGCAAAATTTAGCTTCTTACTCAGATCCTGTGACTCCAAGTTCAATACTCTACCCCCTACATCAAGGTATCTCTCACAAAGTAATAAGTGAAGTTTAAAAATGAATCTAATTAATGAATTTGAAAGTACCATAGTACTGTGGAAAGAATACCAGTTCTTAAGAAAAAGTAGCTAGGTTTAAATGCTACCTCTGATCTTCTTTGTGGCTTTGGAGAAGTCACAAGACTATAAAATAAAAAAAAAGCTGGACTCTGGGTCCCTTTCAGTTCTAATTCAAGGTCCTATGAGTCTGTGATTTTTTCTCATTGTTACTTCATAGTTCCAGATATTAAATTGTTTCCTCTTTAGCTTTGAACATTATTAATTTTAAAGTGCTTTTCTTCCTTTCTTTAAAAATAAAAATAAAATGGCTCCTCATTGTTAGCCAATTATTTATTAGCTCTAGGTACATGCTATGGAAGGCTTTTCTTGTAGGTTTAAGTTAAATACGATCCCATTTCTATTGGAACCTACAATTCCAACCCAAATATTAGTACTGTGCACATATACTAGTATAGTATGTCTTTATGGTGGACTGCTTTGTCCTCGACACTGTTAGAAGGCTATTGCTACCAGTGTAGAAACTGGGATCCAAGAAGGCACTCAAGTAAAGCAGAGCCAGATGCAGGGGAAAGAATAAAGAGGAAAAAAAGAGAAAACAGGTTTGAGCATTGCTTGTTCATATTATTGTAAGAAGTTTTGAAAGTCAACATTTCATAGACCAGGGCCAATCCAAGAAAAGCCAGTCAAGAAACACAGCTTTGGGCAATGTCAGTGCCATCCTCATAGCAGCCAAATGGGCAGAGCACCATTGTTTTGAACACTTCACTTCCATTAACAGTTTCACATATAAATTGTTTTTGTTTATGCTTTTGATGCCTC
Source organism: Myrmecobius fasciatus (assembly GCA_023553655.1). Classification (NCBI taxonomy): domain Eukaryota; kingdom Metazoa; phylum Chordata; class Mammalia; order Dasyuromorphia; family Myrmecobiidae; genus Myrmecobius; species Myrmecobius fasciatus. The sequence goes on along the minus strand of JAJPUD010000044.1, from coordinate 1,025,288 downwards.
TTAAGATTGTTCACCTTTGTTATACAAATAAAAAGCTTTAATTAAAAAAAGATTGTTCACCTTTAAAAGAAAAGAGAGAAAAAGGCTCAGGACTTATCACACAATCACTTCACTATTGGAGACTAGACTAGAACTGAACAATGAACTGTTTGAGAATAACTTCTCATGTTTAACAAGTAACAGTTTATCTCACCTAAGCACAGAGAGAGTCATATGATTAAAGCAATGAAGGTATCACCTCTCTCCAAGAACTCATGTGACACCTGCATTTGCCTTGCAACAGCATTTACTGAGTATCCCCTATCTGGACTTCTGATTACTATCTCCTCTTCTATGAGAGCTAACTTACCCAGAAGGACCTCTTTGATGTATTTTTCATGAACTTATCTGCTCTCCATACCTGAGAGTATAGGTGACAATTTTCTATATCAGCCTACACATATCCAGATGTATCCTAAAGAAAAGTATTTTTAAATATTTCATACCTCATAAAATAGGTTTCTTTATGTATTTAAAAGCAAGTGAGAAATATTTTTTTCTGGATCATCAAGAATTTTAGTATTTGGTTCATTTCTAGGTCCCAATTATTCAAAGAGATGAGGTTTCATCACAATACAGTGTATCCAAGGATTCTCTCATCAAATGGGAATTTTTCAGTGACAAAATATTCTTACAGAAGGCAGAAGTAGCCTTGCTACCTTCTTGTTCTATAACCTCTGCTTTAAGCTCTTCCTAGGCAATGTTGGGGAAAAGATGAGTGACACTTCATCAAATAATATACCAAATATCTAGCTATTATTTTGTTCATCTGTGGAATGAACAACACAGACTAGATGGCTTTTGAATCCCTTCTAGCCCTAGGTTTCTAATCTTAAAATGATTTTTGACTTTAAAAATAAAATTGTACCTAATTAGTTAATTTAATTAATTTTGTTAGTTATGCATGACCCACCTTGGAGACAGATTTGGGTCATTGGATCTCATGTGATTCTTTCTCTTCCTGTGATTCCAATAATAGATCTTATGATCTATTAGGACTTTTTCAAATACTGTTTGGCAGATCACAAGCACCAAAAAACCAATTAAAGCTCTCAGATGCATAACAAGATATTTGGGAATTGTGATGTCTAATGTCCAGTCATTATTCCTAATAGATAGTTCCACCTTCTTACATAATCTAGAATTTGGCTTAAGTTTTCTGAACAGGTTGAAATAGTGGCCTCAATAGTAAATGATGGCAGTGGTTTCCAGTGGCAGATGGATGCTTGTGAAAAGTTGCTAACTAGCCCAGAATTGTTTGTTCCTATTGATCAACCAGTGTCTTCAGACTTCAAGCAATGGGCCTAATAACAATCACAATACTACAGAACGTGGAACTTCTTGCTCTTATTCTTGCTTGATTCAACAGCCATCTAAAATATCCTTTAACTCACTCAGTTCTCATGCCTTATTCCCGTTCCTTTTGCTCTCTAAAAAATAGCAGTCAAGTATCACCTCAATAAGCCCAGCTCTGAGATTCTGCCTATTCTGTGAGCAAAAGAAGTCTATATGTTATGTCATATCAAGAATGCTGACATAATCAAAATATATCACCATTCTTGTAACTGAAAAATAATAATAAAGACCATGACTGCTTAATATTTAAACAAAATGTTCAATGTTTAAACACTGAAGTTCTTCTGCTGAGTGTGAATACTGAATAGAAATTGGTTTGCAATCTACCACTGGCCTCCCATATGGCTGGGTGTTATAAATGATGTCATTTGTCACAGATATGTTAGCTGCCAGAAGAAGACTGCTTAGTGCCAAATGTAGGTTGAAAAAAATCTCCTTTTTGATGTATTTCCCATCATCCCTCCTAGAATCCAACAAGACACCAAGATGTCCACCATTCCCAAGGACAACCTTTATTCTAAAGAAAGTCATAACAAGGGCAGGTACTGTTAGTAGTTTCAGCACAAAGATTTGTATCATTCTTCCTCTGAATCTGGCTTTTTTTTTTCAGGAGCAGTCGGAGTGGGTACCCATCTATGAGTCCACTCTCCCCCCAGGAAATATTCCAGTTGGCTTGTATGGACCCAAACCATGGGGAGTTCCAGGAGCAACAGTCTCTGGTGAATGAATAAGTTATGCTACCTTGAAAATACTCATGGTTTCCTGGTCCTTACTCTCACTTTCAGAATTTGTTTTCAGGACTATGCTCTTTGGAAGCACCATTTGGGGTATCCAGCTGAGATTTCCCCATTACCCTTATGACCACCCCCATCTTATCCCAGCTGGATTTTTGGCCTATTGTCTGACCAAATGCTCATCTCACCAGGTCTTAAAAGCCTAGAACCCCTTTCTCTGGCACAAAATGGTACAATTCAAGCTGTCTTGATTTGTGCCACTGGACATAAGGAATGGAAATGAAATTAAGAAAAATAAAACCTCTTGTGTTATGGTGGTCTTGAGGCAAGTCACCATAAAGCAAGTGACATCAAGATATAGATAACAATAGTCAGATGCTACTTGAAACTTCAGAATATCTTATGCCAGCTCTCTATTAGTAAAACATTTCTTTGCTCATTATCAGTAATGTCTATTATGAAATCAGTGACTTAATCTACAATATAAAGTACATTGAAAATATCTTCTGCAGGGTCAAACTCAATTGAGAATTAATTTCTTGAGGAATGTGAATCCAAATAAGTTTTTGTAAACAAGAATATAATTCCCAAAGAATGGTATGGAATTAGACTAGAACTATTCAGTTTTAGGGGATTCAGATCAGAGGTAAGCAAAGGAAAGCTTCTTATTCACAATATTATCAACTCCAGTGAGTAGGCATCCTCAGTTATGATCAGTCCTGGTGATCAAAAGACACCTTCAGGGATAAACAATAGGGTATCTTGGGCTATAACAATAAGAACTACTCTCTGTGCAAAATTCTATATAAATAACCTTCCCAGGTGAATTCCAACTCATCCTCAGCTTATGATAATTATAACTGAACTGTTTCCTTCCCTCCCGCCACACTCAGTCTCTGGCTCTGCTGTCTTTCTGAGTTTAGCCTAACAGTGGTCTAGATGGATGACACATACTGGTTGTATCTGTATTGTGGGGGCGTTTGTGCCTGATTTCAGGCATGTGTGTGGAATATATGCTTAATAGAATTGTACACCTTAGAGATGGAAGCGATCTGATCTCATCCCTAAAGACTCAGGTTGATAGAGCAACTCTTTTCCTATGATAGCTAGAAGAAGTCATGAAATATTCATGGTTGTGTGTAGGAGAGCATGGTTAACTATATCAGTCACTCCTAGTGACTGGTCAGCTCTCCCAAAGGTACTCAGACATCTCCCAAGTTTACTAAAGATGGTCAGGGGGAAATATTAGGCTTCATAGCTTCTACCTACCCTTCCTTCGTAAGAACTTTGAACCAAGACTGAGGGAATATTTTTTGTTATTAAGTTCTACAACTTTCACATTCTCCTGCTCCTGTTGGTGTGATGTATCTTTACAGATAATTCAGCAATGTATCCTTTCTTTCACAGGATGATTTCCTTTATTCCACAACCTCATTTCAACTTCTGGCTCCACTGGGCTGAGCCATGGTGCCAGGATCCTTTGGATTTGTGTCCATTTCATTGTTAGTGCTGATGTCTGTGATCCAAATTCAGATGTCAGCCTGTTCCACACAAACAGCAATGTGATTGTGCAATCTGATTATCACTGCCCTTTATCCCACAGCCTGTTCCCCTCCAGCTTATGTCCACCTTCTGACACATGGCCCCAATATTCATGTGTGTGTTTTATGTATGACATGTGTACATATGCATGTGTCTCTGCACCACCTTTGCTCCTACAGAAGTCTGGTGTAAAATAACTATATATTTGGAGTCAGATGTACATGCTGTTTGAGTGTCTGACAACCTCTCTCTAAATTCCCATTATGAACACGTTTCACCTCCACTGAAAGTAACCTTCACTAATAATTGAAACTACACATCCAAATGGCCACAGAGACTGCCTCAAATAAAGCAGAGGATGTCAATGATTCTTTGACGCTATCTTCTTCTGGTGATTTCAATTCTATATAGAAGAGAACCCACCCAAATTAGCATTTTGTCCAGATACATCACTAATTCATAGGAAGTCACTTCCTAATGGAAAATGATACCTTTTGTAGGAATAAATTCCTAACAATATACACGATCCTCTGGTGTCCCTTTTTTAGTTGATACAAGCATACATTCTTGAGGTAATCTTGTATCACTCTCTATTGAGTAGCAGAAGCTACATAATTTTTCTATTTCTTTTTGCCAGGATTGAAACATGATCATTAGATAATTTATATCTTTATTTGAAGTTAAGAATTGGTTGAATTCTATCAAATTTTGAACAATAAAAGAATTCCTCAGATTTAAATCTTTAAAAAGCCAAATATCACAGCCAGATTATTAACTTTTACCACATTTTGCAATTATTTTTAAAATATTAAATTGATTTAAAGTTTAACTTAAATTAAAATTAAAAAGTACTTGTCAAAAAATAAATTATCTTGCAAAATAGCAGGTACAATCACACACTGAAAGAATGCTGATATTTGATTTGCTGAGATGAATCTAATCTTAATTATTTTTTACCCAATGGTCAACCTTCTGTTGATAAGCTTCTATATAGCTAAGTTGGTTCTTGGACAGAAAACATGACATGGCACCATAATAGACTTTTTGTCTTCCCATTTTGGTAGAATATGTCCAGATATTATGTACACTCTACCAAAAGAGTATTTGAGGAGCCATGACTACCTCTTTGTCCTAGTGAGACTTTTGAATGGGACTTGAATGAAAGATAAATCCAGAAATTATTTATTCTGCTGAACCTATTTCTGCTTACATGCACAAGTGCATGTGAGTGTACACACACACACACACACACACACACACACACACACACACATATACACACTTCTTAAATTAGTTGATTCCTTCCTTTAAAGCCATTCCTGGTCTGGTAAAGGCAGGATCATCAGCTGAAAGAGGAGATGCAATAGGACTGAACCAAGTCCCACAAGCTTGGCTGTGTGTTTATTTCCAGGAACCAGAGGTTAGTGAGTTAAAAATCGTGCAACCCTCTAAGCATGGCAGCTACCTCCCTTCGGACACCCAGGAGCATGCAGTATCTGGGAGGGCATCATCGATGCCACGCCTGACTATGGATCCCCAGGTAAAATGCAACCACCATTCACCCTATGCCATAGCAAGACAGGCTGAGTCAATAGGCTTTGCAATAACATCTGACGTTTTCCAGGTGAAATATTACCTTCCCATCAGCAAGATCCTTCCCTGGAGTCTTCTTTAGCTGATCCTGTTTATCAGGCACTGTGTTTCCAGTGACTATCTAATCAAATAAAATAACTTCCACTGAGAAAGATCAACCATCTCTTTGACGGGCTATTGACCGGCTACAGTTTAAAACATATTGAAGATTCTCAGAATGCAACCAAGCCACATGGGAAATGCATTTCAGGAAAATTCCTGCATCATTTTCTAATGTTTTTTTTCTCTTTCCCATCTTCTGTCACCAAACACACACACACACACACACACACACACACACACACACAGAAACACATGTACACACAGAATTCTGCATTGAGACTGTCTGTCCTGAAATGGAGCAGCCACATCTCATCTCTTTGTCTGTCCACCAGCTCTTTTCTTGTGTCTGTCTGTCTTACATCAAGTTTTGACAAACAGAGATGAGAAGTGTTTTTCTGTGGTTGTTTGGATTCTTGTTTTTTTCTGCTTTTTTTGGGGGGGGTGAATTTGTTTTCACATCTGTCCCAAGGCAGAGAACCATGACTTTAATGGGTGAGTCAGGCAGAATAGAGCCAAGAGAGGCTTTTTTCCCCTTTTTAAGATAGATTCACTGTGAAGACCTCAGCTGGCTCAAAAGCAGCTTCTCAGAAGGGAAAATGGATGCTTCAGAATGTACTCCCAAAACCCAAATTTTTAGAATCTTTTGAACTAATGTGTCATAAAAGAGGCTCAGTGTTTGCTACAAGTCCAGGTTTAGCTGTTCTGAGGAATAATACCTGCATAGCACCTCCCTGTATTCTGTTTATCTCCTCTTCAGTACATTCAGATTCTCATTTTGCTGAGCATCAGGCAAGTTCCTGGACTAGTTCCACTGGTCCTATACTATGCTAAGATCCTAAATACATCATCTGATACTTCCTATTCATTCAGCTTGGTTCTGAGCAAAAGAGACCATAAGGGAGTCTCTCTTTGAGACCACAAACTTTAAATCTGCAATTATTCCAGATGCTTATTTGCTTATTTTCTTTCTCTTTTCTTATCCATCCATCCTCTAATAATTAATTCAGGTCCTGTGTTCTCTTTGGCGTCATGCTTTCAGGTGGTGACAGACCCAAGCTCCATGAGGCGTTCCTTTTCCACTATCAGAGACAAGCGCACAAACTCCTCCTGGTTAGAGGAGTTTTCAATGGAGAGAAGCAGTGAAAACACCTACAAGTCCCGCCGACGCAGTTACCATTCTTCCTTGCGCCTGTCAGCTCACCGGCTGAATGCTGACTCAGGTGAAGAATATTTTCTGGGTTTTGGTCAGTTCTCTGACCATTTCATCCATCATTGAGTCTCTTCCTTGAAGAACCAACTCTGATTTAGGGTCTATTGGTATTAGAACTGAATTCTTTTAGAATATAAGAACTATGAACAAAGACAAAATGGCAGTACCCTAAATGTAGGTAGTTGTGGAAGAAAAACTCTTTCCAAAAATTTTCCTTCTCATCACCTCATCCCTAAAAAAGCCTGAAATTTAAATCAATTAATATTTATTAGATGCATACTGTGAGCAAGGCACTTTGCTAATAAGTACTGGAGATACAAAGATGAAAAATGACTAGTCTCTAAACTGAAGGAATCCAGGTGTACAGAGGTAGACTTGGAAGAATACTGGAGGCCATCTATTCTAATCTCTTCATTTTGCAGATGAAAAAGTAGAAGCCTAAAGAGATTAAATAATTTCATTGAATAAACATTATTATTAAGCACCTACTATGTGCCAGGCATTGCCCTAAGCACTGGATTTTGTTTAGAATTACATAACAAGTATCTGAGGAATTTATAGTCTAAAGGATATGACAATTCCATAAATAAGTATCATATGAGATAAAATAGGATAGTGACATAGTGCTCTAGAGAAACTGAAGAAAAAGAAATTCAGAGAAGCCTCTCAGGAAGATTTGGTACATGAGCTAGGGCCAGAGGAGAAGCTGCATTTTTGCCAGTGGAAATGAAGACGAAATCTTTTCAATACATGAGAAAACAGTCTGCATGAATATGGAAAGGTGAGAGAAGCCAAACCAAGATCATGAAACAACTAGTAATTGAGAATATAAGTTCTTTGAGGGGAGAAACTGTTTCCATTTTATCTTTGGATCTCAAGCACCTAATGCAATACCTTGCATAGAGTAGGTATTTAATAAATGTGTAACTGAATTTGTTGGAAGTAGCATATATGAAGGGGAATAGTGTGAAATAAGGCTAAAAAAGTTTGGAACCAGGATAAATATGAACTTTTTGGCAATTGGGAATTTTTAAAAACATTTTTAAGCAGGAGAATAACACAAGCAAACTTGCCCATTGAAAAGATGATTTTGACAGCTATTACAAGGATAGATTAGAAAAGAGATGTGGAAGGAGCAGCTATTAAAATCATGTCCTAATAAGATTCGTTTTTTTTTTTGTTTTTTGTTTTTTGTTTTTGTTTTGTTTTTGTTTTTGTTTTTGTTTTGTTTTGTTTTGTTTTGTTTTTTTCCTGAAGCAAATGCGGTTAAATGACTTCTCCAGGATCACACAGCTAGGAAGTCTTAAGTGTCTGAGGCCATATTTGAACTCAGGTTCTCCTGACTTTAGATCTGGTACTCTATTCACTGTGCCATCTAGCTGCCCTAAGATTCCTATCTTAAAAGTAATCTTTATTTCCCTAAGGTGTTGTTTTGTTATTTCGGTCATGTATGACTCTTTGTGATCCCATTTGGTATTACTGTAGCAAAGATATTGGACTGTTTTTCCATTTTCCTCTCAGGCTCATTCTACAGTTGGGAAAACTGAGGTAAATAGAGTTAAGTGAGTCATCCAAAGAAACATAGCCAGAAAATGCCTGAGGCTAGATTTGAATTCAGGATGATGAATCTTCCTGTTCAATATGCAATCCAGCTGTAGAACCTAATCAGATTCCATTATCTGTTATTCCACTATCTATTATTGGTTAAAAGAGAGAACTGGAGAGGGACCTTGAAGATCACCTTGTCCAATCTTCATTTTACAGAATGAGGAAATGAAGCCCTAGTAAGATTGTAGCTTACCTAAGATCACATAGCTAGTTAAGGGCAGGAGTGTGACTAGTACCTACCTTCCAGATCCTCTCCAGGGCTTTTTCTGCTGCAACCCTTGATATCATTAATTCACAGAAACTTTCTTCCTAATGCTGGTACCATCTTAGCCGTAAAAGATATATGTTTGCATAAGACACTGAAAATTCCTGAATAGCATTTCTGGCAAACATATTGTACCTTGGGAGAATATGGCTAGTGTGAAAGGGAACTAGAACAGATGGCCTTCTATAAAGTAGAAATATCACAAATGGAAACTTTAAAATTCTCTTGCTTACCCCAAAGGAATTTCCTTTCTGATCCCTTGCTCTTAATTTTAGATCCCATGTTGATAAGGACCCAAATTCACATGACCCATTAAGGTTTATCTTCCTTGGTGAACTTTCCTTATGTTTACTTCTCTCTGTTCTCATCCACAGGCCACAAATCTGATACCCATCGCTCAGGAGGCAGAGAACGTGGCCGATCCAAAGAACGCAAGCACCTTCTGTCTCCTGATGTATCCCGCTGTAATTCTGAAGAACGGGGTGCTCAAGGAGAATGGGAGTCTCCTGAGCGACAACAGTCCAGATCACCTAGTGAGGGCAGGTCTCAAACACCCAACAGACAAGTGAGTATGAAAAGTTGACACTTCAGCAGGACACTCTGCTTTTGGCTATGGAAATTCATAACTTCCTACCCTTGTGGGAACCTATGACTATGCACTCACAAATACTGATCACTCCAAATTAGCATATTCAAAAGTAAAATATAGCCTGTAGAAAACCAAACTATCCCTTAAAGAATGAGTAGAATGTCATCTTTGAAATCCCAATATGGCTGCTTAAACCTTAACAGGAGTCCCAGCAACATGGCTCTAGTGCATCTATACCAGTTTCAGCCAATAGAATGTCCTTTGATTAAGAAGGTACCTTTGCCACTCCCAGAATCTCCAAAACAGAGTTGGAAAGGGTCACCTAGCCCAACCTTTACCTGACAATTCAGTCCACAACATCCCCAATCATCAATTGTGCATCATGCACTAAAAGACTCAGGTGAGAAAGAGCCTACCATTTCCCAAAGCAACATACTCCATTTGATGATAGTTATGATTTTAGCAAATCTTTCCTTGCATCAAACCTTGAAATATGTCTCTATGCAATTTCTCCTTGCTCTTACTTCTGCCACTGGGGTCCAAGCAGATCCTTGAGAACAACTGTCATATTCTCCTCAAGTTTTTCAACCATTCCTCATATGGCATTACCTTAAGAACCTTCATCATCTTTGTCATCCTCTTGTGGATGTCTCCAGTTTACCCACTTTTTTTTCTAAAATGTTACAATCAGAAATGAACACAATACTCAGGATCTGGGCCGATCAGGGCAGAGATTGCAGTGAAATTCTCATATTTCTTGTTCTAATAAAAATTGCTATTTCTAGATTTCATATTTGCTTTTGGTGAGAATGAGAATTCATTGTTCAGACCAGTCCTATTTAGTAAGTACAAAACAACTGTATTGATCTGTGTCCCCATCTCATCTAGAATAAAGAAGGTGAGATAGAGGACTACAAACTACAAGGTCCACTCACTAACCAGTCTAATTCCAGAGTTTTATGGAAACAAAATTTGTGTCCCAATTGTTGCCTCCTCATCTACATATCTCTGCCCCCTATCAGGAAACCATGGGTTCAGAGAAAGAACCTTGCAAATGGGGACCATGTTGCTAAGGATCTTCCATAAGAAGGCCAGCCTTGCAAGGGAACGGGAGAACAAGAAAATAATATTCCAGCATCCTATTCATGAAAGAACCAATAGTGTCAAGGAAGAGGACATAGGGGTCCATATAAAGAGAGCTATATGTTTTGAGGAGTCAGACAGGGTCCATGCCCTCACAATGGTTAATAAGAAAAAAGAACTCCAAATATTGTGGAGAAATCAGTGGTATCCAACAGTAATCCTGTCACTTACCACCCAAACTTAAGAAATCTTTAGAACTCCTCTCTACCTTGTAATGTAATTATTTTTCTTTCATTCTTTTAAATGCCATACAACTATGGCTTTCTCTTCCTTTTTTTTTTCCACTTTGATCCCAAATAGTTACCAGTATGCAACTGAAAATATCTGGACTTCTAGCTGAACCTTGCCTCTTACCAAATGTATTTAAAGTTGATATTGGCAAATGTTTGGACTAAAATTAGGAGTTGATAAGAAGATGATTTCAACCTTATCCATTCCCTAAAGTTCAGACTAAGGTAGTTCACCTTAAGTCTAGATTTCTGAACAAAATCCCAAGAGCCCATCACCCCAAGCCTACTTTAATCTGTGTTTCTCTCCTGCTTCACAGGGTACAGGTTCCCTTAGTGAAAGCTCCATTCCTTCTATCTCTGACACCAGCACCCCAAGGCGAGGTCGTCGGCAGCTTCCACCTGTTCCCCCTAAACCCCGGCCCCTCCTCTCCTACAGCTCCTTGATGCGACATCCTGGTAGCATCTCCCCACCATATGATGGGAGTGAAGTTGGTTCCCCACTCCCCTCCAAGGCCCTGGAAGGCAATGATGCCTGCCTGACTGAGTCTTCCAGCTCACCACAAGCAAAGCAGAGTCAGCCCTCCACTCCCCAGCGCTATATCTCAGAGCCCTACCTGGCTTTGCATGAAGACTCCCATGCCTCGGACTGTGGCGAGGAGGAGACACTCACCTTTGAGGCTGCTGTGGCCACTAGCCTGGGCCGTTCCAACACCATTGGTTCAGCCCCTCCCCTGAGGCACAGCTGGCAGATGCCCAATGGGCACTACCGGAGGCGGAGGCGTGGGGGACCAGGGCCAGGGATGATGTGTGGGGCTGTTAGTGATCTCCTGAGTGACACAGAAGAGGATGATAAATGCTAGAGGCCATGCCCCCCCTCCAATGCATGCTGTTCTCCAATATGGGGGAAAACAGATAGACCCAACAAGCCAGTGAAGCCTGGGGGGAGGAGGAAGAAGAAAGGACATTATGCAGAATCAGAGAAGAAAAAGGAAAGGAAAATAGAAAATCAATCAAACCCACCAAAAAATGATCTGATTTCCCTTTGCAAGATGGGCACAGCCATAGTTCTGTCTCCTTGCTGAGGGAGAGAGAGAGAGAGAAATGTGAGAATGTGGACAGTCATCTTCAAGGGAAAAGGAACACAGATATAATGGCTCTACTTCCCCCTCATCCCAATCCCAAAGGGAATGGCTTTATGTATGCCAGTATTACCCTGAGAAGCATAGAAAACCTCCTGGCTGGAAGCTGGGATCCATAGGAAATAGCCAACAGTGGAGGAAATGCCTTCCTTCCTCTCCCTCTCATGCTTTCCAGCCATCACCACTGTCGACGAAGCAATCTCAATAGCATTTTGTGCTATCCCATGGGTTTGCTCTCAACACAAGAGTTTATCCAAGGTCAGGAGTGCTGGATAACCTGTGTGGGAGGCAGGGAAGGAGAAGAAAAATGGGGATGGTGGGATGGCCAATAGAAGAAGTGGTCCATGGTGCTGTCATGGTAGGAGATAGTCTCCTGAGAAGTAACAGTAAAAATCCCACAGCTTGTATCATGGAAGATCATAGATTTAGAGCTGGAAGGAGCTATAGAGGTGATCTAGTTCAACCCCCTCATTTTTCCACATGATAAAACATTGACTAAAAGATTGGTTAAGTGACTTGTCTAAGGTCACAAAATAATTAAGTGGCAAAATTGGAGTTCATACCTGTCTTCTGACTCCAGATTCAGCAGTATTATCAGACAAGACCCACTTTTCTAAATAGACATTCTTATAGAGTCAGATACACACACACACACACACACACACACACACACACAGAGCTTTATGGCTGTGCAAATGTACCATGAGTTCATGTGTTGATGATAAACAGAGCCTCACCCAGTATCATGTTTTCCTCCTGGGTCTATAGCCCAGTAGACAGCAGTTTTGTCCACCTGGAATGCCAAGATGATGATGGTTATATATGTCTTATTCAGTGAAGCAAACTAGCAATGTCTTGATCATCCTTGCACTTTCTCTGAGGGGGTCAAGAGAGATCACATATCAAATAGTTGGACCTTTAAAAAGTGAAGTAGATGAGTTTATTTAAATTGAGAAAGCCTCTATCAGGCTTTCTCTATCAGCTCTATCAGTCAGGCAATATTTGAGGGCCTCCTATATGTGTGCAGGGATACTTCAGCTGCATAGTTGGTTAGGAAGTGGTTAGGGACCAGCTTCACTAGTTCTGTGGGATCCTATTTAAGGTAATTAGTCAATATACCTCAGCTTAGGCTAGGACACTGCTTGCAGGAGAGCAGTTTCTATGCTGGAAGAAAACTTCATGTAATAAAAAATATTTCCTTAAGCCAGGACCCTATCTATTTCCCCTTTCCCTTGAGTAACAACACTGTGGGCCAGCAGTAAATCTGGAATCTCTCCTTGTGCTATTGCACAAAAAAGTTCTGCACTCAACAAACTCCAGTTCCTTCTTCTATAATGCTTTGTTTACACCTTGGCAATTGAGAAAGAAATATAGGTTAAGGACTTATTTCAAGGCATTTTAAAATGCTTTGTCCTACCTCCATTGCCTGACTCCAGAGCTGATTAATGTCACCCCTTCTATCTACCAGTTTTCCAATGGGACTCCCAACAATGAGATAGAAAAGACAAGCCCCTTTTCTTAGCTAAACAATGAAGGGGAGCAATGATCCTCAAAATCCAGTATCCTCAAGATATTATCCAAAGGGATCATTTAATAGCAGGTCGGGGGACTCCACTGAAAGCTAATAAAATGAATAAAGATTGCCCTTTGCAGGAAAAAAGGTACTGCCTTTATTTGGACCCATCCCCAATACAGCTACCTCCATCCTTCAAAGACAGCAGCATTGCCAGAAGAAATATACTGCAATTAAAAGGGATCATTGAAAAATGAGCCCAGTCAGGGTACCAGTGGTCCCTGGCAAGAGCCGGGATCAGAATCAGGAAAAAAGAAGGAAACGAAATTATCAATAAGACCCCATTCCTGACCCAGCACCCACTAGAAACTTCCCTTGTTCCATTTCAGAGGATGAGCCTTAAAATGGAAAACCAGTGGAAGGAAACCATTGTTGATTCTGCCAGTGGCTCCATATAACCTCTTCATACCCTTCTTAGTCAAAGAATGGATGACAGAGTTTTTCTTAGACACATTTCTGAGATATTTTCCTATGGCTTTCTAGTCTGGGTAGAAAGAAAATCTAGTAGAATTAGTTTTGCATACAGAATACCTCCCAGTGTCTTGAAGGCACCAATCATTCTACATAAATTCTACAGATACTAACAGACATTCACGCAAGCCAGAGTCCATAAGACCCAACCATCATGTCACATATGGTCAGTCACTAAGCCAAATTTACCACCTAGGGAATGGAAGGTCAGTGGCAAAGAGATAGTACTTTTCAAATGACCTGCCTTTCCTTCCTTAGCTATTAGAATATCATCTCTCCCTCCCCATTAGCCACAACCCATCATCTATACACTCTCCCAAAGCAATTTAGAGTTTAGGCATTGATGTACAAACCGTTGATGTTACAATCTTTGTAACATAAGGGCTGTATCCCAGGTGTCACATTGTTCTCAGTGACTTTGTTGTAAAGCATCATTTCACGCCAAAGCACTGCTATGGACTCCTCCATGCACTCAATCTTATTTTCTTCCTCCTCTGAATCAGTTTTCTCAAGGGAAAGACTTTGCACAAGACAGCAATTCTGAGTCAGCAGCATGACTGCTTGGTGTTTTGAGAAGAAGAACAGAAGTGGTGACTGAAGCCATTAAGACTTTAGGGAAAGACAGCCTGGAAAAGCAAGTCCTGAATTGGAACTTTGCCATAAGCATGGCTTTAGGAAGTCTGAAGTTCCAAGAGATTGTCCTAGATATCTTAGCCCCTTGAAGTTAGTGTTTATATACTGAACAAAGAGCATCAGAGTATTAATGGAAAATTTTATACGCTGACCAATTGCCAGTCTATCTTATCATTCCTGGATAGAATACCTAACTTTAACTTCCTTTTCTCGGCTTCCCTTACCTAAAGGATTTTTCTGTTAAGAATGAAATCTAGTCTGTCATATTAGGGCAAGAGACAAAATTACCTTCCCTCTGCTACTTTATTTTCCTTGTTGCTAATAAGAGTTTTTACTTAAATATTTTCTTCAACTAGCATCCTGCCCAAAACATCATTCTTCTATGTATCAAACCCTGTCCCTACTGATTTCTTTGGAAAGTAAGTCTAAGTTGAGTTTCACTTTTTTGAAACAAAAAGTAATTAATATTTTAAAGAAAAATTCTAAACTTGAGAGACTTTTGTTAATGCCTAAAAAGAGAAGGAGGAAAGTTTCCAGATCTTAACATCATTCTTAGTTTTCTTACTCAGTGTTACCTATTAGCATTCCCTTAAAACCAAAGAAAAAACTCAGCTAGTTCTGAGAAGGCCTATGAAGATTAGTTCTGGTGCTTTTGAGAATAGCAATTGCTATCCTAGCTTAGGCCACGAGGCCCATCCATGGTAGTCTCCTCCCAGCAATTGCTTAATTCTTCCAACAGGAAGACACAGAGTGAGGGCAATCATCCCAACACATTGACAGGAATGATAAATGGATTAAATAGCAATTTAGGACTAGCAATCTCACAGAGAGGGAAGTTTGACATAGGCCAGAACAAGATGGAAGATGGTGCTCAATTCAATAAACATTTACCAAGTACTTGCTATTGGCTGAGAAAAGAAATAAAAACCAAAACAGGCAGAGACATCACCTGAAAGAAAAGAAATATGTATTCAAATGTGCTGTCATCAGCTTCCCATGTCCTTAAAACACTAGATTTAGGGTCTATATACAATCACAGGACCATAGCATTTTAGAGCCAAAAGGGACTTTTGAGATCATTTAGACTTAGCTTGACATTGTATAATGAAAGAACGAGTTATGGAGGTTAAGTGACCTAATGATTCAGTTTTTGACAGAATGGAAAGGAAATCATCCCAGTTGGATCTATGTCTTTACATGTTGGTGGAGAAGTCAGAATATTTCCCTGAAATGGGGCCCCGTGCATTTCTCAGGATTTTGCTCTTTCCTAGTTTAGTGTACAACATGGAAGGTCAAAGCCAATTGTTCCTCTTCCCCTGGCAAACAGCCTTTGGGTTGAGAATAAGTTTCTTTTCTTTTCTTCTGTTCTTACTATCCCAGGCAATATTTTTCAGCTTAGCATTGATTCAGCTCTTGAAATTGTTAAATACAACAGGCTCAGGCTTAGTTGCATGCATCGCTGCCTCTGCAGCAATATTTAGCCTACTCATTGAATTCAGTTTGAATTTTTTTAAGTATAAGTGGAACATAGTGATCTTTAAACATGGACAATACAAGTCCATGAGATGATCTGAAGCAGGCATAGGGTAGAGTGACTTTGTATCCATCCATGCATAAATCATATGTATATATCAACATATATACATCCATTCATACACATATACAAGCATATTGAAAATCAATTAAACATTAAGCCAGGGTCATATTGCCAAATAAGGCACCATCTGGTATAAAGCAACAAAGATTTTTTTTAAGAATATTTGAATTTTTGGAAAAAAAACAAAACAAAAAATACCCCTCACTTGTGCTTTAAAAACTCTTTCCAAGCCTGTCCTGCCTTTGTGTGTTCTGGAGAGAGCATTTCCTGTGTGGTTAAGAGCTGAGGACTGAGAGATTGGACTTTCCTATTTGTTCCCCAGCTCAATCATGAATTCACTGTGTATAACATTATGTAATCCATTCCACCTCTTGCCAGAATCATGGTGGGAGTGGGTGTGTGTGTTGGGGGGAGGGAAAAATGGGGCCAGAATGCTACTTACCTACCTCACAGGGATATTGTGAGGCTTAAAGCAGAAACATAAAAAAAATTAATGTTGTTAATTACTTAATTAACGCCATTGTCAATTATCAGTCTGTCTGTTAAGTGTTTTGAGATCCTCACAAACCAGGTGCTAATGCAATTCA
Source organism: Myrmecobius fasciatus (assembly GCA_023553655.1). Lineage (NCBI taxonomy): Eukaryota > Metazoa > Chordata > Mammalia > Dasyuromorphia > Myrmecobiidae > Myrmecobius > Myrmecobius fasciatus. Next base: position 1,008,877 of record JAJPUD010000044.1, on the reverse strand, counting down.
AAGGATCAGAGTAAGGAACAATTTCTATCCATGGAGCGTTGTTTCTGAAGTATCCATTCCTATCTGACCCTTACCTGCTCTCTTCCAGATTTATAATATTTGGTATTGCCCAACTCATTCACCAGAGCACTTTATGATATATCCCACAAAGAAAGAAATGGGCAGAAAAGCTCCCTTACTTGTTCTGAGAGTAGTAAGGGTAGAATTCAGATCTCATAAGGAATCAAAACACACAAAACACAAAATTTATATAAAGCAAAACTCTACAAAAGTGGTTTTATACACACGTCCATGCACATATTTTTAAAGACCCTTCTAACAAAAGAAAAATCTAAACTCAGGGGCTTTTGTGATTTAATCTTCACCATGATATGAATGAATAAGAGTTCAGTCTAGCTGGTGCTGTGTTTGTCAGAGTATACCCTGACATTCCCCAGTGTCTTAGTTTTTAACCATTAAACTGCCCATAACATATCATCCAGGTTCACCATAGAATCCAGAAACAGTGGCCATTGCTTTATCACTTGGTCTACATAAATGAAGTTGCTGTTTGCTGAACGGCTGAATTTTTTCAGTTGGTACTTCGTACTGCAACATATATGACAATGGTGCATAGATGTAAGCATTCTACAAGGTTCATTTGTAGGAAATGGAATGAATTTACTTTGGTCTTCTGACTGATCTCTCCTTCCTTTAAATCTATACCTGCTTCTTAGCACCTGTGAACCATCTTAAGCTTTAGTCTTCACAGCCCATCACAAGACAAAAGGAGACACAGCATCATTTCACACTGGACTCTGGGGTTCTCTGCCACACTGTGAAGCATTCTTTGGCAAATAAAGCCTTTTACCATAGACTGATTGCTGTGTAGGGTTGGAAAGACACCATTTCCCAAAGCTGACTCTGATTGACTGGTGGGTGGGTAGTATGTACATCAACATCTAGGAGAGTCAACATTTCTGTTTCAAAGGGATCTCTCCCCTGGGCACAAACTTCTAGAGTGGTTGGAGGTAGGTAAGTAAAAAAATTAGGGTGAAAATCCCTGCCACCTCTTTCATCTCACCCCTACCTAGTGCTGTAAATAAAAGGTTTAGTATCTCATCCTTTTAAATGCAAAAAGATTTTTGACAACAAGCCATGCTTTTTGTAAATACATTATTACAACTTGGATTTTTCTTTTTGGGGTGGGTAAGAATTGGGTTGTGCAGGGAATTCAAAAAGAAGAAGTTATTGATTATTTAACATATAGGTGTAGTGTAACAGAGGGTTGCTAAAGGGCAGCAATGAAAGTGCTCCAAAATAGTTTTGAGCCAGCTTGTATTTAGAACATTTATTTTAATATAATGATATCTGAATCAAGAATCTTGGGTACAGTCTCACATGCACTCTTTGTCACTCTTTTCAAAAGCTTAAAAATCAAGTCTAGATTTCCATAAATAGAAATACTGTCTTCAAATTCTGTCAGAAGAATATGGTAGAACAGAATGAATAAAATAATGATTCAGAGAACTTTGATAATTTTAAGACTCCGTCACAGAAGTTTATAATGTCTGATTCAAAACAAACACAAAAAAAACAATGTGAGAGATGTCCTGCTAAAACTAAAATAATGGTTCAGGAAAAATCACTTGTACTTCCCTGATAGATATTCCAAGTCTTCTACTAGTTTATGCCTTTAACAAAAGGCAAATTTATAGAGCTTTCTTATTAGATATCATAATGCTTGGCACTTTCAGGAGCACAGTAAATGCTTCTAAGTAAGCTTGATGTTGCCATTGAATCTCTGCAAAATAATTTAAAATTCTGTTCACTCATCTCATCCCATCCTACTAAGATCCTGCACTATTTATGTTATTTTTATTTTACCCCTTTAAGGAGACTTGGATCCAGGATCTCGTATACAATTCTTTTCTTACTCCCTCTTATTCTTTCTTTCTTTTTTTTCTTCCCTTTCTCTAATAATGGAAACCTCTCTTTAGGAACTGAAATCATTTCACCAGTGACAGGTCTTCTTACATTTCCAGATATCTGGGCAGGTCAGAGATAAGATAGTCTCATTTTAACACTTAGCACCTTGATCTAAAGAAGGCCTCCATTCTACAGAGAATTTCATAACAGTTAAGGGAGCTCTCTTAATTAGATTACAGGATTTTTGAGCTGGGAAAGATCTTCATTTTTACAAATGAGAAAAACTGAAGTTTAAATGAGAGAGATAAAATGGTTTGCCCATGGTTTGCAAGGCAATAAATGGCATTTGAATCTGGATCTAGATCCTTTTCTCCACACCGTGATGGTTACATTCTTGGCCTTGAAAATCAGGTCTAATATTGTATCTGATGATGCCAGACCCTACAAGTTTACCTTTCAAAGTGGATTTTATTTTTCTCACTCCTGGATTCAGACTATAGACTCTAAATTAAAAATGGATTGTTCTTTCCAGATGGTAACTCTACAAACTTATGTAGAATTAAATCTGCCAGGAGACTCTAAGAAGAGGTTCAAACATTTGATAACTTAAATTCTCTTTCCAAAGTTCCACTTCTAAAACATCATACTAACAAGGGTGTTTGCATTTGTCTTACATCTTTGCTCCAAGATCAACATCTAAGAAAAATCTAGAAACCTTTGTGATGATCTGAGTAGAAAGAGGAATATATAAGGAGGAACGCACTCCAAAAGTTCAAAGTGCCATTAATTAAAAAAAAGAAACAATGTTATGTTAAATGAGGGCTAAATGTCACTAATTGACAGTTAAAATATACAATAGTTTTGATGACTATTGTAGCTCCATATTTGATATGGAATGGCAAAACATTAAGAAGATACCAAGAGATTTAGTAAAATCCCATAACTGAATTTTAAGATTTACCTACTGGGGAATAAATATACTTAAATCTCGAATCTCAGTAGGGTACTTTTTTATATAGTGATTTATGAACCTGCCAAAACTTATACAAATTTAACCTAAGTGCTGAAATTGTGAAGGAACCAACCTTTTCCTTAGTGGTCCTGGTCCTAGTCCACTGACCCTGAAGCCAGGATTTACAACCTTGTAATACATATTAATGAGAGCAAGAAAAATGTTTTACACAAGGTATGCAGAGAACCTAACGATAGTAAAATAACTAGGGTCATGGGGTAGGGCACCAACTTAAAAGCAAAAGCAAGATTAAGGTAAACATAAGTAAATGGTCAGAAAAGCATATGCTTCTATAAAATTTGAATCTTCTTCCCTTAGATCATGATGAGTTAATATGGGCATGGTATTCTCTAAGGATCTTCCCCTTTAAACAATCCTGAGACAGTGGAATCCCAAAGATTCATAACATTGGTATATGACTTTTCCAGATGAGAAAGGAGTTTTTTTTTTATATACTCAACCAGAAGACAATCAATTTCAGCAACCCTTCAATAGAGAAGTCATGGTACTGGGGAACTAACACCAAACTTCCATGCAGGATAAAGGATATAAGGGGAGGGAGAGGGAAGTGGGAATTGGGGGGGGGGGGGTTAGGGGGAAGATTTTATCAGGGACAGATCTGAAACTCTGCATATTACATATATGTTGGAAGGCGAACCAAAAGTCCTGGTCTGATGCAATCCAATTGGATAGGGTGCACCAATATTATCCTTAGTGGATAATCCTCTACAAAGAAATGGTCTGCACTTCATCCAGGTCAACGACCTCTGTCCTAGACCCAAGATTATGGCATGTTCACCTTGATTCACTCTTATGCATGAGTGGCAGAGACAAGATACTGAAGAACGTCAGTACGCAGCATTAGGCTGTTAAAAAGCAGCTACCATGAAAAACTACACCACAGTCAAACCCCACAAGACATTTTCTTACCCGCATCCTTTTGTGGGGTATTCAAATCTAACACCAGTTCCAGTAACTGTGTGTTACTGAGAGCCAACGTAAGTCCCTCAGAGAATCGGTGCATCTCTTCTAAAGCAGGAGTTCAGCACTGCATGATGACAAGGTGGATATATTGTAACATAAATGCTCGTTTGGATCCAAAAAGAAAACATTTAAAAAAAATGATGTACAACTTTTTGTCAAAAGAATAAATAAATAAAATCTTCTTGTAAAGAATTAATTAGCATGATCCCACTTATTTTTGTTATCTCTATCTAGGAAATTAAATAAATTATAGGTGGCAATGGTTGTAACAGATGCCTTAACATCAAACCCTAGCCCTTCTTACTCTGAGTACATTCTCTTGCAAATGAAAATGGTAGGTTACCCCTACATCATTCACTAGTCAAAGAGGCTGGCTGATGGTGGACAGCAATCCCCCTGTTCCTTTATAGCACTGTGTCTTTATTTTCCACATTTGGTGATTTTCCTCTTAATAAAAGCATGCTATACTTTGGAGATGGCTTAGATCCAAAGGAAAAACCAAGAAAATGCTATATTGAGGTGAAATCACTCATGAAAAGACCACATCTTTTTCAACCTCTTGAGAATAGGATCAAAAAGGAAAAGTGAAGCTTGTTTCCAAGACTTAGAACCCATTTAGTGATATAGAGAGTAGTGCTTGATAAGTAGAAGTATAATAATTTGTCTAAAACAGATATTGCTTTACTCCAAAGAAAGAAGAATGAGTATAAGTTTAAGGTTCAGCCGCCAAGTCCAAGACCCAGCACCTTCTAGGGAATGACTCAGAGCAAGTCATCCCCCCCCAGTAAATTTCTCCATTCCTCCTCCTTTTTTGTTCCTATACTCTCTTCCCACATTCATTAGCCCACTTCATTTCAATTATTAAAAGAAAAGAAAACCTAATAATCAGTAGGGTAATTTCTTCTCAGGTTCAAGAATGACCCTCAATGTTATCCCTGCCTTACTATGTCATGCCAGTCTGACAGCTCCATTTGTAGTAACTGAGCAATAGTTGTTTCCAACAACCAGTAAAAAGAAGTGCTGTTTTCCATCTTGATTGATAACTACAATATTCAGGAAATGATTTCCCTCCAAGTTATCCCAACTTGAGCTGTCCAGAAAGTGTGTTTTTTGATAGAAGTCATGTGGAAAATATATGTATTGAGCAAGTTTTCTCTTTTCCCTTTAGAGTGTGTCTACTGTTGCCATGGTAAGTCATATACCAATTGAAAGAGGGAAGCACAGATACTGCTCTGAGTTTCTGTGGTGGTTCAGGAATTCATTATCTTTATGCAAGATATCTCTGAATCTTGATTTTTTGCCCCTTAGTTTGTTATAAGCAGATCTGTTCTATTTACAATCCATAGCATGTGAGCTGGCATAACTTGGTTCCCATTGATGAAGTAGAGTTTTGTGGGTTGAATTTTCACTTGTAAGGTCTTATAAGTAATGGAATGACTTGTGCTTATGCCTCCAGTTAAAGAGCAAAATTCACTAAAAATGGCTGGGGTTCAGCTACCAGACCTACACTCAGGAAAGTCTTCTCCTGTATTGCCTCTACACTCTCATGCTTGAAACAAAGATACCCCCCAAAATAAGGGCAGCTCCAAACACAGGTATTGATGAAAAATAATATAAAATCTAGCAAATGTATTCTTTAACAGTATAAATTTGAGATAAATACAAATGGAAGACTGGAATAGGTCAAGACTAATTTGCCATTATTCCTTTCTCTTTTGGTTTATATCTCTCTGTTGTCATGTTTCTGGATTAAGGAGGGCCTCTAATAAAATATAGTCACACACTATATTTTATTGCATACACACACACACACACACACACACACACACACACACACACACACATACTCACACACACATACATCCCTTAGAGCTAGTACATTCAGATAGAGGTCATCTCTCATTTGTCTCACAGAAAGGAAATGCAAATGTGGCTGCTCCAGTGTTGTATTCACCACCACCTTCTTCCTCATTCTCTTTAGAAAGCACCATAGTGAAAAACTCTATTGCTCTCATGTGTGCAAAGGCTGATCTCTTGTTAGTTTGCCCAAACTGGGTAGTAATAAAAACCTCAGAAAGTTTTGTGGCTAGTCTTTTGCCTACGGTAACTATATTGGGAAATGCCCCAAGTCAAGAGCAAAGTACATCTACTTTATAAAGTTGTTGGAGGTCCTCTCTGCAAAGACAACAATAATCTCTCTTGCCCTTAGCCTGAAAGAGAAGAGATACAGAGTGCATGTCCCAAAAGGCTCGGTGGAATTTTATGCTTTAATAGCATATAAAACTATCAAATAACTATAGTTTTAAACTTTAATATCTTAGTTCAAAACTCCACTAAGACTTTTGGAACACCCTGTATAAAGAGGTGCAGCCTCCACCTCCCTTCATTGTGACTGTAGTAGTGCATCCCTAGGTTAGAGATATCCAACTGTATGGCACCTGCCACAAAAGAATTTAACAAAACAAATAAAAATACAATAAATCATACATAATTAATATGTGGCGCATAAAGATGAGTCTCTATTTGAGTTTAAAACCATTATAATAAGCCAAATGAATTGCTCTCATCAACAGCCCTTTAGATGCTTTTTTTGGAGTAAGAGAGGCTGGTAAAAGAGAATTCACTGGAATTACACAAGCACAGAAGTTCTATGTTTAGTAAATAAGTAAAACAAGACAGATATCCATCCGCTTAGACTGTGTCAAACCCTGAAACATGAGTTCCATGATCTCTAGAGGTCTCTCTCTGACAGAGGTCATGACTACAGAAGTTGATGGATGTGCTCAGGTATATAATACATAGATTACCAATAATCAAAGAATGAAAAGACAATGAAAATATGCTCATCATTAGAACTCTACTATGCTTAACTTATTGCCAAAAAGGGATATGACTTCCTGAAATCTAGCATGTCTTTATTTCTTAAACTTCTTTTAATCTCCATCCAATTATCATCCCATGTGTCCCCTCATTTCACAGAAGTGAGTAGTCCTAGTTAATCCTGAAAGGGATAAAAGCTTGGAACCATCAATATTTGAAGAATTGTCAAGTAGAAAGCATGTTCTGTGTACTTTCAGAAGGGAAACTAGAACCATGAGTAAGGAAATGTTTTACAAAGGTAGAATTCAGCAGAATATAAGGAATAATTTAATAAGTACCTTAATAGAAATACATCCAGAACCAAAAAGATCTTAATTTACTTTCTTTCCAGACAATATCTGAAACATTGTGCCCAAATTTGGCCTCAGGTTTTTTGCTAACTGGTAATCCTGTGTAAATAACTTAACTTTGGTCTGTCTTGCTTTCATCATCTATAAAATGGGGGTAATAGCACCAACCTCCTAGGGTTGCTGTGAATATAAAAAAGTGATAATATAAAGTGCAATATAAAAGTGATAATACAAATGTGAAAACAAAGTGCTTTGCAAATCTTAAACCACCATATAAATGCTTAATATCATCAATTTTAAATATTAATATTGTCATATTAATATTATTATTGTTGTTATTATTATTTTGGGCCTGTCCATGAGAAGACTTGTAGAGAAAGAAAATAATGATGGCTGCCTTCAAACTTCTGAAGGTTTGATATGTTGAGGAATGATTTGATTTGTTATCTTCATAGAGAACAGAAGTCAAAACAATAGGAAGAAGTTATAGGAAAGCATATTTCAACCATATACATGTGTGTACATATATATATACATATACATAGAGACACATACATAGCTATATACATATAATATAATACAGAAATAACTGTGCAAGTCTGTTCCAGAATTATTTCAAGAATGGAGAAGATTATTTTTCTTTGTCCTGTCCTATTCAAACTCCCTTTTTGGTCCTAGGTTCAGTTCTGGGCACTACATTTCTGAAAGGGTTTTGACAGACTTGAGGATATTCAGAGGAGAGGGGATCAGGAGAGTGAAAAAAACTGGGACACATATTGTCTGAGTATTGGTTGAAGGAAAGTTGAAAAAATGTTTGGCCTGAAGAAATTATGATGCTAGTGCAAAGAACATGAGAGCTGTCTCTACAAATCTTTAGAAAAATAGGAAAATATAAAAGGTTCTTAAACAGAAAAAATTACGTTTGTTATTCTCAGCCCCAGAGTTGTAGAAAAGAAAAATTTTACTCAATGTTTAAAAAAATAAAAGCAATTCCAAAAATTAAGATTATCCCCAAATGGAAAGCTACCTTGGAAAGTAAATGCTGTCCTGTCCATAGATCAATCAACAAACATTAATTAAGTTAAGTATCCACTAAGGGCCAAGTCCTGGATTAGGTGGTAGGAACACCAAAACAAAACAAAACAAAGCAAAACAAAACAAAGCAAAACAAAACAAGAGTGAAACAATTTCTCTTTTCAAGGATTTTACATTTAAATAATCCCAGAGGCAAAGATAACCAGAAGTGAAAGATCTCAACCTATTGGAGATGATCTTTAAAAAGATTCCTTTTCAGGGAAAGTTTAGACTCAATGATCTTTGATATGCAGCTCAGTGATTCTGTAATTTTATGTTGTAACAATAGGAGTTGTATAAACATGAAATAGATGGAATCCAAAGATAATTATTTCTCATCCCTGGAGGTTTTGCATGAGAGGCTAGATGATAGCTTTCCAGGGACATTATTGTAGCAATTTATGCAACAGAAAAGGTTTTGGGTTACACAATCTATAAGGCACCTTCTAACATTGATCTACTATGAGTCCTTGATTTTAATCGATACTGCCATTCCTCCCCCCCCCCTTGAAATCTGGCTTCTGTCTTCTCCATGTGACTAAAACTATTAATTCAATGATCATCAGCAAATCCTTATTTTCTAAATCCAATTGTTTGATGGCTTTTCTGATTCTTTTTTATGCTTCCACAATCTCCTTTGTCACCTATTATTCAAGACTCAGAACCACTTTTAACTCCACCTCTTCTCCCTTGCCTTGCACATTTCAACTAAGTTCTGTTAATTCTGACTCTAAAAATTTTCCCTTTCCATTCTTTTATGTCTTCCCATTGACACCACCCTGATTTATTCTGTTATCTTTCACTTGGGCTATTGCAATCACACCTCTCTGCCTCATCTCTCTCAAACTGAGCCCAGAAAAAAAAAAAACTTTCCTTTGAGATTTGTATCCCCTTGCCTTAGTATTATGTTTGACACATACTGCAATTTGTGCAATATGTGCAAGAGATAAATTTTTAATCAAAAGATAGAGGCAAGTATAAAAGATAGAATGGATAATTTCATTTATATAAAATTGAAAGGCATTGCACAAGCAAAATTAATGCATCTAAGATAAAAAGGGAAGAGATTAAATAGGAGGAAATGTTTCTGTGAAATTTTTCAAATAAGGATTTGTACACACACACACACACACACACACACACACACACACACACCAGAAATATGTAAAAACAGAAGTAATTGCCCTAAAAATAAGGGATCATAGGAAATGAACAGTGCTTAATAATAGAATAAGTGAAAACTATTAATAATGATATGAAAAATACTATAAGTCACTAACAAGAAATATATGTCAAAAGAAACCTGAGATTTCTTTCATTTCACATCTAGGCAATTAGCAAAATAGGCAAAAAATAAAATAAGAATGAGAATAATCATTGTTGGAGGGATTAAGAAAAGACAGGTGCATTAACATATTGGTGTAGCTATGAATTAGTACAATGATTCTAAGCAATTTACAATTATGAGCAAGTCACCAACAAAGGAAAAGTAACAAAATGAATTTGTATATACACATATAAATATACACACAATAAATATGCATATAAATAATATATGTATATATTTGTGTGCATTTATACACACAGAAACCTTGGGATAAAAGATAAAATTCCAAAAGAGAAAATCTCACAGTAATTACACAATACATTTTGAACCCCAGAAAGATGAATGGATCGATCAATGTAACTGAGAGTGATTAAAATACAAAAATTAAGTGGAGACAGAACCAAGATGGTGGAGTAAAAGCAGAGACTTGCCTGAGCTCATTCTCTCATTTTTTTAAATGTGAAAGTAAGTAGATTTTACAGCATTAGAACACAGAAAAGGATGGAGCAAAACAATCTTCCAGCCAAAGACAACTTAGGTCAGCAGGAAAAGTCTGTACACCTTGATGAGAGTCCAGTGAGCAGTCCCAGTGCAGGCCATACCAGCACAAACTCTGTCAGCACAACCCCAGTCCCAGCCCTGACCTGGGAGCCAGCAAAGCAGAAATGGCTCTGGGCACCTCTGATTCAATGGCAGTAAGGTCAGAATCAAAGATTTGCTCAACTAGGGTGAGAGACCCTTGGGAAACTAGCAAACCAGTAACCATAAGTGGCAGCAACAGTTTCTGGATGCCTCAGTTCATAGGATTTTTCTCTATTAGCATTGAAGACAGATTCTATTACTTTAGAACACTAGAACTTACAGCCACAGTGGAGCAGGAGACTCATAGTTCTAGGGCAAAAAAGAGTGCTTGTGGTTAGGTCCCTAGAAGGATCTCCAAAACAGCTGTACAAAATCCTTGAAGCTTGGAATATTATTCCTTTCACCTTAGAAACCAAGTCCTACTTTAACAAACAGAAGATGAGTAATAGTTTGGGGAAATGAGCATTGAAAAAAAAAAGATTTTGTCTATAGAAAGTTACTATAGTGACGGTGAAGATCAAAACACACTTCAAAGAAGGTAACAAAGTCAAAGTTCCTATACCCAAAGCCTCCAAGAAAAATAAGAATTTATCTCAATTTATAGAGGATCTCAAAAGGGATTTTGAAATCAAGTAAGAGTAGAGGAAAAATTTGGAAGGGAAATGAAGTAATACAAAAGGAAATGCAAAAACCTAATGAGGAGAAGAATACCTTAAAAATCAAAATTGGCAAATTGGAAAGGAGATACAAAAGCTCACTAAGGAAAATAATTCCTTGAAAATTATAATTGAGCAAATGGAAGCTAATGATTTTATGAGGACTCAAAAGACAATAAAACCAACAGAATTGGGGTGGGGGGAGAGCTTAGAGCCTAGATATCATCTTTCAAGAAAGTATCAAAAAAAAACCTATCCTGATTTTCTAGAACCAAAGGGTAAAATAGAAGTGTAAAGAATCCACTAATCACCTCCTGAAAGATATCCCAAGATGAAAACCCCCAGGATTATTATAGCCAAATACCAGAACTTCCAGGTCAAGGAGAAAATATTGCAAGCATCAGAAAGAAAATTCAAGTATACTGAAGTCACAGTCAGGATAACTCAAGATTTAACAGCTTCTATATTAAAGGATCAAAGGGCTTAGAATATGATATTCCAAAAAGCAATGGAGCTAGGATTATAACCAAGACTCACTTACCTTGCAAAACTGAGTATAAGCCTTTAGGGGGAAAGATAGATATTCAATGAATTAGAGGCCTTTTAAAAATTCATGATGAAAAGACTAGAGCTGAATAAAAAAATGATTTTCAAATACAAAATTCAGAAGAAGCATAAGGAAGTAATCGGGAAAGGGAAATCACATGGGGCTTAATAAGGTTTATCCTTATTCCTCCCTGGGTAGATAATATAACTAAAACTTACTTACTATTATGACAGTTAGAAGGAGTGTATATAGACAGAGAGGACAGGTATAAGTTAAATATGAATGGATGTCTAAAAACATAAAATTAAGGAATGAGAGAAGAATATACTGGGAGAATTGGGAAGGGAGAGGTAGAATGGCATAATTTATCTGCCATAAAAGAGACAAAAAAAAAAGATTTTACAATGGAGGGAAAAGGAGGAGGGGAAGAGGAGTGAATGAATCTTACTCTCATCAGAATTGACTCAAAAAGGAAATAACATTCACACTCATTATAAGAATAGAAATTTATCTTACCCTGCAGGAAAATAGGAGGGAAAGGAAATATGAGAAAAGAGGAAGGTGATGGAAGAAAGGGCATATTGGGAGAGGAGGTGGTCAGTAGCTAAACACTTTTGAGAAGGGTCAGGATGAAAAAAGAGAGAGAATAGAAAAAATAATGGGAAATACAATTAGCAATAGTAATTGGGAAAAGAATTTTGAAGCAAGTTTCTCTGATGAAGACCTCATTTCTCAAACATGTAGGAAACTAAATCCAATTTATATACTCTCTCTCTCTATATATATATATATGTATATATACATATATAATATGTAATATGCCATTCTTCAATTGATAAATGATCAAAATATATAAAATATATCAAAAGGATTATATAATCATACATATCCTTTGGCCCTACAGTATTTTAGAAGCTCTTTTCTCAGGGAAAATTAGAAATTGAGGGGATGCCCAGAAATTGAGGAAAGGTTGAATAAATTATGGTATGTTATTATGATGGAATATTGTTATGTGGGAAAGAATGAGCAGGATGTTCTGAGAAAAACTTAGAAAGTCCTCCATGAACTCAAGCAAAGTGAAATGTATTGTTTACAAAGCAATAGCAATGTTGTGGGATGATCAACTGTGAATGATTTTGCTATGCTCAACAATAGAATAAACTAAGACTACTCTGAAGGACTTAGTATGAAAATGATATCCATATCCAGAGAAAGAACTGATTGCATCTGAATATAGATTGAAGCAAACATTTTTTTAATTTTATCTTCTTGATTTTTTGGGGGGAGGGAGGACGAATAATGAAGGAGATCCATGTTTTCTTTTGCAACATGAGTTATGGAAAATGTTTTTTCAACTTCACATATGCCTTCTTAATGGGGTGAGATTGGGGAGGAAGGAAGAGAATCTGTAACTCAAAATTTTAAAAACAAATATTTAAAAAGGTTTCACTGAGGAAAATAAAATATTAAATAAAAAAGAAAAACTTAAGGCAAGAATTGAAAAAATAGAGTTCTTGATAAAAAAATAAGGAAAATAAAGTCACAACAAAACAAGTAAAAAAAATATTAATATAAACTGCATACCAAGCACTACAACAAGCCTTAGGAATACAAATATGAGTTTTAAAAAGTTTAGAACAAATACTGGAAAAACTCAGCAAAGCTGTGTATATACTTTCAAAAGTGATGGAAGAAGTAGAAATCAACAATTCAGTGAATTAACAAGAAACATTAAAACAAATTTAAAAAGTAGAATTGGAAATATGTATAAAACCATCAAAAATAAGTAATCTGAACACAAAGCATGGAGAAATAGTTTTAAAATAATTGAGTTCCCAGAAAAGTCATAGTGAAACAAAACTAAACCTGGAAACCATATTTTATGAATTAAAAAAAAATTCCAGATGTATTGGGATTAATCCAGCAAAGAGTAAGTAAAAAGTCATCACTAAAGAGACTCAAGTATTCAGAAATTTGACCATAATTCAGAATTTCTAGGTGAAAAGGAAAAAATTACTCTAAATGGAGAGAGAGACAGAGAAAGAAACACATATGAAATAGTACTCAGTACTATCCATCAAATACCAAAAGAAAGAATCATGAAAAATGATATACCAAAAGGCAAAGAAAATTGGTCTACAATGAAAAATAACATCACAAAACAACAATTTTAAAGCAGAAAAATTACCTCTAATAAAATGAGTGACTTCCATAAATTCTGATCAAAATTAGTTTTTCATAAGATAAAGATAAACACAGATGAAAAATAAGTACATAAGATGAAATATGTGCAAAAAAAGTAATTTTTTGGAGAGATGACACTAAAAATGAGGGATGGAGAACTAGGTAAAATTAGAAAAGTCCTCATGTCAAAGCTGACATCAAAGCAGAGTTTTGAGGGAAATGAGAACTCTAGGTGGCACAGTGGATAGAGTGCTGGACCTGGGATCAAGAAATTCTGAATTTTAATCAAACCTTAGATACTTAGTATCTGGGTGATCCTGAGCAAATCACTTTGCCTCCCCCTTTCTCAGTTTCCTCAACTATAAAATGGAGATAATAATACCACCTACCTGTTAGGTTTGTTGTAAGAATAGAATGAGATAGTATTTGCAAAGCCCTTTGTAAATCTTTAAGGATTGTATAAGTATTAGGTAATGTTAGGATAGTAATAATGATTATAACATTAGTAATCTTAAGCAGTAACAACAGTAGTAGTAGTAGTAGTAGTAGTAGTAGTAGTAGTAGTAGTAGTAG
>JAJPUD010000044.1:976971-994850 GCA_023553655.1 Myrmecobius fasciatus | reverse complement strand
AGTAGTAGTAGTAGTAGTAGTAGTAGTAGTAGTAGTAGTAGTAGTAGTAGCAGTAGTAGTAGTAGTAGTAATAGTAGAAGAAGAAGAAGATAATTTTAAGTTTACAGAGATGTATGAAATGGCATAAGTTTAGCAGCAGATAAGAGGCAGGAAGATTTCTGAGTGGTCCAATGAGGAGCAAGTCAAAAGTTCCCCAGAAAATGAGCATTTAATTCAATTATAGGAAAGCATGATACTGGAATTCATGCTGACAAGAAAACAGCAAGGTTGTAGATATAAAGCAGGTCTAACAGCATTCTAGCACCTGAACACAAATACAGCAATGGGGATAGGGGGTAAGGTGGGATCAAATAGGTAGTAAAAAAATATCTATCTAAGTAGGCAGCCAACCAAAGTTAAGTGTTGTGGAGATCCAGAGAGCCTAGGTTTCAGGGGAAGAATTCTCCCAATCCTGGGAATAATGGTAGAAACAAGAAATGACTCTAAACCAAAAGAAATTATCATAGTGAGCAAGGTGAAAAGGTCAGGAATGAAAAGCAAGGTAGGAGCCCTATTTAAGATATAAGGGAGAAGTTTGAATGCAAAAAAGACAACAGAAGCTTAGCTAATGGGGGAATGTACTAAGCAAGAAGCAAACTTGAAGCTGCTGAATCTCCTGAGCTATAGGACCAGACCCTGTATTTTCTGGATTGATTTCAGAGCAAAGCAAGCCTAGCCTTGAACATTGAAGATAAAGTGGTCCAGGTATGGGAACAAGAGGTCAGAGAACCAAGCCATTAGTCATTGTAAAGTGTAAAAATAGGAATCATTTTGACTAAAGGAAAAATGGTGCAGTTGAAAATTGACTCTGGGTATTGGGTCATAGAACCTCTTTAAAAAAAAACTTCTATGGTAAAATGGATGTGCCTTCTCAGATTATTGTCAATGGAAAGCAGTATATCCATTCTGAATGATTCCCAGCTGCTCCAATGCAAGAGAAACAGATGGCCATGGCATCCAACAGCTTTGTTGATGTGTGGGCCTGAGCACTTACTGTAGGGTGGGCCAGGAAAGTCTCCCTTAAAGCCCATTCTCCTCCCACATGCCTCCCCCTGACAAGATGATCTGTTCCTTTATTCTAAACATTCAATAAACCCTTTTCTCCAGGGAATGCATTTTCTTGGTTTTTTTTGCTTTCATTCCACAAATGTTTTCTAACCACATCAGCAACATCATTTGCCTTATTATGCAACACTGAAATCTTGATTTGATGAGGAAGAAAATGTCTGGGGGGTAGGAGATGAGGAGGAAGGACAGTGGAAGAATCAAGGAAATTATGGGAAGAAGAAAGACTATAGAAAACCTGGCATGAACCCAATATAATAAATCATTGCCAGAATAAATAACAATTGTCATTGTAGGAAATCAAGACATATATTGGTTCAGAGTCATTATCCACTTTACAAATATTCAATTCAATAAACACTGATTAAGACCACACTTTATGGATGCCATTGCACTCCCCACCTAGGATATATCAACCAAAATGAAAAGTCTGTGTTCTCAAAGAGCTTATATTTTACAGGATATCATATGTGCAGAATAAGTAAATACGTCAAACTAAACAAGTTTTTAGAAAAGAGAACAATATAATTGGGGAAGGGGGAAGAGATGAAAGGGAGAGATCCAAAAAGGCTCCATGACTGCTCTTAGGACAATGACTTAAATGTATCTTATGACAAGTTTTCTATGAACTGCTTTTTATATACATTGATTCTCACTGTTTTATGAAGTAATTGTGTAATTTCACCTTCTTCCTCTGTGGTGTTCAAAAAATGAGTTGTTATTCTAGGTTAGTATTGTCTACCTCATACCCTATACCAAGATAAGGTTAAAATGGGTTCATGATTTAGATATAAAGGATACTATAGACAAATTAAAAGAGCAAGGGATGGTCTACCTATCAGATCTTTGGAGAAGGGAGAAATTTATGGCCAAAGAACTAGAAAA
Source organism: Myrmecobius fasciatus (assembly GCA_023553655.1). Lineage (NCBI taxonomy): Eukaryota > Metazoa > Chordata > Mammalia > Dasyuromorphia > Myrmecobiidae > Myrmecobius > Myrmecobius fasciatus. The sequence continues at coordinate 992,861 of JAJPUD010000044.1, read as the reverse complement.
CATTATGAAATGCGAAATGGATGATTTTTATTATACTAAATTAAAAAGGTTTTCCACAAACAAAGCCAATGTAGCCAAGATTAGAAGGGAATCAGAAAGCTGGAAAACAATTTTACAGCCAGTGTTTCTGATAAAGGCCTCATTTCTAAAATATGTAGAGAACTGAATCAAATCTATAAGAATACAAATCATTCCACAATTGATGAATAGTCAGGCTATGAACAGACAATTTTTAGATGAAGAAACTAAAGCCATTTACAATCATATGAAAAAATGCTTTAAGTTAGTGTCGTCAAAATCAACAGCAAGCATTTATTAGACTCCAATGATGTTCCAGGTACTGTGCTAAGAGCTAATGATACAAAGAAAAAAGCAAAACAAAAATAAAAGAAGCCAAAAAGAGCCTTTAAATAGTTTGCTTTCTAATGGAAGAAATAGGAAATATAAGTATATATATGATACAAAGTAACCTTAGAGCAGAAGGCACCAGCAGCATGGTGCGTACAGTGATGAGGAACTTCAGTCATCTAAATACCTTCCATTCTGGAACTTTGCCAAAAATAGAGAATTAAATACTTTATTAACTTGATTTAATGATAATTATCCTTCAAAAAGTGGAAGAAAAGACAAAGAACATTCCTTTCTATATCTGAAGTTCATCAATAAGGAAACGTTGGTTGTTAGCATGGAAATCAAGAAATCTTGGGTAAAAGTGACTACTTCATATTAAATTTTGTGATAGAGAAGGAAAGGAAATGCTGGAAGAGTCACATATAAATCCTTTATTTGCTGAAAACAGACTTTAACAGTTCAAAGAAAAGATAGATTGTATTTCATGGACCTCAATCTTACAGGAGAAAGAAGCCTAAGAGACATGAGAGGCACTAAAGAATGAAATTCTGAAGACACAAAGAAAACCAATTTCTATGAGAATGAAAAGGTTTAGTGGTCTAAAAAGACTGATGTTAAGGCATAGGGAACTCAATGGCCAACTTTGATTTCTAAGAGACATATAAAAAAGATAAAAATAGGTACAGGTAATGGAAGATCAATATAAATGTGTGGTACTATCTTGTAAGAACTGTGTCAGAAAAGCTAAAGAAAGCTAAGAATAACAAAAAAGATTTTTTGCCTCATACTTGAGTGAAAAAATGAGAGCATTTGCCATTACATATCTATCAGAAACCTTCCTTCACTGTCTCCTACTGCATCCTTAAATCACATGAAAAGGCTCTTTCCCTTGCCAAGACCCATTCTATTACATGCACCCTTGATTCCTTCACATCCTGATTTCTCCAGAAGATTTTTCTCTCTATCACTCCCACTATTTCTCTAATCTACAGTCTTTCCTTATCTCCTGTCTCCTTTTCTGCTGGGAGAATGTTAAGTGGCCACTGAAAATGTAAGGGCTTGAGATGTGAGAGAAAATTAAACCTGCTTTAGAATATTGAATTTGAGTTGTTTATAGGACATCTAATTTGAAATATCCAGAAAGCAGTTAGTGTTGGATGGCTGGGTATATACATAAGTTATATGTATATATCAAGTATGTATACATATGAATCATGTATATGTAAGTGATAACTGAACCACAGAACCTAATGAGATCACCAATTGAGATAATATATAGAGAGAAGAGAAGAAAGCACAGATCCTTGATGGATATCCATAGTTAGTGGATATGAACCATGTAGGCAAAATGTACTATAAAGATACTCATTTCTCCCCAACATTAAAATAATTCCTCAATTGATCCATTCATTCCCATTAGCTATCATTTTATATTTATTTTCACACATTTTGAGAAAGCAGTGTACACTAATTAACTCCACTTTTTCTTCTCATTCACTTTGAAATCCTATGCAATCTGACTTCCAACTTCATTATTTAATTGAAACTGCCCTCTCCAACAAACCCTTCATTGCCAAATATAATGTCTTTTGCTCAATCTTCGTCTTTCTTGACCTTTGTGCAGTCTTTGATACTGCCCATTTCCTATTCACCTGATAATCTTTCCCTAGGTTTTCATGGCTTTCCTCTTTCCTAATTCTCCTCTTATTACCTGACTTCTATTTTTGAGCTTCCTTTGTTGGATCTTCATCCAACTGTGGGCAGCCAAGAAAACTAAAACAACTTCATTTTGTGTACAGTTCCTCTATCTTGTCCCTGATTCTGTTTGTATTGCAGCCCCCATCAATGACTTTCCTTATTCCTGAAACAGCAAAAATATTCCTGTCTATTAGGATACCACATCCCTTATTCTACCCTGCTAGATCCTAGCAATAGAGTCTGTCCAATCCTGAAGTATTACATACCCAATTCATCTGCCTAAATTGAAACTTAAGTAAGTTTTGTCCTTTTGTTCTTTCAAGAAGTATCTGCCATTCTGTGTGGGGCTTCCTTGCTGGAGAACACAATAAATATTCTTTGGTTTTCAAATTTTTGATTCGGGTTTGGTTCAGGTTCTGGTTCTATTTCTGAGTTCTTCCAGTACTGACAATTTTACCTATATAGATCATATCCACTAACTTTGGGTATCTCTCAAGAGTCTACCCTGTGTTTTTTCTCTTCTCCTCTATATTATCTCAATTGTTGATCTCATTACTCATCATTCATATGTAGATGATTCATATATAAACACACACACACACACACAGGATATATACATATTACTATGTATATATCTAATCATCCATCACCAACTTCTTTCTGGGTACCTCAAATTACATGTCCTGTAAGTATCTCCGGTTTAACATTCTAAAGCATGTTTCATTTTCTCTCACATCCCAAGCCCTTGCATTTTCTGTCAAGGACACTTCTATTCTCCCAGTCACTCAAGTCTACAACCTTAGTATCATCCTTAGCTCCTCACTCTCATTTATCCCCTAAAGTCAATCTGTTGTCGACTTATCATTGTTGATGTTACAATATCTCTTGTTCATCTTCTCTCTTCTTGTTCCCCATCATCCCCCTTTCTCCACCCACATAATTGCTACCCTGATGCAAATCCTCATCATCTCAGACCCAGATTGTTGCAATAGCCTGATGTTATATCTTTCTACCTAAAATCATCCCTTAAGTACATTCTGCATTGAATGTCAAAATGGTTTTCCTAATGAACAGGTCTGATCAATTCACCTCCTATGTGACAAGCTCCAGTGCCTCCCCTGTTATTTTTGGGGTCAAATACCAAATTGATTCATTTGACATTTAAAGTCCTTCCTGCCTTTCTACTCCCCTATAATTACTAGCTATAATAATTTCCTCAACAGTTTCCCATTTCCCAATTATGGACATTTTGATTGTCCCCCATAACTGTAATGCTCTCCTTCCTCATCTCTAACTCCTGACTTACATGGACTCTTTCAAGATTCAATTCATATTCCACCTTTTGCAAATGACTTTTTCTTCCCTGTTATGTTCCCATTGCTAGTGTCTGCCTTTTGATGTTACCTTACAAGCACACTGTATATGTATTATATATTTTCTAATTGTTTTTATCTCATTTCCTCTCCTTCCCCCCCCCATATGAGTACTTCAAGAAGATAGACAAGGCTTTGTATTTCTGGTGCTTGGCACATAATAAAGAGTTAGTAAGTGCTTGCTAATAAACTGGCAAATATATGAGGACTTTTGTAGGATTTGACAGTTATTATTTCCGAATAATTTGTCAAGAACCATACTGGCAATGCTGAAGCACTGAATGACTTCACTTGTGTATACATTATTAAAGATGGTGATAATGAACACTGGGATAAGAAATGCCAAATTACTCCTTTAGACTTATAAAGCCACAATGGATGGGTGAATGGGTATGAATGAACTATCAAAGAATTGGTTGATTGCCTAATAGGTGTGTTAGTAATCAAATTAATTATTTGTAAAACAGTACAATATCTGACACATAGTAGATATTTACTAGATGCTTCTTCTCTTCCTTTCCCCCTTTTCTATGAATTATGAAAACTGAAGAAAACAATGTCTTGTACACAGATGCAGTTTGAGAGCTGTCCCATACCAAAAGTGTGAATTGCATTCATCAATTGATTCCCTTTCTGCATTTCCTAAAAGACTGACTCACTGCAAGAACTGGTATCATATTCAGAAGCTGAAATTCTGTCACTGAAAAATTCAAATGGTACATATAGATCTAAATTCTGAGGTTGGACTGACAATAATTTGCGAAACTAAAGCCAAGAGGCATTAAGTGCCATGCCCAGTCATGTAACTAGAAAGTGTCTGTGACCAAATTTGAACTGAGCTCTTCCTGACTCAAACCCAGTGTTCTATCAGCAGTTTTTTCCCTTTGTCAATCACATTACTCTTGGCTTTATAAGTTTATAAGGGTTTAGAAAAAAACCCTAAAACAGTGAGTTGTTCTGTAGGAATGGAGGTGAGATGGAGGATCATTACTTGAGGAAAGTTCCCAGATTAAATTGAAAATAATCCTTTACTGTCAGGAATCAATATAAAGTCATTTTCCTGGGGGAGAGACATGAGTATCTTGTGGAAATGGACAATCTTATCCAGATGGTGGTGTCTGATGTTCATGAATTAAGCTGTCAATGACTGGTACTAACTTGGCAGGTTCACCAGTTATCCAAATAGAAAATCAGAAGGTAGATGATTTGTGCAGGAAAATCACCTCTCTCCCCAGAACAGAACTGAGAAGGTGTATGCTGATATTGTCTACCAGTTTACAAAGCACTTTACATGCATTTGCACTTTTGATCCTCACAAAACCAGATAATATAGACAGTTTATGCCACTTCTACTTATGGAGAATTTAAGGAATTTGTCCAAGATCATATAATTATGTAGGAATTAAAATTATCCAATCTACAATAAAAAAGACTGAGTCAGAGTGCTGAGCCAATGGTACTTTATTAAAGGTCCCCTTTAATGAAGTAGATCTTAGATCTTCTTCATGATCTGAGATGCCCCCTTCTTTTAGGACCTTGTATGTATAGGATTCGATACCCAAGTATGTAAAAAAAGGCATGCTAAAATATAAAATCTTATTGGTTGACAGACTTTGTTTTTGAGGGTCAAAAATGATATATTAGCAGGGGTGGGCAGGTAACATAGATTGGGTGAAGCATGGGATATCTCCACTGACTAAGTGATCATAAGATAATCATGAAATGGTCACCTGCTCATGTTGGACAAGAGGGAATGGTCCAGAGGTACAAAAACAAATTGGAGGACTTTCCATGTAGTTAAATCACTTCTCCACACTGGGTTTAGTCACCATGACAAAGAAAAAGAAAGGTGAAGGGCTTCTAGTTAGCTTCCTATGGTTAAGCAAGTGAACTTGGAATCTGTACTTCCTAGGTCTTGGTCCTAATATATGGAACTTATAACAACTCTCTCTCTCTCTCTCTCTCTCTCTCTCTCTCTCTCTCTCTCTCTCTATTGGGGTTCACTTGACCAGGGTCACATAGCTAGGAAGTGTTAAGTGTCTGAGACCAGATTTGAACTCTGGTCCTCCTGACTTCAGGGCTCGTGCTTTATCCACTGTGCCACCTAGCTGTCCCTATATAATCACTATCTCTATGAAATAATGTCATATTAGTTGATACTAATTGGAATACAATAGCGTTCTGAACGAATTATTTCTCATAGCTACTAACCATTGAACTCCCCTTTATTGCTTCATTGATAAGATGGCAGTGAGCATTAGGAAGAATATCTGCCTTGTGGCAACTACTAGTATAATAGATTTAGTACAGGAAGGAATATCAGAGGTTATCTAGTTAAACACACTTATTTTACAAGTGAGAAAACTGAGGCAGAATGATTAAATCATACATGAAATAAACATCAGAGTGAGATCTGAATGCAGATCTTTGGACTCTATAATTAGTGCTTTTTTTTTTTTTTAACAATTTTACTGTATCATCCTCTGTAGAGTCTGAAAGTATTAACCTGGTCTATTACCTGGCACTAAATTCCCTTTAATTAAAAAAAAGGAATATATGAAATGGAAAGCATGATAAGTGCAGCCCTCAAAGTAAGAAGTATCACACTCTAGAACCAGGGCACAAAAGAAAGGCTTTTCATCCATAACAAGTTGATCAGTCATATACTAATTGAGACCTAATTTTATTTTAATTGGGTCAGTCTTTGTTAAATATCTCTCTGGAAACTGGAGTAGGAGTTTAGGTTCCCTGTGGGTGCTTTGCAGTAGAGATGAGTCACGTTTATGGATCCTTCATATTGTTAAATGGAAGCTTCTACTTTCTGTCTCCCTCAGCTGCTTTCTCCTAAAAAACAGTGACTACATGTGACCAAATGGGGTCACAAAGAATCAGACAAGACTGAAAGAACTCAATAATGGAAGCAACAAGTGAGTAAACTGAAGATCTTAACCATATCTGTGCCAGAGGTGAAATGCCCAGATGAAAGATTGACATCACTGATATAAGCTTCCATCTTGGGTCTCAAAGCTCATTAATCAGAAAGATTTCCTGGGCTTTTTACCTTTATGCTTTGATAGATCTGAACAATAGCACCAAGTATAATTTAGTCACAACATTTGATCCATTGGTCATCATTCCAGACGTGATTCACCTAATATGTTAAAGGTTTTTTTCTAGATCTCTTGGCATTTCATAGCAAGCTGATAGAGCACAATACATAGTCAGGAAGATTCAAGTTCCAATCTGGCCTCTGGCTCTCTTTGTACACATACATACATACACACACACACATACATGCACATACATACACACACATATATATATAAAGCCTATATACATACTATATATATAATATATAGCCACATATATAAATACATATGTAGATGCAGAGATCAGAGAGATAATAAATGAACTTGTGGGAATTGAGATGATTAAGTGATATCATATACATAAAAATATATTTTAGAAGCACTCGTTATATCCAAGACCTAAAAATAAGATGGTCCTTCTCACTTGGGGAATGCCTGAAATTGCAATATCTGAATATAAAGAATTGTTTAATATAATGTAAAGCCATATGTATTATATATACTGGCCTTAAGTTTTCCTTTCAATCAGCTAAAATCATGGTTTCTTATCTTTCACTTAAGGTTTCAAGTTATACCTATTGGATAGAAAAAAAGTCTAATCCTTTGTCTTCCACATGACAGGATTTAAAATACTTGAAAACACCTATAATGACCTCTTTCTTCTTTTCTCTGGGCTAAACATTAGAGGCAACTAACTGGTGATTCAGTGGATAGAGTGTTGGGCCTAGATTCAGGGAAATCTGAATTGAAATTCAACCTCAGACACTTATTATGTGACTTTAAGCAAATCACTAAAACTTTGGTCTGCCTCCATTTCCTCAACTGTAAAATGGGAATAATAATAGCACGTTCTTTGTAGGATTGCTTTGAGGATCAAATGAGATATTTATAAAATGTTTAGTACATTGCCTAGCCTATAGAAGACATAATATAAATGTTTATTTCCCTCCTTTCCCTCCCTAAATAGCCATAATTCCTTCAATTAGTCCTCATTGAACAGTATCTTGAGACTTTTCATCATCCTAGTTCCTTACTATGAATGATCCCAATTCTATTAATAATTAAACAAATATGTATCAAGTAACTGTGACTAAAGTACTTTGCTAAACACAAGAAATACAATAAAAATAGCTGTGCTTTCAAAGAATTTACATTTTTGTCATTTTAATCAATATCTTTTCTAAAACATAGCTTCTGGGACTCATCATGAAACTTACATAGGCACTAGAAAATAGAATTTCCAGCATCCGTTCCAGGAGCCCCCTTGTTCTAAATTTTGTAAAGTTAAGAATAATCCTACTTCTAGCTAACAATGCTATATAATAATAATTTTGCCAGTTAGCCAAAAGGCTTTCTGCCCTGAGGCTGGTTTCTATTTGAAAGTTTAGTTATAGGACTGAAATTCCATAGACTAAGAATTTAGGTTCAAGCAATAAACCTATCCTGATTTTCCCTAAAGTCTTTTCATTTGGTGACTGATCAGCTTTTCCTTTGAGCGTAAGAAATTATTTTAACAAAGATCCATTGATCCAATCCAGAATGTATGCCTTGGCGAATAAGGAAAAGATAAAGAGGGTAACTCCGAGTCAATTCCCAGTCCTAGTTATGCTTATAAACCAGCTAAGTGGATAAGTCAATAGTAACCTAAATAAAATTGAAAATAAAGTCTTGTGAACATTTCCTTTAAAAAGGCTCATTAGTTACGGGTTGGTGTGAGATAAAAGTAATGGGGGGACATACAGGTTGTATCAGAATGGTGTAATGAAGATTGAGAATTTGGAATTAAAGGAAATGAGCTCAGGTCTTAGGTGGGCTTCTGACTCTCTGTAATCTTAAGGGAGTTACAAATTTCTCTGAGCCTCCATTTCCTCACTGTAAGGATTGGACTAGATGACTTCTTTTTTTTATTAAAGCTTTTTTATTTTCAAGACATATGCACAAATAATTTTCAACATTCACCCACACACAAAATCTTGTGTTCCAATTTTTTCCCTCCTTTCCTCTTACACTCTCCCCTAAATGGCAAGTAATCCAATATGTGTTAAACATGTGCAATTTTTCCATACACATTTCCACAATGATCATGCTGCACACAAAAAATCAGATCAAAAAGGGAAAAAAATGAAAAAGAAAACACAATGCAAGCAAACAACAACAACAAAAATGGATAATCAAAATTATCCATTTTGCATTTCATAAAGTACTCTAGTTCTTCTTTGGCCACAAATTGCTTCCTTCTCCACAGTACCAAAAGGTAGACTATCCCTTCTTCTAATTTGCTTATAATAATATTAATATATAATAATAATAATAATCATTGTTTATGTCTAAATCATGAACCCATTTAGACCTTATTTTGGTATATGGTGTAAGATGTGAGTCAATGCCTAGTTTATGCCATGCTAGTTTCCAATTTTCCCAGCAATTTTTGTCAAATAGTGACTTGTTATCCCAAAAGCTAGGGTCTTTGGGTTTATCAAACACAATTGATGATTGTGTCTTCTGAACCTAACCTATTTCACTTATTAACTACTCTATTTCTTAGCCAGTACCAAATGTTTTTGATGACCACTACTTTATAATATAGTTTTAAGTCTGGTACTACTAGGCTACCTTCATTTGCATTTTTTCATTAATTCCCTTGAAATTCTTGTCTTTTAGTCTTCCAGATGAACTTTCTTATTATTTTTTTCTAACTCTGCAAAGTAGTTTCTTGGGAGTTTGATTGGTATGACATTGAATAAGTGGATTAACGTTCAGCCTACCCACGAGCACTTGATATTTTTCTATTTGATTAGATCTGATTTTATTTGTGTGGAAAATGTTTTGTAATTGTGTTCATAGAGTTCCTGACTTTGCCTTGGCAAGTAGACTCTCAAATATTTTCTATTATCTACAGTTATTTTAAATGAAATTTCTTTTTGATTCTCTTGTTGCCAGACTTTGTTGGTAATACATAAAAAATGCTAAATCTTTATGTGGATTTATTTTGTATCCTACAATTTTTCTAAATGTGAATTATTTCTAATAGGTTTTTAATTGATTCTCTAAGATTCTCTAAGTAGGTCATCATATCATCAGCAAAGAGTGATGATTTGGCTTATTTATTACCTAATCCATTCTCTTTAATTTCTTTTTCTTCTCTTATTGCCAAAGCTAACATTTCTAATACAATATTGAATAGTAATGGTGATAGTGGGCAATTTTATTTCAGCCCTAATCTTACTGGAAATGGTTCATAATTTATCCCCATTACATATAATGCTTGCTGATGGTTTTAAGTAGATGCTACTGATCATTTTAAGAAAAACATTTATTCCTATACTATTCTCTAGTGTTTTTAATAGGAATGGATGTTGGATTTTGTCAAATGTTTTTTTCTGCATCTATTGAAATAATCATATGATTTTTGTTATTATTGATATTAATATATGATATTGATATAGTCAATTATGCTAATAGTTTTCCTAATATTGAACCAGCTCTACATATCATCATGGTGTATTATTCTGGGGATAACTTGCTATAATATCTTAGCTAATATTTTATTTGAGATTTTTACATCAGTATTCATTAGGAAAATTGGTCTACAATTTTCTCTTTTTCTGTTTTGACCCTACCTGGTTTAGGTATCAGCACCATATCTGTGTCATAAAAAGAAATTGGTAGCATTCCTTCTTTCCCTATTTTTCCAAATACTTTGAATAATACTGGAACTTATTGTTCTCTAAATGTTTGATAGAATTCACTTGTAAATCCATCTGGCTCTGGAGATTTTTTCTTAGAGAGTTGATTAATAGGTTGTTCAATTTCTTTTTCTGAAATAGGACTATTTAAATAACGTATTTCCTTCTCTTAATCTGGCCAATCTGTATTTTTGTAGTCATCATATTTTGTATTCATCCATTTCACTTCTATTATCAGATTTATTGACATATAGTTGGGCAAAATATCTCCCAATTATTGCTTTAATTTCTTCTTCATTGGGGCAGCTAGATGGCGTAGTGGTTAGAGCATCAGTCCTAAAGTCAGGAGGATGAGTTCAAATGTGGCCTCAGACACTTAATATCTCCTAGCTGTGTGGCCCTGGGCAAGTCATTTAACCCCAATTGCCTCAGCAAAAATAATAATAATAATTTCCTCTTCATTGATGGAAAGTTTTCCCTTTTCATTTTTGATTCTAACAATCTGATTTTCTTCTTTACTTTTACTAATCAAATTAACTAAAAGTTTATCTATTTTGTTAATTTTTTTCATAAAACCAACTCAGTTTTGTTTATTAATTCAATAGTTTTCTTGCTTTCAATTTTATTAAACTCCTCTTATTTTTAGAATTTCAAATTTGGTAAATACCTAATTGAGGGCTTTTAATTTGTTCTTTTTCTAGCTTTTTTAGTTGCATGCCCAATTCATTGATCTTCTCTTTCTCTATTTTGTGCAAGTAAGCATCTAGAAATATAAAACTTTCCCTAAAAACTGCTTTGACTGCATCCCATAAATTTTAGTATGTTGTCTCATTATTGTCCTTCTTTTGGATGAAATTATCAATTGCCTATTATTTGTTGTTTTACCTAATCATTCTTTAACATTAGATTATTTAGTTTCCAATTAATTTTTATCTATTTTCCTCTGGCCTTTTATTGCATATAACTTTTACTGCATCATGATCTGAAAAAGAGGTATTTACTATTTCTGCCTTTCTGCATTTGATTTTGAGGTTTTTATGCCCTAATAAATGATCAATTTTTGTGTAGGTTCCATGTATTAGCGAGGAAAAAGTATATTCCTTTCTGTCTCCTGTATTTTCTCCAAAGGTCTATAGTACCTTATTTTTCTAAAATTCTATTTGCCTCTTTAACTTCTTTTGTATTTATTTTGTGGTTCAATTTATCTAGTTCTGAGAGAGCAAGGCTGAGACCCCAACTCATATAGATTTGCTGTCTAATTGTTCTTGCAGCTCTTTTAACTTCTCCCCTAGGAATTTGGATGCTATACCATTTAGTGCATATATGGTTAGTATTGATATTACTTCTTTATCTATGATACCCTTTAGCAAGATGTAGTTTCCTTCCTTATCTTTTTTAATTAGATCTATTTTTGCTTTTGCTTGATCTGAGATCAGGATCACTACCCCTGCTTTTCTTACTTCAACTGAAGCATAATAGATTCTGCTCCACCCTTTTACCTTTATCCTGTATATATCACTCTACTTTACATGTGTTTCTTGTAAATAACATTACAATCCTAAATGGATTCTGGCTTTTAATTTAGTCTGCTATCTGCTTATGTTTTATGGGAGAGTTCATCCCATTCACAGTTAAAATTACTAATTGTGTATTTCCCATCATCTTATTTTCTCCAAGTTATACTTTTCTCTTTCCTTTCCTCCTTTCCCTGCTCCCCCGTGCTTCTGACCGCCACTTCCCTCAAACAGCCTCTATCTGCAATAAATCTATTATGTAGAGTTCTTATACCACCAGTTAGATCAGGACTAAACATTTTACAAAAATTTTCATACTTAAATATTAAGTGTAATAGAGAAACAGAGTTACAAAGTGTCTAAAAGTCTGGTTTTAGGTGCAAGAAAAACTAGGTTCAAGAAATGCCTTTGGTTTGGATTGGGTCTGTGACCCCAGAGAGTTTTAGGAAACTCTCTAAGACTCCAAAGCTGCAGATAAGATGCCAAGCTGCATTGATAGTGGAAATTTCCTTATCTGAGAGTTGCCAGGACTCATATGAAATCTCAAGACAAGCCCTATCCCTAAGTAAATAAGCACACTTCATTTTAAAATTCAACAGGGTCTCATATCTTTTCATTTGACTTACCCCAAGTCTTCATAGACAAATGTACTTTCAAATGAAATCATGGATGTAAAGTACAAAACCTGAAACTTGCATGTATCTTTGTCTATAGATAAACAACACAAAGTATAGAACATTGGGTCCCAGGTTAGAGAGACTTGAGTTTAAATCCATTCTCATACACTTACTAGACAAATCATATAGATATTTCATCTGTAAAATAGAGGTAATGATAGCACTGGATCATTGTGAGGACCAAACTGATATTTGTTTTGCTCCATTTTTAATCAGGCAAATAGTTTCATTGTCTTTATTATTTTTTTCAATCAAGAAAAATATGCTTTCTTTGCCTACCCTTCTCCAAATTAGAATTAAAGAAAAATTAAGTTGCTGTTAAAAATATGCTTAGTCAAGCAAAATAAATTTTCTGTATTGCTCATATCAAAATACACATATACACGTATGCATACATGATAGATTCATATGCATTGTGTCTCACTTAGCAATTAGTTCTTTATCTTTCTATCAGGAGATTAGTAGCATATTTCATCAAGAATTCTGTGTAATTATGAGTGGCCAAAGTACCCAAATCTTTCAAAGTTGTTTGTCTTCACAATTCTGTTGTCACTGTATAAATTATTCTCCTAATTCTGTTCACTTCATTCTGTATCAGTTCATGCAAGTCTTCTCAGGTTTCTCTAAAACTGTCCCTTTCATCATTTCTTACAGCACAGTATTATATCATATTCAAATACTTTCATTTGTTCAATCATTCCTTAATTAATGAGCTCTACCTCAGATTGTAATCCATATAGCTCAAAAAGAGCTATAACTATTTTTGTACATTATTGTTTAGGGTTTTGCCTTTATTAGAATATTAATGGGGGGGGTGCACGGAGCCAAGATGGTGAACTGCAGACAGCGTTCTCTGTGAGCTCCTGAGACCTTCCCTCAGACCCAGACAAATTGAGCCTCCGAACTGGTTCTGGAGTGAGGGCTCCACCAAACACTTGGAATACAACGCACTTCTATCAATTATCTACTTTGAAAGAACTCCGGAGAAGGTCAGTTTTAGACAGGCAGAGGATCGAGCAGCTCCCAGCACTCAGATGCCAGCGCTCAGATGCCAAGCACAGCCAGGGTGCAAGTCCAGGGCTGGGACAGACCAGAAGATTTTAGGCTGCCAGGAAGTCCCTGGGAGTCACTTGGGCCACTTTGCTCTGCTTGTGGGCAGGTGCTTTGGCGGATCTACCTTTGGTAAAGGGTGGATTGAGAGCAGCTGAAGGCTTGGTCCTAGTGGGAATCTAGCACAATCAGCCCCAGACCAGAAGTCAACTTGGAAAACTGCCCCAAGGCAATTTGAAACTGCTGCAGAATTCACTGCTGGTGACTGATACCTCAGCTGAAAATTATGAGCAAGAAGCAGAAGAGAGCTCTCACCATAGACAGCTTTTACGGAGAGAAAGCAGGGCAGACCCCAGATCCTGAGATTCTGAAAACAATCCCAGATGAAATCACAAAGGCGAACATGAGCTGGCCCCCTTTTCAGAAGGTTTTCCTGGAAGATTGCATAAAGAGTCTCAAAAGAGAGTGAGAAGAAGAATGGGGAAATAAATTGAGAGCAGTGCAAGAAGGAAATATCACCCTGCAACAGAGATGTGAAAAACTGGAAAATAAATCTGGTGAATTGGAAAAAGACAACAATTCACTGAAAAACAAAATGGGTGAATTGGAAAAAGTCACCAACTCACTAGAAAATAAAAATAGTAAATTGGAAAAAGATAACAATTCACTGAAAAACAAAATTAGTGAATTGGAAAAAAGACAACAATTAACTGAAAAATAAAATTGGCAAAATGGAAAAGGAATGCAATAAACCAAAAAATTCAATTGGCCAGTTACAAAAGGAGCTAAAAAAGATAACTAAAGTAAATAATACCTTAAAAATTAAAATTGAACAAATAGAAATGAATGACTCAATAAGACTTCAAGAATCAGTCAAACAAAAACAAAAAAATAGAAGAAAATATGAAATATCTCCTAGAAAAACAACTGACTTGGAAAACAGATCCAGAAGAGACAATCTAAGGATTATTGGACTCCCTGAAAGCCACGATGAAAAAAAGAACCTTGATGCTATCTTCCAGGAAATCATGAAAGAGAATTGCCCTGATGTTTTAGAATCAGAAGGCAAAGTTGGCATTGAAAGAATTCACCAATTACCTCCTGAAAGAGACCCCAAAATTAAAACACCAAGGAATATCGTGGCCAAATTCCAGGACTATCACACCAAGGAAAAGATATTGCAAGCTGCTAGAAAGAAACAGTTCAAATACCGAGGAACTGTCATTAGAATTACACAGGATCTGTCAGCTTCCACACTGAAGGATCGAAGGGCCTGGAATCAGATATTCCGAAAGGCAAAAGAACTTGGATTACAGCCAAGAATAAGCTATCCAGCTAGAATGAGCATCATCTTCCAGGGAAGAAGATGGTCATTCAATGATACAGGAGAATTTCACCTATTTCTAATGAAAAGAACAGATCTGAACAAAAAATTTGGCCTCCAGACACAGAACTCTAGAAAAGCATAAAAAGGTAAAAAGGAAAGAACTCTCGAGAACTATAACTCTACTAGAGGTATCCTTAAAGAATGGGGGTATAATTTGATTTTACTTTGATAATAATGGAAAAGAAATTAGAGGTGGAAGGTATATCATACTGTAAAAAATGGGGGGGAAAGAAGGTAAAATAAAGTAAAAAAGGAGGTAAAATAAGGCAAAGTCTCATGAAGAGACATAGAAAATCTAATATAATTGAGGGAAAGAAGGGAGGACGATGAGTATTGTGTAAATCTTACTCTCATTAGATTGGGCTCTAAAAGAGTATATCGGATACATTTGATTTCAGGGAAAAACTTGGCCCTCCTTATAGGGAAGTAGGAGGGAAAGGAGGAAAAGAAAGGGATAAACTAATAGAAGGATTAGGGGAAAGGTGTAAAAAAGAGGGAGGGTTCTAAAGGGGGGAGGACTGTTACAGGGAGGTAGCCATCAAAAACAAAATACTGGGGAGGGGGGAAGGGAGTAAGTGGAAAGGGAAGAGAAAAATATAACTTTGGGTAAATAAGATGGCAGGAAATATAGATATGGTCATTTTAACTGTGAATGTGAATGGGATGAACTCTCCCATAAAACGGAAATGGATAGTGGACTGGATTGAAAGCCAGAATCCTACAATATGTTGTTTATAAGAAACACATCTAAAATGTAGAGATACATACAGACTGAAGGTAAAGGGCTAGAGCAGAATCTTTTATGCTTCAAGTGAACAATGAAAAGCAGGAGTAGCAATCCTTATCTCAGATCAAATAAAAGCAAAAATACATCTAATTAAAAGAGATAAGGAAGGAAACTATATTTTACTAAAGGGTACCATAGACAATGAAGCGGTATCAATACTAAACATATATGCACCAAGTGGTATAGCATCCAAATTCCTAGAGGAGAAACTAACAGAGATGCAAGGAGAAATAGACAGTACAACTATACTAGTGGGGGATATCAACCTTGCTCTCTCA
>JAJPUD010000044.1:948518-966971 GCA_023553655.1 Myrmecobius fasciatus | reverse complement strand
TGGTTCACAATCTATCCCCCTCAAAAGGCAGACCCTCCAAACCACCTGCCCACAATCAGGACAAATTGTTCCAAGAGGCTCGCAGAAGACTCCCAGGTGTGTGAAAAGCACAACGCTCCCACTCCTGTTCTGACTCCTGTTCCAGCTCCCTGCTCCAGCTCCCTGCCCCGGTCTCCCTGTGCTGCAGTCTGGGTTCAGTAGGCCACCCCCTGCCCCATTAAAACAGACCTGTTTTGAGGTTCTTCCAGAGTATCTTCTTCTGGAATCGTGTTGTTCTCCGGATATTGTGGATTTTTTTGCTTCAGAATCAGTCTAGAGGCTTCATATTTTGTTGGTTTGAGGGGAGGTTAGAGGAGGTTACAGAGAATCCTGTCTGATCTCCGCCACCATGGCTCCACCCCCGGAAGGAAGATTTCTCAAGTATTCTAACATAATTAACATGTAGTGGATATCCTGCCATCTAGGGAAGAGGTGGGGAGTAGGGGGGAAAAATTTGTAACAGAAAGCTTTGTAAGGGTTAATGTTGGGGAATTACCCATACATATGTTTTGCAAATAAAAAGTATTAATAAAATTTTTAAAATAAAATAAAATAAATAAATAAAAATTAAAAATAATAGAATATTACTCTCTTCTTTAATCTACCCTCCTAATTCTCCCATCTCTTTTCCCTCCATTTTCCTCATATTTCCCTATTGAATGAATGGATTTCTGTACCTAACTGTGTGTCCCTTCTTGGCTCTTCTTATCAGTTCAGATGAGAATGATGTACGTGTCAGCCACTCCTTTTTTTATATATAGATGTCAGCTTTCAAACTGATCATGTGAGACAATTTTCCCTAAACTTCTTTTCCTTTTCCATTTAGTGTATTTCTTTTATTCTTTCTTTCTATTCTTTTAAGATCAAACCTTAATGAAACCATCCCCAGGCCATCTAATTAAATTTCCTTTATGATCACTGATGAAGATGAAATTCACACAATGAGGGAATACATGTATTATCTCTTCAAATAAGAATGTAAATAGTTTATCCTTGTCTAGTTCCTTATGATTGCTTCTTCATATTTTTTTTACTTTTTTATTTTTCTCATAAATACAATATTTGCACTTCAAAGTTTCTACTCAGCTCTGGTCTTTTTTTTTAAATTAAGAATGCCTGGAAGTTCTTTATTTCATTAAATATCCACCCCCACCCCTTACAGGATTATCCTCAGTTTTACTGTGTTATTCCTTTTAATTTTTTTCTGAATCCAATAGTGTTTTATTTTTCATACATGTAAATATTGTTTTCAGCATTCTTTTTTTTTGCTTTTTTGCTGAGGCAATTGGGGTCAAGTGACTTGCCCAGGGTCACACAGCTAGAACATGTTAAGTGTCTGAGGCCAAATATGAACTCAGGTCAACATTCATTTTTGTAAGATTTTGAATTCCAAATTTTCCCCTCCTTTCTTTACCTCCCCAAAATAGCAACAATCTGATATAGTTATTTCTATATATATGTGTGTATATATATATATGTATATATACACACATATATATATATATAATAAGAACAAAATGAAAAATTGGGGGGGGGAAGCAAACAAACCAAAAAAAGGTAAAAATAGTATGCTTTGATCCCCATTCATTTTCCATAGTTCTCTTTCTGGTTGCAAACTTTATCTGAAGTCTTAGAATTGCCTTGGATCAATGTATTGCTGAGAAGAACCAAGACTATCAGAGTTGATCATCACGTATTCTTTCTGTTACTATGTACAATGTTCTCCTGGTTCTGCTCACTTCACTTGGCATCAGTTTCTATAAGTCTTTCCAGGCTTTCCTCAAATAAGCCTGCTCATCATTTCTTATAGAACAATAATATTACATTACATTCATTGGGTAAGTTATTCTTAATTGTAAGTCATTATGTTTTCCCTCCTAGAATATGGTATTCCAAGCTCTTTACTCCTTTATGGTGATGACCATGATCTAAATCATGGGTGTCCCTGACTGTGGCTTCTTGCAATTTGAATTTTCTTTCTAGCTGTTTATGGCATTGTTGTTGTTGTTTCCTGTGTCTTAGAAACTCTGGATTTTGGTTATGAGAGTTTTCATTTTGGAGATTTTTTTCAAACTGTGAAAGGAGGTTCTTTCTACTTGGATTTTTCTAGGTGGTTCCAATATTTCTGAGCAGTTTTCTTTTATGATTTCTTGAAATTTGATGCCTTGTCTATTTTTTTCATGAATTCCAGATATTCCAATTATTTTTATTTCAATTCTCCACAATATGTTTTACATGTTGGTTGTTTTTGTCATAAAATAATTCTTTTTTCTATTATTTTTATTCTTTGGACTTTATTCTAATATTTTTTGTCTCATGAAATCATTAGTTTATATTTGATCCAGTCTGACTTTCAGCAAGTTGATTGTTGGGAAAAGTTTTGAATATCTTGGAACAAGCTGTTAATTCCTTTTCCAATTCTTTCTTTTATACCTATCTCCCTATTCTGACCTAGGCTGGAAAAATATATATTACAATTTTTAAAAATTTTGCATTCTATAGGCCTGTTTGGAAGAAGTTTTATGAGAGGGCAAGTAACAGCTGAGGGGAGAGCTTGCTGTTGTCCCTGATGCTTTGCCATCTTTATGAGACAATACTTTAAAATGTTTTGTGAATCTTAAAGCATTATATAAATGCTAACTATAATCACCATCATCATCAACATCATTATCATTATCACTACCATAACTTTGCCTACTATTATTTCTGTTGCTACTTCTGAAAATTACAGGAAGTCTATCAGGGAAGAAAATTTTCAAGGAAAATGAACATTTCCTTTCCAAGAATATTTTAATATTTTGGATTAAACATTATATATATATATATGAATATATATTACATAGAGGTAAATATAGCATATGTCTATGTTTATTCATTCCAAAAGTCTTTATGGAGCATCTACTGTATGTTTATACTAGGTGTTAAAATGCTCACAAATACAAATACAATAGATGCATGTTTTAAAACAATATGTATACCAGTAGGTATAACCTTTGTGATGTGATTCAGTCCAGAAAAATCTTTTGGTCATAAGCCCCATTGTCAGTAAATTAGCCGGTGCTTAAGCCAGAATCTGCCCCCATTTCTTGACTGATGGCTGCCCTAGGTATGCCTGTGTATCTCCAGTCTGATACTGTTTAAAGGGGGGGCAGAAGGGAAAATGGAAGGGAGAAAAACAGGGCGGGAAGAAGGGTGGGAGAGAGGAAGGGAGGAAGGGAGATTGAGATTTCCTGAGTGTCCTACTACAGCAACAAATATGCTATTTTCTAATGAGATATTGCACTGGCACAACTCAAGCTGTCAATATTAGGCCATCTCTTGGCTCTCTATAGGCAAACATACACCAAGAAAAGCTTCACTCCAAAACAGTCAAACCACCACATGGTAACAGATGGGCTGTCCTAATCTGGATTCTTATGAAACCCAGGGGTAAAATGTAGCCTTGAGAAATTTCTTACTGGTATAAAGGAAGAGTGTAAGTTCCACAGAATAGGCTTGTTTCTTTTTTGTTTTATTCTTATTTCTTTTGGATATACCCGGGAAAATTCTGTACTTGAAATGGGTATAAATTTGGTTAGTTTCTTCCAAAGCTCCTAATTTGCCCAAGTTTTTATAGCACTGCACCTGGAATCAGGAAGAGTTGAGTTAAAATTTGGCCTCAGACAGTTACTAGCTGCCTGACCCATGGCAAACCTTTGTTTGCCTTAGTTTCCTCAATTATAAGATGGATATAATAACAGCACTTATCACCCAAGATTGTTGTAAGGATGAAATGAAATAATATTTGTAAAATGCTTAGCATGATTTCTCACACATAGTAAGTACTATATAAATACTATTTTTTAATCATCATCATCATTAGAGGCCTGCACGATACATATCTTTATATCTTTCTCGTAAATAACGCATCTAAAACAGAACACCATAACTATGCCTTTGATAATATATCCTAAAGTTTTGGCAAGAATGAAAATCAAACTCAGTGCCCTTTAAAAAAATTAAAAAGAAAAAGAAGAGAATGTGATCTTTTTTAATTAGTTGCACTTCTCCTAGTAAGCTGAGTGTCCTAGTAAATAAAAGCATTGCATCTGGAGTCAGGAGGACTTGAGTTCAAAACTTGTATCAGATATTAACCAACTATGTGACCAATCATTTAATGTCACTAATTTTCTCATCTCTAAAATGGGAGATAATAATAACATGTATTTGAAAAACTCAAATTAGATAATATATGTAAAGTACTTTACAAACCTTAATGATTTATAAATGTTATCCATTTTTGTTTATGTCACCAGAATTTAGAGTATCTCACTTTTCAGGAGTGGATTTTCCTAATAGGGTTTCAGAATTTGGAATGCTACACTTTTTCCTGAAACTCCTTTCCCAAAAATATTTAGTATGTACCTGAAATGTGCCCATCTTTAGATATCACACTTTCCTTAGTTATATATTCTAAGATAGAATAGCAACTTCCACAAAAGATTCCATTTATTTCTAATTCAGTAGCTAGTTCTTTCATCCTAATAATTCAGACTCAGAATAGTATTTTTCCTTTATAGCTTCTTCTGTCTTTTAAACAATAAAATTATTAATAAGATTGAGCTATTTTCTCAGTTTCCCTGCTTTCAGCAGAAATTGAAAAATGGAAGCAAAGTAGATGTTCACTATTTGGGAATGGCTGAACAAATATATAGAGAAATATTATTTGAGCATAAGAAATCATAGAGGGGGGTCATAGAGGCAGAAACAACTGAACTACTTATGTGATTAGAATTGAGGTATAACTAGAAAAGGAAGAGATCAGAGCTTTCCCTTTGAGTGGGGTCTGAGCTGATCAATCCACAAAGGCCACTCCTCTAAATTAATGAGTCAAATATTGCTAAGGGAATAAAGGAATAAGCTTTTATTAAGCACTGTCAGGCATTGCACTAAATTATTTACAAATATTTTCTTATTTGATCCATTCAACAACCTGGGAGGTAGGTGCTATTATTATCGTCTTTTTTTTTTACAATTTCATTATTATTGTCTTTTTTATAGTTGAAGTAGAGATTAAATGATTTATGCAGGATCATACTGCTTATGTATTAGAGATCACATTTAAACCTAAAATCTTCCTGGTTCCAGGCCTAGCACTCTATTCTTTGTACTACCTAACTGCTCACAAAAGAAACAAAGCCTAGGAGATAGAGATTGCCAACATTTTAGTTCAATATTTCCTCAAAACACACTTTGTGTTGGATAGAGTGCCTAACTGAACAAGTGCACATGGATCCTCCCTGTCTCCCTATACTTCTGCCCCAGATTATTGCTACCAAATAGAATTGGATAACTAGTTAACAATATCCCCTTAAAGTATAAAGTTTTGCAGAGGTATATTATTGATGTTGATTCTGGGAAGTCATCCAAAGGAAGTTCAACAGATACATTCATCATGGGGAATCAGACTAGATTTAAAAAAAAATTATGATGAAAAAGATCTAGGAATCATAGTCAACCAGAGTAAAATAGAATCATGGTATTCTTCTAAGTTCTACCATATTTTGATCTTTTAAAAATAGTAAAGCTATGTAAAAACTATGACACAACCTCATTATTCTCAGGGTTAGTCATATACTTATTAGAGTATTATGCCTAAACCAAAGCTTTTTAAACTGAATATGGGAATTGTGAAAAATACAGTAAAAAGGTATCCAATATTTTACTAAAATTTAATTCTTTATGTGAAAATAATCTATTTTATTAGCATACAAATTTGCCTTTGGCTTTAATAAGTGGTAAAATTATGTCACCAAAAATCATTTTAAAATGAATTTCTTTATGATTTATTATCAGTAAATCTTTCATTTGTATATATTATATATATATATATATCTTATGGGTTTTATATACATATATTTATGTACATAGATATAAATACATGCACATAAATATATATATACATATATATATATGTACCTTTTATATCTAGAATTGGGCAAAAATTTTTCTTGGGTAAAAAGGAATCTCGAATGGAAAAAGTTTTAAAAGTCCTAGTCTAAACAACATGAAGAATTAGTAGAAAGTTCAGAGGAAACCATAAATATGACTAAGACTTTTTAATTTCAGATCAGTTTAGCAAGCATATATTAAGCACTTCCTATATGTAAAGTACTGTGCTGAAATAAATTAGCCTCTGCCTTCAAGGAGTTTGTATTTTACTTATTTTAAAAATAATATCTGTTAAGAAAAGAGAAAAGAACTGAGATTTTTTCATGCTGACAAAGAGAAGGGTCAAGAGTAGCAACTGTGGCCTCCAACAATTATGAACTAGGCCAAGGAATTCTTAACCTCAGGATCTCTGAATTTGTTTTATTTTTAATTTAATCTTCAATTAAATGTTTTAATATTTAATTTCAATATAAGTGATTTCCTTTGTAATCCTATGAATTTTATTTTGTGCATTTAAAAACAGTCCCTAAGAAGTCCTCCAGACTGCCAAATGTGTCCATGACATACACGGGAAAAAGATTAAGAACTCCTGGTCTAGATAATTCTATGGTATTTTTGTATTTTATCACCTTATTATATTTTCTTACCAGAGCCTGAATAGAAAGTAACCAAAGACTTACTTTCTTATTATATTGCTGTCACAGCCAACACATCATATTCATGAGAATTTTTAGAAATCAAATCTATATTTCATGTTACCTCCTTTACATTATTCACTCTGGTCAAATGGGGAGTAACTATTTTAAAAGGCTAAATTGATATGTTTAGAATTATTAGTAGAAAATGCATATTTATACATTAAATTTTCTCTAAAATGTTATTTACAAAGATTCATCATTTAAGCTACTATAGGCCATCCTTTCACTAGCATAGATCATGACTTTTCTTAAACCTTAGTAAATGGTTTTTATGAATTTCTGTGACTTTAACATTTCCTCAGAGAAGCCTCTCTGAATTTAGCTTGTCTTGTCCATGGACAACAGACATGGAATGGGATGCACAGATTGGCCAGAATGGAAGAGCAGGAAAAAGCAGGGCAATTCTGTTTCTGTTAATCTAAGTAAGATTTTAGCTGAGTACTAGAAGGAGCAGTGGTCAGTAGTAGTAGTAGTAGCAGCAGCATCAGTAGCCATAGCAGCAGCAGCAGTAGTAGCCACAGCAGCAGAAGTAATAGTCATAGAAGTAGTAGAACCAACAATAGCAGCAGCAGCAGCAGTAGTAATAATAGTAAAAGCAGCAGCAGTAGTAATAGCAGCAGAAGTAGTGGTGGTAATTGTAGTAGTAGCAATAACAGTAGCAGCAGCAGAATAATAGTAGTAGTAACAATAATAGCAAAAGCTGTAATAGCAGCAGCAACAGTAACTAATAGCAGTAGCAACAGTCACAGTGGTAATTAACAGCTAGCATTTATTATAGGTTTTAAGTTGCTACACTTCTGTTACATATGATTGAGGATCTCTTACTTTCCTGGGATCGCTTACTCTCCACTTTTCTATCTGCAATTCTGCTTGGCTTCCACTCCAAAGAACAAGAAGCCTCTCCCAGAATAAGCTGATTACCAGGTATTCCTTAGCATGCTGCTAATTCAACTTTGGGTACTCAATTCCTTCCCTTTTATCTCAGAATCCTCTCATCTCTTAATGGAGAGCAGGAAAGGAGAGCACCAAACTTCTCCCAAAGCTTTCTTCCAAAGAAAGCTGGGGACATGGACTTTCCAACTAACTATCCACTTTTCACCTGCATCTCTTCTTGGTTTCAACTCCGCTGAATATGATGTCCTCATATCAAGTACTACATTCCAAGCTTCCTTTTGTGTATTGTCTTATCTATTAACTTTTAAGCTCCTTGAGAGCAGGGATTGCCTTGCTTTTTCTTATTTGAATCCTCAGTTCTGAAATAAAACTATAACAAAAGTCATTTGGAGAAACAAAGTTAGGAATCTCAAGGAAAAATAATAATTTTAAAAAGTAAGAAGGAAAAAAGGGCAGAAGTAACATTTCAAGCTATAATATGAAGCAGCAACCACATTAGTTTTTAAATGTAGGAGGCTAATCAATGGAACAGATTGAGTAAATATCCAAATGAGTACAGTCATTGGGATAAGAATTCACTGTTTAGCAAAAATTGCCCAGACAACTGGAAAATATTCTGACAAAAGCTAGCTATAAACCTATAGGCATATCACACTACATACCTATATAAAATCCAAATAGCTATATAATTTAGAAATAAAAATGGCATCATAAAAAATTAAGGGAATAATGAAGAAATGTCAAATCTATGGATAACAAAAGAGTTCATGACCCCTCCCCCCCAAAAAAGACAGATCACAAAAAATAAAATGGACAATTTTGATTTTTTAATTTTAAATAACTTTTTAACAATCAAAATACATGCAAAGATAATTTTCAACATTCACTCTTATAAAACCTTGTGTTCCAAATTTAAATTTTAATTATTTAGAATATAGAAGTTTTCATGAAAACAAAATCTATAAGATTAAAATTAGAAAGGAAGCAGGAAGTTGGTGAGGGAATCTTCACAGTAAATCTCTGATAATAGTACCCATTTCCAAAATACACAAGGAACCGATTTAAATGAATAAGAATAAGACCAATTGACAAATGATTTAGATATCAACAAGCAAGTTTAGAGGAAGAAATCCAAGCTATTATTAATCACATAAAATGTTCCAAATAACTAATATTTAGAGAAATGAAAATTGGAGCAATTATGAGTTTGTACTTCATACCCTTAGATTGGCAAAACTGACTCCCCCCCCCAAAAAAGAAAAGAAAAATGATGAATGCTAGAAGTATTGCCCAAAACAGGCACATTAATGTACTTTTGATGTAGCTATGTATTAATCTATCCACTTTGAAAGAATTTGGAATTAAGGCCCAAAATTTACTAAAGTGTGTGTGACCTTTGACACAGCAATACTACTACTGGATCTGTACTTAAAGAGAACAAAGAGAAAAGAAACCCTTATTGACAAAATTATTTACAGCATTTCTTTTTGAGGGAAAAGAGCTGGAAAATAAATAGGTACCCATCAATTGGGAAATGTATTATAAATTATTGTAGAGGTCCAGCCTCTACAAGGGTTCTCAGGGAAACTGAGGCAGGAGAAATAGGGTCTGCATCAAAGGAAGATAGGAATCAGAGGTACAGCTTGAATAAGAAACGCATTGGGAGAGATGCTAAAGCCGCAGCTGCTTCTGCTGCTACTTCTGCTGCTCTTTGTTGCTCCTCTTCTTCCCCTCAAGTTCCCTCAGGCTTTATTTTGTATATTAAACAATGGTTACACACTTTTCTGATTACATATACATTTCCTTAGGTCAACATAGTCAGATTTACAGTTTACATTTATCCAGACAATTAACTCAGTGACATATCTTTATCTGGGACCTAGTTCGAAAATTCCTTCTAACTTACAGATTACTATATTTGACATTTGAATAGATGCTATGAACTGCATTACTTCATGATTAAATACTATTAACTATATAACTAAATTATGTAAATGCTAACTATTGATTATCTTACTTCATGGTTAAATGCTAACTATGAGCTATCTTGCTTCATGGCTAATAATAAAAGGTGAATGTTAGTGACTTTCCTTAGTTTACTTATGTATATTTTGTTAATCCTATGGATAGTTTAATCTCTTTATATTTTTAGGATTGTATTCTTCTAAAGGGAAATTTGTAGGGTCAGAAACCAGGTTAATGAGTGCCAACATTTCATACTTTTGGAATGCATCTGTCATTTGCCTCAGAATAAAATTGATGTTATTAAGATAGAAAACTTCCAGTATTAAAAAATCCAATGATATGAATTATAGAATAAAACATTGTTTTCTGAATGCACATACAATATCAATGCTCTGGCTTTGCTAGTAGCTTAGAGATTTCAGTTACCAACAAATTATGACATATGACCAATGGAATATTATTCTTTTTGACAAAGAAACTTGGAAAGAATTGTATGAATTGATGCATGCTGAAGTGAGTAGAACCAGTAAAGCAATTTATATAAAAACAAGAATGTTATAGAGACAAACAACTTTAAAATTCTTAAGAACTTTTAACAATGTAATTTTCTTTTTTGTTAATTAGCTGTGTCTCACTTTTCATGACCCCACTTGGGATTTTCTTGGTAAAGATACTGGAGTGGTTTGCCATTTCCTTTTCCAGCTCATTTTACAGATAAGGAAACTGAGGCAAACAAGGTTAAGTAACTTGCTCTGGATCACACAACTAAGAAGTATCTAGAGTCAGATTTGAAGATGAATCCTCCTGACTTCAGAGCCCACACTCTATTCACTTTGCTACTAGTTTTCTCAATATAATAGATGACTAATAAACACTCAATAAATTGAATTTGAGGTGATAGTAATGATTATATGACAACCTTCTGGCAACATCATATAGAAATTGCTGCACTGTCAGAAGTTGGAGTGGAGTATTCTTGAGCTCCCTTCAATTTTAATGAACTAAGCTTGATAAGAGATCTTGATTCTTTTGAAGTCTATCTACATAACTCTTCCTTATAACCCTAGGTGTTTTTACTTAACTTCCTTGAACCTGTAGAATGGTCCAACAAGTCCTTTCCATAACTTCAAGATGACTTTCTGGCTCTTCCCCATCTGAGCCACCACCTAGTTACAACAATCTATCTGAATCTGATAAATAGATGGGGCATTTTGGTACGGGAAGTGGGAGGGAACATGGGCTGTTCTGCAACAATCTTTTCCTCTTGATCACAGTGGCCTTTGACAAATTCCTCCATTGAGCAATAGCTGGTTTTAATATACTGTCTTTGCATGGCCTCAACTGTTTTTTTGGGTTATTTTGTAGACTGAATTGCTTTCAACCACTGGGCATGCACCAGCTGCCTTCCAGTTTGCTATGTTTTTTTCTTGCACGTAGAGGTTCCTTAGAAGGAATCTATGCCCTTGCTATAGTTCTTGACTGAAAACTTAGTGTGTTCTTTCCTCTAGTATATCAGAAAGAAAATTGTATTTGGAGTCAGAAGACTTTCTACTTTTTACTTGTTACCATCAAAACCTGACTGACTATATAGGTATTGCTCAAAAAATCAGTAGGGAGAGGATAAAGCTTATGACAATTCTTGGAAGTAATGCATGTATTAGAAACATGGTGCCATATTGATTCCACTAGATCTGCTGCTTGGGCTCAAAGTAAACACACTACATATGGTTAAAATGCTCAGGCTTCAGTGACCCTTGCTAAGTGAAAGATGTAGTTTTTGATTTCTTGATTCAATCAGCTAATAAATAGGGAGGTGACACAGTAGCTAAAACACTGGGTAGTAAATCAGGAAGACCTGAATTTGAATGTCACCTTAGACCTTTACTAGCTCTATGACCCTATAATCTCTTTCTGATTCAGTTTCCTCACCTGAACAGTTCAGAACAGCTGGTGCATACCCAGTGGTTAAAAGCTTGGTCAATTTTTCAGTCTACAAAATTAACCGAAAAGAACAGTTGAGGCCATGAAAAGACAGTGTATCATAACCAGCTATTGCTCAATGGGGGGATTTGTCCAAGTAAAGTGGAGACAATGATAGAGCCTACCTCTCAGGGCTTTTATAAGGATAAAATAAGATCACACACTCATGGACAGTAAAAAATTGAATGGAGGTTGACTTGGAGAGAGAGGGAAAGTATCTAGAGTAGGATAATATTTAAGAAATCTAGAGATTTCTGTGCATGTGAATGGGAGTAGCCCAAGGGCAAAAAGTTTAAGGTCTAGGGCTGATGTGAACTTCCAGAATATAAACATACCTCTGGATTTCTTAAATAGTGCCCTGTTCTAGATACTTCCCCAATCATTCCTAACACAGCCAGAGGATTTTTTTTATGAGAAATATCAATGAATAATTGGTACATGATAAGCTTTACTTAAACTTCTAAATATCCTTTTTTTTTATAATGAAAGCACCCTGAAATACTATGATTCCACTAGTCATAATGCTTTGGAATTTGGAATAAGATGAGCTCATTGTGGACCCCTTTCAAGAAGTTTAATTATTTTATTCAATTTAGTTCAGTCTATTCCATTTTAGTTAAATTTTATGTGACAGATATTTCTTAAGGGCATATACTAGGTACTGCCTTAAAAACTGGAGATAATAAGATAAAAAATGACAAGACTTCTCCCACCAGGAAATTATAGTTTTTTTAAGCAATGAGACATAAACAAGTAAGAATAATGCAAGTTAATATATTGTAAAGAGAAAAGGAAAAAGAAAAAATGGGGTAATAAAAACATTCAAGAAGGGAGAGACAGAGCTGGAACTTGGAATGGGCATAGTAGGTAGCTACTTATATAGTAACAATCAAAGAACAGCCCAAAAAAGTATACTGATGAATGGCTTTGAATGCCAATCTAGACAATTTTAGTACTCTTTAGAGATCCATTAAAATACTTTTGGTCAGAAAGTGCCTAAAATAACAGGATGATATCAAAGGTACTCTTAAAACATGGATTTTAAGGAAAATATTATTGTAAAACTGCAGTCTTTTAAAAGAACTGTGAGACGGGGCAGCTAGGTGGTGCAGTGGATAGAGCACCAGCCCTGAAGTCAGGAGGACCTGGGTTCAATTCTGGTCTCAGACACTTCCTAGCTGTGTGACCCTGGGCAAGTCACTTAACCCCAATTGCCTTAGCAAAAAAAAGAAAAAATAAATAAATAAAAGAACTGTGAGACATCTATTGCTTCCTTACCTTAAAAGCTGTTAATAGATTTCTGGCTTTAGTAAGATATTGGCTAAGGCCTTGATTTTGGTATTAGAAAACGGTACCATAGTCAGTATTGTATTCTATCCTAAAGGGGAGTGAATGATTTTGTGGATTGCTCACATTTAGTTCAAAATTAATTGATGTTTTCCCATTTCAAAACCCTTCACAATATTATTTCAACTGATCTTCAAGGTAACTCAATGTGGTAATTAATGCCACTATTATCATAATACTATAATACAGATGAAGAAACTGAGGTTCATGCTCAGGATAGGTTGGAATAAAAGGGCTCTAAAATTTCTGATTCTGAAGTTTGAATCCAAAACGTGTTTCTTTCAGCAGTTTTTCAGCAATCAATACAGGAAAACATGGTCTTTCCCTATTGTAATGCTTCCAATCCAATGAATCCATCCAGTTTCTGCAAGAATCCCATCCTTTCCCCACTCTTATTTTTAAATAATAAAGAACTTTTCTTCATTGAATGAAGAAAAAGAATTTTAGAGACCCATTCCCTGATCCATTATAATAGGTTGCCTCTCCAGACAATACCAGTATTATCATTTCACAGAACGTGAGTCAGAAGTATCAGAACCCTTCTATTGCAATGTATGCTGAACAGGAATTCCACCACTCCCCCCCCACACACACACACACATATACAAACCCTCTGAAAAATAGACATCTATACTCTGATTAACCACTTCCAGGGGTAAGGGATTTATCACCATTTAAGGCACAGCACATTCCACTTTGGGATGACTCACATTTTTTTAATTTTAAATTGATATAAAATCTGCATTTCTGCAACCTCTATCAATTGCTTTTAATTCTACTTTAAAGGCCAGGCAGAACAAGTAGATATTCTCTTTCCTCCCATTCTGGAATTATGATCATCACCATCATCATCATCATAACTATCATTTATATAGTACCTACTATGTGCCAGGAACTGTGCTATGTGCTTTACAAATATTAGCTCATTGATACTGAAAGCAACACTAAAAGATATTTGCAATTATTATCCCCATTTTACAATTAAGGAAACTGAGATAAATATTCATTTTGTGCACAAGATCATGTAACTATTAAGTGACTGAGGCTGTATTTGAATCCAAGTTTTCATGGCTCAAGGCAGCTAGGTTATTACAGTAGATAAGACACTAGGCCTGGAGTCAGGAAGATTGATCTTTCTGTGTTCAAATTTGGCCTCAGATACTGACTAGCTATATTATTCTGGGCAAGTAACTTAACCATGTTTGCCTCAATTCCTCATGTACAAAATTGTAGAGGGTCACAGATAATGAGGAATCCTGGGTGAAATATAAGGCTCTTTAGTCCAAAACCTATCTATTATCCATCACTTCATGTGTCAGGGAATACAATGATTCCTGCAGGTTTTGAAGCCCTCCATCATTTTTATTAGCAATTACTTTTATGCTCATGGTAATATTCATTAGTCAAATAGAGCTAACAGCCATGCTCTTTCAGTGGTGGACATAGAGATGGAACCACCCAATGTTTCTGGGGTCTTCTTCATTTTGAGGGTCTTCTCTTTTTCTGTCTCTCTCTGATGGAAAAGGCGAATATGGCATGTAGGCAACCATCAGATTACTTCTCTATCTATAGAGTCACAAACAAACCCTCTGCCCCAAGCTGTTAGTCTGTCTGGTCCCTTACATTCACCACTTTCCATATCTCTCTACATCTAAAGATACCGGAGCTGCTCATACTAGACACTGCCTTTCTGGTGGGTTATGAAACCTGTCTGCCGGAACCAATGCATCCTCATCAAAAATCAAAAAAATTAATAGTATAAAGGGTTAAATTTAGAAGTTCTCTAGGATTACCTGTGGATCCCCCTCTCTTTTGTTTTTGTTTATTTTTTTAATTATTTTTTTATTTTATTTGCATAACATATGTGTGGGTAATTATTCAACAATAACCCTTACGTAGCTTTCTGTTACAAATTTTCCCCCCAACTCCCCACCCCTCCCCTAGATGGCAGGATATCCACTACATGTTAATTATGTTAAAATATTGGCAAATCGAATATATGTATACATATTTCCAAACTTATCATTGTTGTGCAAGAAAAATCTTATCTACACAAACGATATATCAGATAAAGGAAACACAATGTAAGCAAACATCAATCAAGGAGTATGAGAATGTTATGTTGTGGTCCACATTTCACATCCCTCTCTCTGGGTGTATATGGCTTTCTTCAGTGAACAATTGGAGGTGGTTTGAAACATTTCATTGTTGAAGAGAGCCATGTCCATCAGAATTGATCGTCATATAGTACTGTTGTTGCCATGTATAATGATCTCCTGGTTCTGCTCATTTCACTCAGCATCAGTTCATGTAAGTCTCTCCAGGCCTCTCTGAAATCATCTTGCTGGTCATTTCTTACAGAACAATAATATTCCATAATATTCATATACCATAATTTATTCAGCCATTCTTCAATTGAAGGGCATCTATTCAATTTCCAGTTTCTAGCCACTACAAAAAGGGCTGCCACAAACATTCTTGCACATGTGGGGCCTTTTCCTTCCTTTATGATTTCTTTGGGATATAAGCCCAATAGAAATGCTGCTGGGTCAAAGGGTATGCACAGTTTGATAACTTTTTGAGCATAGCTCCAAATTGTTCTCCAGAATGGCTGTATCCGTTCACAGCTCCACCAACAATGCATCAGTGTCCCAGCCCTCCCACATCCCCTCCAACATTCATCATTAACTTTTCCTGTCATTTTAGCCAATCTGACAGGTGTGAAGTGGTACCTCAGGGTTGTCTTGATTTGCATTTCTCTAATCAATAGTGATTTGGAGCACCTTTTCGTATGACTATAAATAGTTTTAATTTCATCCTCTGAAAATTGTCTGTTCATATCCTTTGACCATTTATTGATTGGAGAATGGCTTGAATTTTTATAAATATGAGACAATTCTCTATATATTTTAGAGATGAGACCTTTATCAGGTCATCAGAACCCTTAAATGTAAAAATGATTTCCCAATTTATTGCTTCCCTCCTAATCTTGTCTGTATTGATTTTGTTTGTACAAAAACTTTTTAACTTAATATAGTCAAAGTTATCTATCTGGTTTTCAATTAAGAGTTCCAGTTCTTCTTTGGACATAAATTTATTCCATCTCCATAGGTCTGAGAGGTAAACTATATTACATTCCTCTAATTTACTTATAGTATCACTCTTTATATCCAGATCATGAACCCATCTAGATCTTATCTTGGTATGTGGTGTTAGATGTGGGTCAAGCCCCAATTTCTTCCACACTAGTTTCCAGTTTTCCCAGCAGTTTTTTGTTAAATAGTGAATACTTATCCCAAAAGCTGGGGTCTTTGGGTTTATCAAAAACCAAATTGCTATAGTTATTGCCTAGTTTGTCTTGTGATTCTATCCTATTCCACTGATCAACTACTCTATTTCTTAGCCAGTACCAAATGGTTATGATGACCACTGCTTTATAATATAGTTTTAGATCTGGTACAGCAAGTCCACCATTGTCAGCCTTTTTTTTTTTTCATTAATCCCCTTGAAATTCTTGACCTTTTGTTTTTCCAAATGAACTTTGCTACTATTTTTTCTAGATCTGTAAGATAATTTCTTGGGAGTTTGATTGGTATGGCACTAAATAAGTAAATTAGTTTGGGTAATATTGTCATTTTTATTATATTCGCTTGTCCTACCCATGAGCATTTTAAGTTTTGCCAATTGACTAGGTCTGATTTTATTTGTGTGGAAAGTGTTTTGTAGTTTAGTTCATATAGTTCCTGACTATCCCTTGGCAGATAAATTCCCAAATATTTTATACTATCAACAGTTATTTTGAATGGAATTTCTTTTTGTATCTCTTGCTGCTGAACTTTATTGGTAATATATAAAAATGCTGATGATTTATGTGGACTTATTTTGTATCCTGCAACTTTGCTAAAGTTGTGAATTGTTTCTAGTAGTTTTTTAGTTGAGTCTTTAGGGTTCTTTACATATATCATCATGTCATCTGCAAAGAGTGATAATTTGGTTTCCTCATTACCTACTCTAATTCCTTTAATCTCTTTTTCTTCTCTTACTGCCAAAGCTAACATTTCTAAGATAATATTAAATAATAATGGTGACAGTGGGCAGCCTTGTTTCACTCCTGATCTTATTGGGAATGGTTCTAGTTTGAATCCATTACATATGATGCTTGCTGAAGGTTTTAAGCAGATACTAATAATCATTTTAAGGAAAAGCCCATTCATTCCTATACTCTCCAGTGTTTTTAATAGGAATGGGTGTTGGATTTTGTCAAAGGCTTTTTCTGCACCTATGGGGATAATCATATGGTTTTTATTAATTTGTTATTAATATAATTGATTATGCTAATAGTTTTCCTAATATTGAACCAGCCCTGCATTCCTGGTATAAATCCTACGGGGTCATGGTGTATTATCCTGGGGATGACTTTCTGTAATCTTGTTGCTAAAATCTTATTTAAATTTTTGCATCAATATTCATTAGGGAAATTGGTCTATAGTTTTCTTTCTCAGTTTTCTCCCTACCTGGTTTAGCTATCAGCACCATATCTGTGTCATAGAAGGCATTTGGTAGTACACCTTCTTTCCCTATTTTTTCAAATAGTTTATATAGTATTGGGATTAATTGTTCTTTGAATGTTTGGTAAAATTCACATGTAAATCCATCTGGCCCTGGAAATTTTTTCTTAGGGAATTGATTAATAACTTGTTCTATTTCTTTTTCCGAAATAGGGCTATTTAAATATTTTATTTCCTCTTCTGTTAATCTGGGCAATCTATATTTTTGTAAATATTCCTCCATTTCATTTACATTATCAAATTTATTGGCATAAAGTTGGGCAAAGAAACTCCTAATTATTACTCTAATTTCCTCTTCATTGGAGGAAAGTTCTCCCTTCTCATTTTTGAGGCTAATAATTTGATTTTCCTCTTTCCTTTTTCTAATCAAATTAACTAAAGGCTTATCTATTTTGTTGGTTTTTTCATAAAACCAACTTTTACTTTTATTTATTAATTCCATAGTTTTCTTATTTTCAATTTTATTGATCTCCCCTTTAATTTTCAGAATTTCCAATTTGGTATTTAATTGAGGGTATTTAATTTGGTCTTTTTCTAGTTTTTTTAATTGTAAGTCCAGTTCATTGATCTACTCTTTCTCTGTTTTACGCAAGTAAGCAACTAGAGATATAAAATTACCCCTTATAACCACTTTAGCCGTGTCCCACAAATTTTGGTATGTTGTCTCGTTGTCATTCTCTTGAATGAAATTTTTGATTCTGTCTATAATTTGCACTTTCACCCATTCGTTCTTCAGGATTAGATTATTTAATTTCCAAATAACTTGTGGTCTATTTTCTCCTGGCCTTATATTACATGTGATTTTTATTGCATCATGATCTGAGAAGGATGCATTTACTATTTCTGCTTTTCTGCATTTGATTTTGAGGTTTTTATGCCCTAACACATGATCAATTTTTGTATAAGTTCCATGAACCCCTGAGAAAAAAGTATACTCCCTTCTATCACCATTCAATTTCCTCCAGAGATCTATCATACCTAACTTTTCTAGCCTTTTGTTAACCTCCCTAACTTCTTTCTTATTTATTTTG
>JAJPUD010000044.1:918931-948118 GCA_023553655.1 Myrmecobius fasciatus | reverse complement strand
GGGTCAAAGGGCATGCACAGTTTGATAACTTTTTGAGCGTAGCTCCAAATTGTTCTCCAGAATGGCTGTATCCGTTCACAGCTCCACCAACAATGCATCAGTGTCCCAGCCCTCCCACATCCCCTCCAACATTCATCATTAACTTTTCCTGTCATTTTAGCCAATCTGACAGGTGTGAAGTGGTACCTCAGGGTTGTCTTGATTTGCATTTCTCTAATCAATAGTGATTTGGAGCACCTTTTCGTATGACTATAAATAGTTTTAATTTCATCCTCTGAAAATTGTCTGTTCATATCCTTTGACCATTTATTGATTGGAGAATGGCTTGAATTTTTATAAATATGAGACAATTCTCTATATATTTTAGAGATGAGACCTTTATCAGGTCATCAGAACCCTTAAATGTAAAAATGATTTCCCAATTTATTGCTTCCCTCCTAATCTTGTCTGTATTGATTTTGTTTGTACAAAAACTTTTTAACTTAATATAGTCAAAGTTATCTATCTGGTTTTCAATTAAGAGTTCCAGTTCTTCTTTGGACATAAATTTATTCCATCTCCATAGGTCTGAGAGGTAAACTATATTACATTCCTCTAATTTACTTATAGTATCACTCTTTATATCCAGATCATGAACCCATCTAGATCTTATCTTGGTATGTGGTGTTAGATGTGGGTCAAGCCCCAATTTCTTCCACACTAGTTTCCAGTTTTCCCAGCAGTTTTTTGTTAAATAGTGAATACTTATCCCAAAAGCTGGGGTCTTTGGGTTTATCAAAAACCAAATTGCTATAGTTATTGCCTAGTTTGTCTTGTGATTCTATCCTATTCCACTGATCAACTACTCTATTTCTTAGCCAGTACCAAATGGTTATGATGACCACTGCTTTATAATATAGTTTTAGATCTGGTACAGCAAGTCCACCATTGTCAGCCTTTTTTTTTTTTCATTAATCCCCTTGAAATTCTTGACCTTTTGTTTTTCCAAATGAACTTTGCTACTATTTTTTCTAGATCTGTAAGATAATTTCTTGGGAGTTTGATTGGTATGGCACTAAATAAGTAAATTAGTTTGGGTAATATTGTCATTTTTATTATATTCGCTTGTCCTACCCATGAGCATTTTAAGTTTTGCCAATTGACTAGGTCTGATTTTATTTGTGTGGAAAGTGTTTTGTAGTTTAGTTCATATAGTTCCTGACTATCCCTTGGCAGATAAATTCCCAAATATTTTATACTATCAACAGTTATTTTGAATGGAATTTCTTTTTGTATCTCTTGCTGCTGAACTTTATTGGTAATATATAAAAATGCTGATGATTTATGTGGACTTATTTTGTATCCTGCAACTTTGCTAAAGTTGTGAATTGTTTCTAGTAGTTTTTTAGTTGAGTCTTTAGGGTTCTTTACATATATCATCATGTCATCTGCAAAGAGTGATAATTTGGTTTCCTCATTACCTACTCTAATTCCTTTAATCTCTTTTTCTTCTCTTACTGCCAAAGCTAACATTTCTAAGATAATATTAAATAATAATGGTGACAG
Organism: Myrmecobius fasciatus; assembly: GCA_023553655.1. Lineage (NCBI taxonomy): Eukaryota > Metazoa > Chordata > Mammalia > Dasyuromorphia > Myrmecobiidae > Myrmecobius > Myrmecobius fasciatus. The sequence continues at coordinate 946,573 of JAJPUD010000044.1, read as the reverse complement.
TGGGCAGCCTTGTTTCACTCCTGATCTTATTGGGAATGGTTCTAGTTTGAATCCATTACATATGATGCTTGCTGAAGGTTTTAAGCAGATATTAATAATCATTTTAAGGAAAAGCCCATTCATTCCTATACTCTCCAGTGTTTTTAATAGGAATGGGTGTTGGATTTTGTCAAAGGCTTTTTCTGCACCTATGGGGATAATCATATGGTTTTTATTAATTTGTTATTAATATAATTGATTATGCTAATAGTTTTCCTAATATTGAACCAGCCCTGCATTCCTGGTATAAATCCTACGGGGTCATGGTGTATTATCCTGGGGATGACTTTCTGTAATCTTGTTGCTAAAATCTTATTTAAATTTTTGCATCAATATTCATTAGGGAAATTGGTCTATAGTTTTCTTTCTCAGTTTTCTCCCTACCTGGTTTAGCTATCAGCACCATATCTGTGTCATAGAAGGCATTTGGTAGTACACCTTCTTTCCCTATTTTTTCAAATAGTTTATATAGTATTGGGATTAATTGTTCTTTGAATGTTTGGTAAAATTCACATGTAAATCCATCTGGCCCTGGAAATTTTTTCTTAGGGAATTGATTAATAACTTGTTCTATTTCTTTTTCCGAAATAGGGCTATTTAAATATTTTATTTCCTCTTCTGTTAATCTGGGCAATCTATATTTTTGTAAATATTCCTCCATTTCATTTACATTATCAAATTTATTGGCATAAAGTTGGGCAAAGAAACTCCTAATTATTACTCTAATTTCCTCTTCATTGGAGGAAAGTTCTCCCTTCTCATTTTTGAGGCTAATAATTTGATTTTCCTCTTTCCTTTTTCTAATCAAATTAACTAAAGGCTTATCTATTTTGTTGGTTTTTTCATAAAACCAACTTTTACTTTTATTTATTAATTCCATAGTTTTCTTATTTTCAATTTTATTGATCTCCCCTTTAATTTTCAGAATTTCCAATTTGGTATTTAATTGAGGGTATTTAATTTGGTCTTTTTCTAGTTTTTTTAATTGTAAGTCCAGTTCATTGATCTACTCTTTCTCTGTTTTACGCAAGTAAGCAACTAGAGATATAAAATTACCCCTTATAACCACTTTAGCCGTGTCCCACAAATTTTGGTATGTTGTCTCGTTGTCATTCTCTTGAATGAAATTTTTGATTCTGTCTATAATTTGCACTTTCACCCATTCGTTCTTCAGGATTAGATTATTTAATTTCCAAATAACTTGTGGTCTATTTTCTCCTGGCCTTATATTACATGTGATTTTTATTGCATCATGATCTGAGAAGGATGCATTTACTATTTCTGCTTTTCTGCATTTGATTTTGAGGTTTTTATGCCCTAACACATGATCAATTTTTGTATAAGTTCCATGAACCCCTGAGAAAAAAGTATACTCCCTTCTATCACCATTCAATTTCCTCCAGAGATCTATCATACCTAACTTTTCTAGCCTTTTGTTAACCTCCCTAACTTCTTTCTTATTTATTTTGGAATTTGATTTATCTAATTTTGAGAGAGCAAGGTTGAGATCTCCCACTAGTATAGTATTACTGTCTATTTCTCCTTCCATCTCTCTTAACTTCTCCTCTAGGAATTTGGATGCTATACCACTTGGTGCATATATGTTAAGTATTGATACTGCTTCATTGTCTATGGAACCCTTTAGTAAAATGTAGTTTCCTTCCTTATCTCTTTTAATTAGATCTATTTTTGTTTTTACTAGATCCGAGATAAGGATTGCTACCCCTGCCTTTCTTTGTTCACCTGAAGCATAGAAGATTCTGCTCCAGCCCTTTACCTTCACTCTGTATGTATCTCTATGTTTTAGATGTGTTTCTTGTAAACAACATATTGTAGGATTCTGGCTTTTAATCCAGTCTGCTACCCGCTTCCGTTTTATGGGAGAGTTCAACCCATTCACATTCACAGTTAAAATAACTATATCTGTATTCCCTGCCATCTTATTTACCCAGAGTTATGATTTTCTCTTCCCTTTCCCCTCTCTCCCTTCCCCCCTCCCCACTACTTTTGCTCTTGATGACCACCTCCCACCAATAATCCTCCTCCCTTTAGAGTCCTTCCCTCCCCTTTATATCTTTCCCCTAATCCTTCTATTAGTTTATCCCTTTCCTTTTCTCCCCTCCCTCTTACCTTCCCACAAGGAGGGTCAGGCCTTTCTTTGAAGCCAAATGTGTCTGATATACTTTCTTAGAGTCCAATCTAATGAGAGTAAGGTTTACACAATACTCATCGCCCTCCCTTCTTTCCCTCAATTATATTAGATCTTCTATGTCTCTTTATGAGATGTTGCCTTATTTTACCTCCTATATTTTTACTTTATTTTGCCTCCTTTCCCCCCTCCCCCCTTTTTCTTTTTCAGTATGGTATCCCTTCCACCTCTAATTTCTTTTCCATTATTATCAAAGAAAAATCAAATTATACTGACATTCTTTAAAGGATACCTATAGTAGAAATATAGTTCTCAAGAGTTTTCCTTTTTACCTTTTTATGTTTCTCTTGAGTTCTTTATTTGGAGGTCAAATTTTTTGTTCAGATCAGGTCTTTTCATTAGAAATAGGTGAAATTCTCCTGTATCATTGAATGACCATCTTCTTCCCTGGAAGATGATGCCCATTCTAGCTGGATAACTTATTCTTGTCTGTAATCCAAGTTCTTTTGCCTTTCGGAATATCTGGTTCCAGGCCCTTCGATTCTTTAAAGTGGAAGCTGACAGATCCTGTGTAATTCTAATTACAGTTCCTCGGTATTTGAACTGTTTCTTTCTAGCTGCTTGCAATATCTTTTCCTTGGTGCGATAGTCCTGAAATTTGGCCACGATATTCCTTGGGGTTTTAATTTTGGGGTCTCTTTCTGGAGGTGATCGGTGAATTCTTTCAATGCCAATTTTGCCTTCTGATTCTAAAACATCAGGGCAATTCTCTTTCATGATTTCCTGGAAGATAGCATCCAGGTTCTTTTTTTCATCGTGGCTTTCAGGGAGTCCGATAATCCTTAAATTGTCTCTCCTGGATCTGTTTTCCAAGTCAGTTGTTTTTCCTAGGAGATATTTCATATTTTCTTCTATTTTTTCATTTTTTTGTTTTTGTTTAACTGATTCTTGAAGTCTTATTGAGTAATTTACTTCTATTTATTCAATTTTAATTTTTAAAGAATTATTTCCTTCAGTTATCTTTTTTAGCTCCTTTTGTAGCTGGCCAATTGAATTTCTTGATTCAATGCATTCTTTTTCCATTTTGGCAGTTTTATTTTTCAGTGAATTGTTGTCTTTTTCCAATTCACCATTTTGTTTTTCAGTGAATTGTTGTCTTTTTCCAATTCACCAAGTTTGTTTTTCAGTTCACCATTTTTATTTTCCAGTGAATTGGTGATTTTTTCCAGTTCACCAATTTTGTTTTTCAGTGAGCTGTTTTCTTTTTCCAATTCACCAGTCCTATTTTCCAGTTTTTGATATTTCTGTTGCCCTGATCTCAATTTATTTCCCCATTCTTCTTCTAACTCTCTTTTGAGATTCTTAATACAATCTTCCAGGTAAGCCTTCTGAAAGGGAGACCAACTTAAGTCTGCCTTTGTGGCTTCATCTGGGATTGTTTTCATAATGTCAGGATCTGGGGACTGTTCTATTTTTTCTCCATAAAAGCTTTCTCTGGTGAGAGCTCTCTTCTGCTTCTTGCTCATGATTTAAAGTTGGGATATTGGTCAAAAGCAGAGAAAACTGCAACAATTTGTATTTTCCCTGGGGCAGTTTGCCGAGTTGACTTACGGTCTGAGGCTGGTCGGGCTAGATTCCCACTAGTACCACGTTTTCAGCTTTTCTCGATCCACCCTTTACCAAAGGCAGATCTGCCAAAGCACCTGCCCGCAAGCAGAGCAAAGTGGCTCAGGCATCTCCCAGGGGCTTCCTGGGTGCCTAAAATCCACTCCTCTATCACAGCCCTGACTTCTGCCCCGGCTGGAGTCTGATTGCGACCAGTGGCCTATTTCCCCTGAGACTAACCTTCTCCGGAGTTCTTTCAAGGTAGATTTTTGATAGAAGTGAGTTGTAGTCCAAATGTTTGGCGGAGCCCTCACTCAAAAACCAGTTCGAAGGCTCACTTTGTCTGGGTCTGAGGGAACATCCCAGGAGTTCACAGAGAAGGCTATCTGCAGTTCGCCATCTTCCTCTCTTTTGTTTTTGAAGGAACATCTTGCTATCTCTATTCCTTCTCTATACTATTGCCTGTCCTTGAGGATTGAAGGGTATGCCAGTGGTGTGTGAAATTTGATAATGTGCACAAAAGTGTGCAAAATGTTTGGAAGTATATGCAGGCCCAATATCTGTTTTTATTGCTTATGACCATAACTGCAAAGGCCTGTATGAGGAATTCAGTGACCATTCAGGTCATCTCTTTTGTTGTTGGTACTACAGAAGTAAATTCTGAGAAGGTGTCCATAACAACAGGGATAAAAGACAGATGATTAAAAGATTTATAATGGGTCACATCCATCTGCCAAATTTCATTGGTCTTCAAACCACAAGGATTCTTCCCTGAAGGGAATGTAGGAGTGTGGAAAAGGAGGCAAGCTGTATAGGTTTTTACTATGCTTCTAGCTTCCTCTTTTGTTATCCCAAACTGCAGATGTAAAGCTCGGGCAGCCTGATGATATTTAGAATGAGATTTTGGGGTGGCTTGAAATACGGGAGTGTTTTCTAATATGGTGAGAAGGTAATCTGCCTTTGAGTTTCCGTTAAAAAATTGGTCCTAGTAGACTAGTATGAGAGGGGACATGCAAGAAGTAATACTTACTTGGATGGTTTCTCTCTTGCTCCTGAAGTCCCTTAAAAAGCTGAAATATGTTAGAGGCTACAAATTTTATTTGGGCTGTGGCAATTCTTTGTACCATACCTAATGAATAAGCCAAATTAGATATTATATTTACATCTCCTGGGTAATAAGTAAGAGCTAGCATAATTGCATACAACTCATTCTGCTGAGTGGACAAAAAGGAAGTTCTAACTACTCTTTTTATAGCTAAGTCAGAAGAATATACAGCACAAATGTTATGTTTGGAACCATCTGTAAAGATGGTTGGTCCTTTAAGAGGGATCTTAGAAACCTGTTCTTCAAAACCAATGGCCAATTATATAATAGCCAGGCTATTTTTAAGGGGGATCCATATATAAAATTTGGAGCTGTGGTCAATAAGATTTGCCATTCTGGGATGGTTTCACAGCACACATTAATTTGTACATTGGTATAAAAGGTATATAACTTGTTAGGTCCTATCCCAGATAATTGTATTACTCTTTAATGACCTTTAATAAGATTCTAACCACAAGCACTGGGTAAGGAATAAGGCTTTTGTCTGGTTGTGATGTTTTTGCTATGGATTTCCAGTCATTAGGGCTTAATATTTCCTAATCCAAATTCTCTAATAATATCCTTTTATAAAATGATGTAGACCCATAGAGGGTATAAGCCATTTTTAGATTTTTGATAATTTCCAGATCAAAAGGAGTGTGTCCTCTCCTGATATGATCTAGAGGCTTATTAGGGTGAGGTTCTTCAATCACAGGATATGCTTCTATTCTCTTTTTTTATTATTAATACTTTCTATTTGCAAAACATATGTATGGGTAATTACTAAATATTAACCCTTACAAAGCTTTCTGTTACAAATTTTCCCCCCTACTCCCCACTCCTCCCCTAGATAGCAGGATATCCACTAGATGATAATTATGTTAGAATACTTAAATTGAATATATGTATAGTTATTGCCACACATCATTTTTTTGTTCAGGAGAAATCATATCTATAAGAGAGAATAATCCGATAAAGGAAATACAATGCAAGCAAACATCAATAGAGAACATGAAAATGTTATGTTGTGGTCCACATTTCACATCCCTCTCTCTGGGTGTATATGGCCTTCTTCACTGAACAATTGTAATTGGTTTGAAGCATTTCATTGTTGAAGAGAGTCATGTCCATTAGAACTGATCTTCATATAGTACTGTTGTTGCCATGTACAACGATCTCCTGGTTCTGCTCATCTCACTCAGCATCAGTTCATGCAAGTCTCTCCAGGCCTCTCTGAAATCGTCCTTTCTTATAGAGCAATAATATTCCACAACATTCATATACCATAATTTATTCAGCCACTCTCCAATTGATGGGCATCTACTCAATTTCCAGTTTCTAGCCACCACAAAAAGAGCTGCCACAAACATTCTTGCAATGTGGGGTCCTTTCCTTCTTTTATGATTTCTTTGGGATATAAGCCCAATAGAAACACTGCTGGGTCAAAGGGTATGCACATTTTGATAACTTTTTGATATGCTTCTATTCTCAATCCAAACAAACATATCCTGTTCCTTCTCCCTTGCTTTAACTAATGCCTCTTGTAATCAGGATATAGGAGAAGGGCAAAACAGCAGTGCTAATGGTGCAAATGGCATCACTGCCCCTTCTGCTCCTCCTCCCACCTATTAAGGCAGAGTTGAGGGAGGAGGATCAGGAAGCGGAGGATACCCCAAGGAGTCCACCCCATGCATCATACCCTCTAGGTCTGTGGACACCATCCCCTGATTTGTTCTCCTCATACATCCTTGTTTGAAACCACATGCTAAAAGCTTTCTTTTTCTTATGTGTGGGATTTCTTAAAATCGATTTTATTATATTATATATAAGGAATGTGTGCTCAAGTATTGAGCCAGAACTCATAGCCTTTGTAGTATTCAATTAATTGTTCTCCCACTACCTTCCACATCTCTGGATCCTTCTTAGAGAGCCATAGAGATGTGCACTCCACAATATAAGAACTCAGTAATCTGCTCCTGAGTTACAAACAAACCTTGCTATTTTATCAACCCAATCAAGCTTTCTTCATACTTCCCTCAATAGGGAAGCTGTTTTTGTTAGCATTTGCCCCATTTCAACTGAAAAACATAAGTGACTAAATTAGTCCTTACTGAATCTTCCTGCTTGCCTTTTTTTTTAACTTACCCTGTTTCTGGGTCCCAAAGACTCATTACCTGAATTCATACTGTTTTTGTCAGCCAAGCTGCCATGTGCCCTATTTAGAAGAAAATAGAAAATCATTTTAGTATCTTTGCCAAGAAAACCCCAAATAGAGTCATGGAGGGTCAGACATGGTTGAAACAACTCAACAATTTCCTGACTTCAGACCTGGCATTTTTATCCACCATACCACTGAGTTCCTTCCATTATAGTCTTTCAAATACTGGAAGAAAGCTATCTTGTCCCTCTCTCACATTTTCTCTATAGGTTGAATACATCAAATTCCTTCAAATGATACTTCAATTGCCATTTGGCATTTGACATGTATAAAGAAATAAGTTGAAAATGGTTAAATAACTTGTTCATTGTCATACAACTAATAAAATAAAAATTAAAATCTAAATCTAGATCTCCTCCCTCCGAGTCCTTTTTTTTTTCTTTCCATTATATCACCATGCTAAACAAGTCAACTCAAACAAACATTTATTAGGCTTTTAAGGAGTTTGTTTCCTTCATTGAACTTTTGTGCCTCTTTTACTATTAGACCACTTCTGTTTTTAAAAGTATTATTTTCTTTAGCATTTTTGGGGCCTTTTTATTAAACTGTTAAGTCTCTTTTCATAATTTATTTGCACCATAGTCATTTCTTTCCCCTCTGCCACTCTTTTTTTCATTTAAAACATCCAGTAATTTTTGCTGGACTTGGGTTCTACTACCATTTTTCTTTAACTCTTTGTTCATAGTTTTTCAAATTGTTGTCTTCTTTTAAGATTGTGTCTTCAGGGGCGGAGCCAAGAGGGCAGAGAGGACACACATTTTTTTTTCTGACCTCTTCCCATGACCCTCAGACTAACTAGCGAATCCAGCCTCTGAATTAGTTTTGGAGTTACAAAATCCACAAATATTGGAAGGGTAGAAAATTACCAGCAGAAGATAATCTCAAAGATCTTCAGAAAAGATCTGTTTCAATCGGGCATGGAGGGAGGTGGGCACAAGTAGGCCAAGCACAGATGTTGGGTGTAGGCAGCACACAGTCCCAGGGCAGTGTGAGCTCCATGCACTAGAGAATATACAAGGAGGAATCTACAATAGTGTTGGATACTCTGCCCTGGTTGCAAGATCAGCAGTTCTAGAACATCCAACACAAACAAAAAAGGTAAATAGCCAATCCCCAAACACCAGAATTTCATGGAACTTGGCGACACCCTCCCAGCACTGGAAGTCAGTGAACACTGACTCAGCACAGTTGCTGCAACTTGTAGAGAAGATTAGATAATCTCCCTTGCCCAAAAAACAGATCTCAATTTTTTTAATGAGCAAAAAAGCAAAAAGAACTCTGCTCATAAAGAGTTTTATGGTGAAAGAGAACAGATTTCAAATCCTGAGAAGACTAAAAGCAGATCATCTCTAGATGAAGCCCCAAAGGGTGATATAAATTGATCCCCATCACACAAGACTCTCCTAGAAAAAATTAAAAAGGATCTTAAGAGAGAGTTAGAAGAAAAATGGGGAAAGGAAATGAGAACTTTGCAAGAGGGTTTGGAAAAGGAAACACAGAAATCATCTGAAGAAAATTTCTTACAAAACAGACTTAGTGAAATGGAAAAGGCATACAACCTCCTTACAAAATAGATTTGATAAAATGGAAAAAGAAAACAACTTTCTGAAAAACAGAATTTGTGAAATGGAAAAAGAAAATAACTTCTTAAAAAACAGAATTTGTGAAATGGGGAAAATATCCATAGAACAAGACAACTCATTTAAAAATTCAATTGGGCCAATTAAAAAAAAACCTTAAAAAAGTAAATGAAGAAAATAATTCACTAAAAATCAGAACTGAACAAATGGAAATGAATGATTCAATAAGATATCAAAAATCAGTCAAGCAAAACCAAAAAATGAAAAAATAGAAGAAAATATAAAATATCTACTTGGGAAACAACTGGTCCGGAAAATAGATCTCAGAGGGACAATCTAAGGATTATTGGACTTCCTGAAAACCATGATGAAAAAAAGAGCCTAGACATTATTTTTCAGGAAATCATCAAAAAGAACAGCCCTGATGCCCTAGAATCAGAAGGTAAAATATCCATTGAAAGAATTCACTGAACATTTCCTGAAAGAGACCCCAGAATGAAAACTCCAAGGAATATCATGGCTAAATTTCAGAATTATCGAACTAAGAAAAAAATATTGCAAGCAAACAGAAAGAAACAAATAAAATACCAAGGAACCACAATAAGGATTACCCAGGACCTACCAGCTTCCACCTTAAAGGATCAAAAGGTCTGGAATCAGATATTCTGAAAAGCAAAGGAACTTGGAATGCAGCCAAAAATAAACTACCCCGCTAAACTGAGCATTTTCTTTCAGGGAAGAAGATAGACATTCAACAACACAGGTGAATTTCATTTATTTCTGATGACAAGATCAGAGCTGAACAAAAAAATTTGATCTCCAAATACAGAACTCAACAGAAGCATAAAAAGGTAAAAAGGAAAGAACTCTTGAGCACTGTATCTCTGTTATGGGTATAAATAGAGAGTGCATTGTATAATTTGATTTTACTGTTTCATAAAACCAACTCAGTTTTATTTATTAATTATATAGGTTTTTATTTTAAATTTGACTATGGGTTTTCGGTTTGATTTTTTTTCTAGCTTTTTTATTTGCAAGTGCAATTCATTGACCTTCTCTTTCTCTATTTTATGCAAGTAAGTATCGAGAAATATAAAATTTCCCTTTATTGCCACTTTGGCTGCATCCACAAATTTTGGTAAATTGTCTCATTATTGTTATTCTCTTGGATGAAATTATTGATTGTGTATATGATTTGCTGTTTCACCCATTCATTCTTTAGGATGAGATTATTTAGTTTCCATTTACTTTTTTGTCTATTTTCCCCTGGCCATTTATTGAATGTAATGTTTATTGCATCATGATCTGAAAAAAATGCATTTACCATTTCTGTCTTTCTGCATTTGATTTTGAGGTCTTTATGCCTTAATATATGGTCAATTTTTGTATAGGTTTCATGAACTGCTGAGAAAAAAAATGTACTCCTTTCTGTCTCCATTCAATTTTCTCCAAAGATCTATCATACCTAACTTTTCTAGTGTTCTATTTACCTTCTTAACTTCTTTCCTATTTATTTTGTGGTTTGAGTTATCTAGCTATCTCCCACATTATAGTTTGCTGCCTATTTCTTCTTGTAGCTTGCTTAACTTCTCCTTTAGGAATTTAGATGCTATACCACTTGGTGCATATATGTTTAGTACTGATATTGCTATATTATATATGATACCCTTTAAAAAGACATAGTTTCCTTCCTATCTCTTTTAATTAGATCAATTTTTGCTTTTGTTTGATCTGAGATCAGGATGGCTACCCCTGCTTGTTTTTTTACTTCACCTGAAGCATAATAGATTCTGCTCTAGCCTTTTACTTTTACTTTGTATGTAACACTCTGCTTTAAATATGTTTCTTGTAAACAACATATTGTAAGGTTCTGGCTTTTAATCCAGTCTGCTGTTTGCTTCTGTTTTATGGGAGAGTTCATCCCATTCACATTTACAGTTAAAACTACCAATTCTGTATTTCTTGCCATCTTATTTACAACAAATTATACTTTTCTCTTTCTTTTAAGGTGAGGGAAGTTTCTCTGTGAAACCAAATATGTTTAATATTCTCTCTTTGAGCCAATCTTTTGAAAGATTAAGACAATGTTCACCTTCCTCTTCCTCTCAATTATAATATATTTTTTGTCTCTTTGTGAGATGTAATTTCCCTCATTTTACTTCCACTTTCCCCTTTTTACAATATAACCCTCTTTCTACCAGTTTCTTTTTCCACACAAATAAAGTCAGATCTAAACAATTGGAAAAATATCAAGTGCTCTTGGATAGGTTGAGCGAATATAATAAAGATGACAATATTACCTAAATTAATCTATTTATTTAGTGCAATAACAATCAAACTCTCAAGAAACTACTTTATGGACCTAGAAAAAATAACAACAAAATTCATCTGGAAGAACATAAGGTCAAGAATTTCAAGAGAATTAATGAAAGAAATGCAAATTAAGTTGGCCTAGATGTACTAGATCTAAAACTATATTATAAACAGTGATCATCAAAACCATTTGGTACTGGCTAAGAATTAGAGTAGTTGATCAGTGGAATAGGTTAGGTTCACAGGACAAAATAGTCAATGACTATAATTATCTAATGTTTGACAAACTCAAAGATCCCAGTTTTGGGGATAAGAACTCATAATTTGACAAAAACTGCTGGGAAAATTGGAAACTAGTATGACAGAATCTAGTCATTGACCCACACCTAACACCATATACCAAGATAAGGTTGAAATGGGTTCATGATCTAAACATAAAAAATTAAATTACAAACTAATTAGAAGAACATAGGATAATTTACCTCTCAGATCTGTGGAGGAGGAAGGAATTTGTGACCAAAAAAAGAACTGGAGATCATTACTGATCACAAAATAGATAATTTTGATTATATCAAGTTTAAAAGTTTTTGTACAAGCAAAACTAATGCACACAAGATTAAAAGGTAAGCAATAAACTGGGAAAACATTTTTACATTCAAAGATTCTGTTAAAGACCTCATTTCTAAAATATAGAGAATTGACACAAATTATAAGAATTCAAGCCATTCTCCAATTTTTAGTCAAAGGATATGAACAGACAATTTTCAGATGAAGAAACTGAAACTATTTCTAGTCATATGAAAAGGTGCTCTAAATCACTATTGATCAGAGAAATGCAAACTAAGACAACTCTGAGATGCCACTACATACCTCTCAGATTGGATAAGATGACAGGAAAAGATAATGTTAAAGGGGATGTGGGAAAATTGGGACACACATACATTGTTGGTGGAACTGTGAACAGATCCAACCATTCTGGAGAGAAATTTGGAACTATGCTTAAAAAGTTATCAAACTGTGCATATCCTTTAATCCAGCAGTGTTTCTATTGGGCTTATATCCCAAAGAGATCTTAGAGGAAGGAAAGGGACTCACATGGGCAGAAATGTTTGTGGCAGCCCTTTTTGTAGTGGCAAGAACCTGGAAACTGAATGGATGCCCATCAGTTAAAGAATGGCTGAATAAGTTATGGTATATGAATGTAATGGAATATTACTGTTCTATAAGAAACGATCAGCAGGATGATTTCAGAGAGGCCTGGAGAGACTTACATGAATAGATGCTAAGTGAAATGAGCAGAACCAGGACATTATTGTACATGGCAACAACAAGATTAGAGGATAATCAATTCTGATAACCATGTCTCTTTCCAACAATGAGATTATTGATGCCAGTTTCAATGATCCTGTGATGAAGAGAGCCATCAACACCCAGAGAGAGGACTGTGGGAACTGAATGTGAATCACAACATAGCATTCTTACTCTTTTTGTTGTTGTTTGCATTTTAATTTGCTTCTCTTGAGTTGTAAATCAACAGCAGCTGCAACCAATAGCAGAAAAAGGTTTGCTATAATCTCTTTTTGACTAGTTGTCCAACCCTGTTAAGTATCTCTGGATTGAGAGCTTCCAAAGCTGTTGCTGCTATTGCAGTTGCCTCCAAGGCACACCATTCCTAATGAGCTCTGGACCTGCACCCACTCTGTTGTTACACCTCTCCTTCAAATCTTGTAAGTTGTCTTAGACTGAAAAAATGTCTCTATTGATCATTTATTAACTCTGTCTCTCCAAACTTTGTTTTGAGGTGTGATTTTTAAATTGTTTAGAGGAGAATATTTGGAGAGTTCAATTGGAACCCAACCTGCATTTTGCCATCTTGATTCTACCCTTCAACAAGCATTTATTAAGAGCTTACTATGTTCCAGACTTTGTTGTAAGCATTGGGGAATATAAATAGAAGCCAAAAAGAGACAATCCCTGCCTCCAGGAAACTTACAGTTCTAATGACAACACATAAAAGGAAAAGGAAGATCAATTAATATGGCACAGTGGAAAGAGCATTGGTCTTAGAGTTAGAAGATCTAAAATCAAAGCCCCACTTTAACAGGGCATGTGACTTCGGGAAAGTTAAATATTTTGTAGCTTTAGCATTTTCATCTGTAAAATGAAATGATCTATAGATGTAGATGATCTATAAGGTATCTTCTAGTTTTACAAACTACAATTCGGCGACTCTAAGTCATACCTTTACAGTTATCCCATTGGTTAAAAAGTAAAGAGAATGCATGCTCCTATTGTGTTTGTTGTTTATGGACTATGGAAAAAATTGATTCTAAACAGCACAGTATCACTTCAAATGCCTCCCAATAAGATGTCTTCTGTACATATTTCAAAATCATAGGAGTCCCTGAAATATAGAACAATAGAGCTAACCTAGTCTGGTACTCTCTACTGTGCCATCTAGCTGCCCAACAAATTTGTTTAATGATCCCCTCATTGTTAATATACATTAAAATACAAAACAAGACATTTTGCACTTTCCAAAGGTTTTTGCCTCTGTCGTGGATAATGGCCAGCACAGAGTCCCAGTAGAAAGGGGATTCCCCACAAGTGATAAGATTCTCTAGGTGTTCTTGATTGCAGGTCACTGTGCCAATTAAATCAAACTCTGGAACATTGCTGAGCCTCTTAAATGAAATAAATAACCATTCAAAAGAGATTATATTAACCATTCCCAATGGAAAAATCCAACTAGATAAAGAATGTCTATTATAAAGTAATGTTAAAGCATATAATTGGCAAAGCACTATAAATTTATGACTTATGCACTGCACTTATGAATTATTATTTTAGAAGCACATTGGTATAACCTCTCTTTCCATCACAATTTTACCAATGAAAAACTCAGGTCAAGAGAGATGATGGATGATATGATTTGTTCAAGGTTTGGTAGGGAATAAATAATATAAAGAGGAATTTAACCCAGGGATCTTTCTCCTAAGGAAAACAGTTAAATGAATAACCCATGGAATTGATATATTAGTATAAATATCTTGGGCAGACATGGCAAACATTGTTACAGAAATCTTGAGCACTTATAAATGATTTATGGGATAATAGATAAGGAGCTGGAAAAAGTCTTCATGATCAGAGAGTCCAAATCACTCATTTTCCAGCTGAGGAAACTGAGGCCCAGAAATTGCAGCTAGCTAAAGATCACACAAATATTAAATAACAGAAATGGGATTCGAAGCTGTATTTGTTTGAACAAATCAAACATGAGAATGAGAATGGACTGGGTTTCCTTTGAGAAATTGTATAATGCTTTTAATGACTCCAAGTTTCTTCCTGAAACAAAGGCTTACGTATTTAATGCTATTTTCCCCAGTGATGTTATAGGATTGCAAAATATGAAATACCATTAGCATGTTGGATGGACTTCTTGTGGAAGACTGAAGGAAAGAAAATGGTCAAAAGTCACTCAAAATGAGAGATAGCAGAGACAACTTTTGTTTTCTATAATTTAATTTAATGGAGTACTCATATAAATGAGACCAGATCTCTAGGGAAATATTAAAATATGAATTTATGGAACCTTCTTGTTTCTATTACAGTTCTATTCAGAAAACTTTTATTAAATATCTACAACATGCAAGGCATTTAATACTACTCTCCCTAAGGACTCTTCCTCTGATTGGCTAGCTCCTCTTAGGTCTCCATTTAGGGACAAGCTCTAGAAAAAATAATAACAAAATTCATCTGGAAGAACAAAAAATCAAGAATATCAAGGGAATTAATGAAAAAGATACAAAGGATGGTAACTTAGCAGTATCAGACCTAAAACTATATTTTAAAGCATCAGTCATCAAAAGCCTTTGGTAATAACTGAAAAATAGAGTGGTGGATCAGTGGAATAGGTTAGATACACAAGATACAATAATCAATGACTATAGTAATCTAGTATTTGATAAATCCCCAAACTCCAACTTCTGGGATAAGAGCTCACTATTTCATAAAAATTCCTGGGAAAACTGGAAAATTATGTCAAAAACTCAGCATAAACCTACATCTCACACCCCATACCAAAAAAAATTCAAAATGGGTACATGATTTGGGCATAAGCAAATTATCAGAGCAAGAGATAATTTACCTAAGATATCTTTGGAGAAGGGAGGAATTTATGACCAAAGAAGAACTAGAGAACATTATAAAAGGCAAAATAGATAACAAAAATATTAAAAAGTTTTTGCACAAACAAAACCAACAGAAACAAGATTAAAAGGGAAGTACAAAGCTTTTAAAAAATTTACAATCCATTTTTCTGATAAAGGTCTCATTTCTAAAATTCATAAAGAACTGTGTCAAATTTATAAGAATATAAGTCATTCCCCAATTGATAAATAATCAAAGGATATGAACAGGCAATTTTCAAATGAGGAAATTAAAGTCATTTATAGTCATATGAAAAAATGCTCTAAATCACTTTTGATTAGAGAAATGCAAATTAAAACAATTCTGAGGTACCATCTCTCACCTCTCAGATTGGCTAAAATGACAAGAAAGGATAATGATAAATATTGGAGAAAATGTGGGGAAACTGGTACACGAATGCATTGTTGGTGGAGTTGTAAAATGATCCAACCATTCTGGAGAGCAATTTGGAACTATGTCCAAAGGACTACAAAACTGTGCATACCCTTTGACCCAGCAGTGCCATTACTGAGTCTGCCTCACAAGGATATCATAAAGGAGGGAGGACTCACATGTGCAAAAATATTTATAGCAGTTCTTTTTGTGGTAGCAAAAAATTGGAAAATGCCCATCAATTGGGGAATGGCTAAATATATTATGGTATATGAAGGTAATGGAATATTATTGTTCTATAAAAATGATGAACAAGCTGATTTTAGAAAGGCCTGGAAAGATTTACATGAATTGATGCTGAACGAAACTAGCAGAAACAGTAACACATTGTACATAGTAACAGCAAGATTGTGTAATGACCTACTATGAAAGACTTGGTTCTTTTCAATGGTTCAGGAATCCAAGACAATCCCAATAAACTTTGGATAGAAAATGCCATCTGCATCCAGAAAAAAGAACTATAAAGATTGAATGTAAATCAATACATGCTATGTTCACTTCTTTTTTATGTTTTTTCCCTCTCCTGTGGTTTTTCTCTTTTGTTCTGATTGTTCTCTTCCAACATGATTAATAAAGAAATGTGTATTAAAAAGTAAAAGAAAATAAAATAAGGATAAGCACCCTGGCCAGTTGTGTCTTATTCCTGTTCAACCTGGACTCAGCAATACCCCTATCAAGTACCTGAGACTGATACCTTTAGCCTAAGTCTACATTTTTCAAACTTTCTCTTACGTGGTGTCTTCTACTGTTCCCCAACAATTATTGAATTCGTCATTAAGATACTATATGTACACTTATGAGTGCATCATAATATATTTATTATTTATTCCTTTGCTTAAGTGTATATGTATGTGATATTATTATTTATTTTAATGCATTTACTAAATATAATAACTATGTTTATAATCTAAAAATATCACTAATGTGAGGGGCTGGTTGTATAAATTCAAATCTATTGGTGAGAGCTCAAGATCCAAAGTAATGAAAAATGTGAGTATATTTTCCCTCAACAGGTTCATTGCAAGGATCTTGGGCATAATCATGAAAGAATTTGAGGGTAATCACATCCTCCTCTGTCAACCTTTGAGTCTGAGGTAAGGTTGAAATGAGCAAGTCATCCCAGAGATTAAGTAGGTATCCTTAGGTCCAAATGAAAAGTATGGGGTGCTACATAATATGTGGCTACTTCTTGTATCATCCCTGGCTGCTTATGGTTCCTTGTTTGCCTACAATTCAAATCTAAGCTGGGCCAAGGTCCTTGACACATCACCATACTGGAAACATCTGATATGGACTCTATTCCTGGTCTTTTGGTGGGTGAGTCTTCTGCCCTTTTGGAGCTCATAGCTATCTCCAATACTTCACAAAAAAAAAAAAAAACGGACTAAAATGAAACAGTGGGAACAGAAACAATGACAAGACCTTATGTTCATGGCTTCCTGGTGACACAAGTGACATAAAAGCCTAAGATCTCTTTCCTTCTCTGGGAGCTTGCAGCATCTGATCCTTCTCACTAGAGCACAACCATAAAGAGAGAGTCATTCAGTGATGAAGAGAGTCATCTACATCCAGAGAGAATGGGAACTGAGTGTGGTTAACAATCTAGCATTTCTACTCTTTTTGTTGTTTGCTTGCATTTTATTTTGCTTCACTTTTTCTCTTATGCAGCATAATTGTATAAATGTCTGCATATATTGGATTTAACATACATTTCTACCATGTTTAACATGTAAAAAAAGAGAGAGATCATTTTAGCTCATTAGTGCCTTTCATATACACAGATCAACAGTCAATCAAAAGATCCTTCTTTGTTATACAGTGCATTGATGGGAAACAGAGAATAGATATGGATGCTCAGAAGAAGACAGCTAAGACTTCTATCATGTGTACCAGAAAGCATCTATGCCTGACATCCATATGGGTATTAAATCGAGCAGAAGGGAGGAAGGGAAGAAGGAAGGAAGGGAAGGAGGGAGGGAGGAAAGAAGGAAGGAAGGAAGGAAAAAAGAAAGGAAGGAAGGAAGGAAGGAAGGAAGGAAGGAAGGAAGGAAGGAAGGGAGGGAGGAAGGAAGGAAGGGAGGGAGGGAGGGAAGGAGGGAGGGAGGAAGTGGTTCTACAATTATCCATTCATTCCTTCATTGACGTATTTAACTATTCAGACACTATTCTTCTAGGAGCTGGGGATACAAGAAAAAAATTAAATAATCCCCTTTACCCAGTAGCTTCCACTCTATTGAGAGGAGCAATATGTATCAAGAAACTTTTTTTTATTTAAACAGAATCGAGGGGGCAAGGTATTACAGTTGAGAGAATTAAGACAGGCTGATGTAGGAAGTCATACTCAAACTGAGCCCTTAAAGAAGCTTGGTGTTTTAGGAGGAATAGGAAAGGAAAGAACATGTTCAAGGTATGGGAGCATATTTTGTACAAAAGGTAGAGTGATAGATGGAATGTTGTGTATAGATAGCAGCAAATAGGAAGGGAGAGCATGTGAGTATGAGAAATGTAATCATCCTCAAAGATAACAACATTGTAGAGTATTACACATATTTAAATGGATACAAGGATGTGTTGAAAGTCTAGTAAAGGGCTAAGGAGATATCAGAATCTACAAAAGAGAAGTACATACATACTACAGAAGAGCCAGATTGTAGGTCCCACAGTCACCCCATGTAGCGTGGGCTCTATCACTGCCACCTGCCAAGAGAGATGAGGTCCCATCTCTCAACACTGTCCCGGACAGAATGTTCTTCACATACAGACACATGCAAGAATCAGAATGTCAGCTCTTAAGGGTCTTTCTTAAAGGATATCATTAGAAACCCTGAATGATGAAGCCCACGTAGCTGCTGTGATGTATAATATAGAGGATTATATATAGCCAGTTGGGAATGTGCTCAGTGAAATCATCTATCATTATTTAACTTGTACAAAGTGTTTGAAGCTTGTGCTGGGTCACTGTAGGTATAGTGAATCAGAGAATGTTAGAGCTGGAAAAGACTAGAGGCTCACAGAATTCAATCCTATTTAAGAGGTATTACTAAGTTTCTATCATGTGTCATAATGGGCTAGGGGCCAGGTACAAAAACAAAAATCAAACAGTCCCTAACCTTAAGGAGATTGCTTTAGGATGGGAGGAAGAGGAGGGTGGAGACAATGTGTATATAGACAAGAAAATATTACAAATATTTTTTAAAAGCACAAAGTGATTTTGCACTAAGAATTGGGAGTGCTATGAATAGTCAAATCCCAGAGTTGGAAGTGAATTTTTAGGTCCTTTGTCCAATCCATTTGTTTTAAAAATGAAAAACTAATGACTACGGGGGAAAGACCCCAGAGCTGAGGATTCTCAGCTTCAGTTTTTAAAATGAGAATTATTATAGTATCCACTTCACAGGGCTCTTGTGATGATAAAATGAAATCATATTTGTAAATGCTTATTTTAGATAACTTTGCAAACTTAAAGGTTTATTTAAATGGCAATATGAATTCCAGTTCTCCTTGTTTTTCTCTTCCTCCTCCTATTCCTGCTCTGTGACCTTAAGGAACTTGCAATCTAATGGAGAAGGGAGAAAGATAAACAAAAAGTAGCTTGGAAGTGAGAGCATCAATCAGCCAGCTCATTGGAGGTCTACAATGGGGTCTGTCTTCTTGAAGGCTTTTAAAGAATGAATCCCAAAATAGCTTAGTCACAAGCTAGCCCAGTGGAAAGTGTATTTATGGAGAGAAGGAATAGGAGGAGCATGAAAGGACCACCCTTCAGTATATCACTTTTCCCCTGATCCCCTGGACCCAGGGGATACCTCTGCATTCTGTCAGTGGAACACAAATCAAGCATAGATACATATGCAAAATGAAGGATGAGTTGCAAAGCTCAGATCCTACCCTCTATAAAGTTTTTGGGGGAGCTGAATACTCCTTCCTCCAGCCTGCTGATCTGAGGGAAGAGGTGGCTGAGGGAATTGGGAAGGTGTTGAGTGTTAAAAACTGAGTTAGACCAAATGCTAAAGAGATTTCGGATGATCAACTTATCCTAGGAGGGACATCTTGTTCCAGGGAGTTCAAACCAAGCAGAACTACAGATGGAAAGTAGAGCTATTTTCTTATCTACTTGCCATTTTATCTTATTTGTCTTTCTCCCAGCTAACTAATGATCTACAGTATCATTCCCCCTCCCCCCACTTTATGCACCCACTGTACTCCCACACACACTTCAATCAAAAGCTGCTCCCAGATCCATGGTTTATACTATAGGCATAAATAACTGACACTGTCTTAAAGTATTAAACACACACACACACACACACACACACACACACACACTCATGCCAAGAGTGTTAACATTTTAAAAAGGTTTAAAGTCTTGTTCAAAGGATTAAAGCCATATTTCAACCTGTCCTTAGAAGAGAATCATTGGCAGGTAGAAAGTTTTGCCTGATATCACACCATGCAGGCAAAAGTCTTAAGACAATCCTGAATATGTCTTATTCAAAGTCGGCAAATTTAAGTTTCACTTGATCGGGGAAAAGTGATATTCTGAAGGGTGGTCCTTTCATGCTCCACCTATTCCTTCTCTCCATAAATACACTTTCCACTGGGCTAGCTTGTGACTAGGCTATTTTTGGATTTATTCTTTAAAAGCCTTCAAGAAGACAGACCCCATTGTAGACCTCCAATGAGCTGGCTGATCTCACCTACTCCAATAGATTAAAGACATTAAAATTATCTGTAAATTGTAGGTAGGGGCTACAGCAAATGATCTCCCCATTCTTCCATCACACCCTGCTTTTATCCTCCTGACCTCCAGTATTTAATTTTTCAGGTGTGCTTCTAGGAATACAAACTAAGGATAGCATCTCACTTGGGAATCTCTTTCTGATGCTGGAGCAGTGAGTGGGTCAGTGGGAAAAGACCCAAGACGTAAGCTCTTGGGGTCCCCTTCTGTCTCAGAACTCAAATAAAGAGAAAAAGCCTTTTCTACAACAGGGATTCCAGATGGAAATCTGCCAGTGCAAGTAACACAGCCAGTTGAAAGAGCTACTGTTTTTCTATCTCAGATTAGATTTAGAACAAGAATAGCAACAGCAGTCACATTCATTCTGCTGAAATTACAAGGGACATCAATCTCCAGTCTTCAGACTGTAAGTTGACAACGTCAGGAAAGCCTCTCTTTGTCCTGTTTCCTGCACAGAGAAAGGGTGCCTCTAGAAAAGTTGGGAGCTTCCCACTCAAAAACAGATTCTGAAAACAGGTTATTTTTACTATTCCTAAATCTATCACTCACTGGTGGTATGACCCTGAACCAGTCATTAGCCCTTGAGGTTTCTATTGCTCAGTCTATTAAGATGGAGCCAAGAGAAACTGTCACTTGTCTCACTTAATAGATGATTGTGAGAAGTTAAGAGGAGGAGTGTGCCAGTGGGAGGTGGAGGAAGCTGCTCAGAAATCCAGATGAGGGGGTGGACAGTTGCAGGAGGCAGTTCCAGTTGTAGAAGTTGAAGAGGAAGGGGATGCTGGGATGGGAATGAAAAATAAAGAATGGAATGCCCTAGACAAGAAACCTCTTTGGCCAAAAGGAATAGCAAATTTGCTTAAAGAGTTGGGGATGGGAAAGGACTCATTAAAAATAGTATACTTAATTTATAGGTTTCAAAGCCACAGAATTTGAAAAGGCTTCTCCTCAAAAGCATTCCATGGTTCCCCACTTCCTAGAGAATAAGATCCTAAGCTTAACATCTCTGATAATCCAGTTCCAGACTACTTTTCTGACCTCATCCCTATTACCCATTTTTACCAATTTCTTAGTAATCTACCATTTCAGACAGGTTTTTCTACTTTGACACATTTCACCCCAAACACTTCCACCTCCTGACCTTCCCTCCCATCATCTGCATACCTCCAATCTCTGACAAATAAAATGCCCTTCTTCTTTCTGCCTTTTCACATCTATACAATCCTTTACAATTCTCCTTCTTCGTGAATTATGTTCTAACAGCAACCCCAGTGATTTCTCCCTACTCTGAATTCCTCTCAGATTTATTGTTCTCCCCATCATTTATTCAATGCTTTTCATAAAAAAATTAAAGACTTTTATTGTATTTGAAGAAAAGATGATTTCATTTTGTGGTTAATGTCTGTGATTTTATCAGTGGGAAGAATTTCCCATATGGAAACTCTTTTCATCAAGGAAGATAGCAAATCTCTAACTTGTATCTTTAGGGAATTTACCTAGAGTGTAGAGATTTGCTCTCAGTCTCTCTGCTAGTGTGTGTCAAAATCAGCACTGAATCTATGTCTTTATGATTACCAAGTCTATCTCTTATTGTTTGCTAACTGCGTATTTACATGAAGTAAAGAGACTTCTTCAAGCAAACATGAAAATCAGTCTCATTATTTTGTGGTGAATTCCAAAAATTGGCCAACTTCCCTCATGTAACATGTCATGGCTCCTGTTGTCTATACCACATGTCCCCCCCTTGTTTTTCAATCTTCCTTTGTGGATTGTCTTTCTCCCATTGGAATGTAAGTTTCTTGAGAGCAGAGACTACCTTACTTTATACCACATGTATCCCCAAAGTAGTTTAGAATCGCGTCTGGTACATTCGTTGTTCCGTTGTCTGACTCTTTATGACCCCATTTGGGGTTTTCTTGGCATAGATATAGGAGTGGTTTGCCATTTCCTTCTCCAGTTCATTGAGAAAACTGCGACAAATGATTAAATCATTTGCCCAGAGTTGCACAACTAGTAAGTATCTGAATTCAGATTTGAAGTCAAGAAGATGGATCCTACTGATTCCAGACCCATGACTCCAGGCCACTGTGCCACCTGGTTGCTCCATTTGACACATAATGCATGCTTAATACATTCATTGGGTTTTTTTTTCATTCATTCATCTTGGACATTGGTTCCTTAGTCCAGATTTCTTGCAGATCTCTTATGTGTCAGCATTAATTGGAACAAATTCCAGGCTGTTTTAAGTCCTAGTAGAGTACTGCAAGTTGAGATCTGGTACTCATTACCTGGCTACCCTAATTTTCCAAGGAAATAGAAGCCAATAACAAGGAACAAAGAATTCTTGAACTTTCTCCCTTGAGTGGATCCATAGAAACTTGTCTAGTGATTCTTTCGTACTTATCTGGGAAAGAAACTTGGTTGATGGATTGATGTATTCATACTGCCTTGGTAGGACATGTGCTGAAGATGTCACAGACAGAAATTCCTTCAAAACTCCCCAACCTTTAAAAGCAGGGATTCTTAACCTCCATTGAAGTTAATAGACCTCATCTCAGAATAATGTCTTTAAATGCATAAAAATTGTATCAAATTACAAATGAAACCAATTATATTGAAATACGGTTATCAGCTTTTTAAAATTCATGAATAACAGCTAAGAATTCCTGCTAGAGCTTAGTCACAGAAGCAGAGATGAAAGACATTAAGAACAGACTGAAAGAACTATTAATCAACAGCATTTTCACAGAGTGCCATAATCCATATTCCTTACCCATTGCAATGATATGGAAGATGGTATTATCAGAAAACTGGTTATTTATTGGTTCAGAACATAAGCTCCTTAAACTACTACTTCTAGCTATGGTCCCAGAGCAAATGAATTTGGACAGGAAAAAAATAATGATAGGATCTTTGAATTCACTGACAAAAACTTCACAGAGCCCTGCTAAGAAATCTTGGTGTCTAGGGAAACACAAGTGTATAGATAAGTACAAAGTTATCCCATATCAAGAAGATGAAATGCTAGCCAATCCATTCTACACAGTAGTATCAGAAAAGACTTTAGGTCTTGAAAAGGCAATAATCACAATTATCTGATTGCTATAAGCAAGTTCTTTAGAGACCCTGATGATTAGGGAGTTTTAGTGATGAAGAGTGCCAGGCAAGTTTCAAGAGAGCTCAGCTATACCAGTTACTGATGGACTGTTAGAATTAGAACTGACTGTACCTATGGAAAAGACCTAAATTTTTATTCATGAAGAAAAAAATTACATATGAGTACCCTCTGCAGGGTCAAGGAAGTCAAGTAAAACTGTTCTTGACCCAAGAGGTACCTCTGTCCAGAGAACAGAAGAGATGGAATCCAAAGAATCCCTCTTTTCTTACTACTAATAATACTTTAGCTGTGCATGCCCCAGGGGAATAGAAACCACATATGGTTCCTGACAAAATAAACACTGGAGATCATAGGATTGAAATCAACATAATCAAAACTAAATTCAATATTTATCTCCCCAAAATCACTATTCTGAATATCTCTATGTCCATCAAAGGCAACACAATTATTCCAGTTACCCAAATTTCCAATCATAGTGCCATCCTTAACCCCTCACTCTACAGATCCACTCCTTGGCCAGATATTGTTTCCAACTCCATAATATTTTTCTTATCTGTCTCTTTCTCACATAGCCAACACCCTATTTCAAGCCTTCATTATCTCTTCCTGGGTTATTGCAAAATCTTTCTAATTGGCCTCATGTCTGCTCTCATTTACAATCCATCCTCCAAACAGCTGCCAAAGTGGTTTTATTAAATTACAAATGTGACCGTGCCATTTCCCTATTCAGCAAGCTTTACAGTCTCCTCTGTAAATGACCTCTAAAATCAACCAAAAACTAGCCTGGTATTTAAAATAGATCATAACTTGACCTCACATTTCCAGCTTTACACATTGCTCCATTCTATGCACAGTACCATCCAGCCAATCTGGCCCTCTTGCTATTCTTGGTTTGTGTCAAATGAACTCTATCCCTTTATTGTACCTCACATTTGAAATCTTTTCTCTTTCCATCTCAGAAACCCTAGTGTCCTTCAAGGTTCAGCTAAAGTGCCACCTGCCTAACACTTCACACCTCTCAGATTGGCTAAGATACTAGGAAAAGATAATGATAAATGTTGGAGGGGATGTGGGAAAACTAATGCATTATTGGTGGAGTTCTGAAATTATCCAATCATTCTAGGAAGCAATTTGGAACTGTGCCCAAAAAGCTATAAAACTCTGCATATCCTTTATTTCAAAAGTGCCATTACTGCCTCTGTGTCCCAAAGAAATCAAAAAAGAAGGAAAAGGACCCACATGTGCAAAAATACTTGTAGCAACTCTTTTTGTGGTAGCAAAGAATTGGAAAATGAATAATGTCTATCATTTGGGAAATGGCTAAACAACTTATGGTATATGAAAGTAATGGAATATTATTGTTCTACAAAAAGGAGGAACAGGTTGGTTTTAGAAAGGCCTGACAATATTTAAATGAATTAATGCTGAGTGAAACAAGCAGAACCAGGAAAACATTGTACACAGCAGCAGCAAGATTGTGCAATATGGACTTGCTTCTTCCTAGTGGTTCATTGACAAAGTAATCCCAAAAAACGTTGGATAGAAAAAGCCATCTGAATACAGAGGGAGAACTATGGAGACCAAATGTAAATCAATAAAAGGTATGTACATTTTTTTCCCTCTTTCTTATTTTTTTCCTCTCATGTTTTTTTTTCCTTTTGTTCTGATTTTTCTCTCCCAACATGATTCATAAAAAAATGTTAAGAAATAAACATACATGTATAACAAAAATATTTGTACGTGACTGGGGAAAATGAAAATTTTAAAAATTAAAAAATGATACCTTACATATGAAATTTTTCTGTTTCTAATTGCATCATCATCTTTTCCACAACTACAATATAAGGTATTTCATGAAAACCTTTATATAAGTGATATACACAGCATTAATTTATCTTACTACTATGCAAAGGATCTGGATAGAACTGGAATAAAAAAGTTCTTTTTTAGAAATTTATTTCATCTTTAACTTAAGGAATAAAACAAGCATTTCTATAATATAGTATAATTTTTAAAAAGATGATTGCACATGAAACTGCGAATTACTATGTACAACTTATTCATTTTATATATGTAATGGAGCTATCATGCAAATTTCTTTTTTCCCTTTTTTCTTTCCTCCCTTTCACCCTACAGATAGCATCATCAGATAAATAATTCATATTTCTTCATATGTCCTTTATAACTAATTTGTATATTTACAATATTCAAAATGACATTCATTCAAAGTCATTCTTAAAACAATGTTATTGTATACAATGCTCTCTTGGTTCTACTCATTTTTCTCTTCAGTATCATTCATTATTTCTTATAGCACAGTAATATTTCCTTCACAATCATATACCACAACTTGTTCAGCCATTCCCAACTGATAGAGCTCTCTCTAAAAAAAAAGGGTTAGAGGTTAAGGCAGAAAGTCTGATGATTGCCAGAGGAAGTTATTTGTGGCTCAACAGTCTTGAAAGCATAAGTTTTCCC
Organism: Myrmecobius fasciatus; assembly: GCA_023553655.1. Classification (NCBI taxonomy): domain Eukaryota; kingdom Metazoa; phylum Chordata; class Mammalia; order Dasyuromorphia; family Myrmecobiidae; genus Myrmecobius; species Myrmecobius fasciatus. The sequence goes on along the minus strand of JAJPUD010000044.1, from coordinate 920,616 downwards.
CTTCAAGTATGTATTCTAACTGCTTCTCCCTATTTTAATGTCCCTTGGCTATATAGATTACCCATATATGCACGACTCCATGCAAAATATTCATCTACTTATTCTCCATGCATATGCCTTTCTGTTTTTTTTAATTTGTATTCCTTTTCTCAATATAAAGTGGTAATTTATAAGTTAATATATTCTGTGTGTATTACAAAAGGCAAATATTTTTGTCCCTTATTTTGTTATGTTGCTTAATTGGATATCTTTAGTTTTCAATGATTATATTCTCTAGTTGTCCTACTAAACAAAAGCATATCAATAAGATTGTGCTTTTAATGAGATTGTGCTCGACAAAATGTCTCAAACCTGGGGTTGTTTTCTAATATCCAACATGTTAAAATGGTGCCTGCGTGGAAAGAATAGGGTCTGGTGAGTGCTTCTGCTTCAACATGCAAGTTGGAAATTTAACTTTTTATTACAAGAGTTTTTTTCTTTAAAAATACACTACACGGGGTCAGCTAGGTGAGGCAATAGATGGAGCACCAGCCCTGAAGTCAGGAGGACCTGAGTTCAGATCTAATCTCAGACACTTAACACTTCCTAGCTGTGTGACCCTGGACAAGTGACTTAACCCCCAATTGCCTCAGGAAAAAAAATACACTACACTTACACAAAGTGGTACAAAATGAAGCAGAATCAGGAAAACAAGATATACAATTTTTTTATATGTATACATATTTCCAAACATCATTGTTGTGCAAGAAAAATCATATCTACACAGACAGCATATCAGATAAAGGAAACACAATGTAAGCAAACATCAATCAAGAGTATCAGAATGTTATGTTGTGGTCCACATTTCACATCCCTCTCTCTGAGTGTGTATGGCTTTCTTCACTGAACAATTGGAAGTGGTTTGAAACATTTCATTGTTGAAGAGAGCCATGTCCATCAGAATTGATCATCATAAAGTATTGTTGTTGCCATGTATAATGATCTCCTGGTTCTGCTCATTTCACTCAGCATCAGTTCATGCAAGACTCTCCAGGCCTCTCTGAAATCGTCCTGCTGGTCATTTCTTACAGAACAATAATATTCCATAATATTCATATACCATAATTTATTCAGCCATTCTCCAATTGAAGGGCATCTATTCAGTTTCCAGTTTCTAGCCACTACAAAAAGGGCTGCCACAAACATTCTTGCTCATGTGAGGCCCTTTCCTTCCTTTATGATTTCTTTGGGATATAAGCCCAATAGAAATGCTGCTGGATCAAAGGGTATGCACAGTTTGATAACTTTTTGAGCATAGTTCCAAATTGCTCTCCAGAATGGCTGTATCCATTCACAGCTCCACCAACAATGCATCAGTGTCCCAGCCTTCCCACATCCCCTCCAACATTCATCATCAATTTTTCCTGTCATTTTAGCCAATCTGACAGGTGTGTAGTGGTACCTCAGGGTTGTCTTGATTTGCATTTCTATGATCAATAGTGATTTGGAGCACCTTTTCATATGACTATAAATAGTTTTAATTTCATCCTCTGAAAATTGCCTGTTCATATCTTTTGACCATTTATTGATTGGAGAATGGCTTGAATTTTTATAAATATGAGACAATTCTCTATATATTTTAGAGATGAGACCTTTAAGATATACAATTTTCAATAGCATTTTATTTTCCAAATACATGTAAAGAT